>JAOQMR010000213.1:10696160-10713499 GCA_027563865.1 Erythroxylum pelleterianum
ATTATTAATTAAATAAAATTTATAAATAATATTGAATAGATATTAAACAAATAAGATTAAAAATTGTAATTAAAAAAATTATTAAAATTAAAAATTATTAAATTAATATGTTTTTTCAAAAATTGGAAAAATAAAAAATAAAACAAATAAAACGTCGCTGAAAGTTTAGACAATCCGCGACGTTTTCGCAAAAGACATTTCGTGACGTTTTTTAAAAACGTCACGAAATGTCTTTTGCGACGTTTTTAAAACGTCGCGGATTGTCTAAACTTTCAGTGATGTTTTTTAAAACGTCGCAGAATGTAGGCATTTTTTGCGACGTTTTTCATAAAACATCGCAGAAAACCTTTGCCTACACCACATTCCACGATGGCTTTTGTGACGTTTTTTAAAACGTCGCAAATGTTCTTTTGCGACGTTTTAGGACCTTTTGTGACGCTTTTTAGACGTCGCAAAAGGGCTTGTTTTCTTGTAGTGTCGTATATATATGATTCTATTATTTTAACTCGTTAATTTTTATAGAACTAAAAATTACAATTTTAAAGCTCTTACAAGTTTAGATAATTAGTATATCACTAATACTTAGAGTGTAAGATCCCACATCGATTGGAGAAGGGAACAAAAATTCGCCTTATAAGGGTATGAATACCTCTCCTTTACAGACGCATTTTCTATGGCCTAATGCACCGGATCTTATCGGAACTTCGAGATTAAACGTGCTTGCGGGAGAGTAGTTCTAGGATGTGTGACCTCCTGGGAAGGCCTTGGGAAAAGCAAAACCGTGAGGGCTTGGCTGGGCCAAGACCCAAAGCGGACAATATCTGTAAGCCTGTGATCTGGGATGTTACATAGAGAATTTTAATTATTATTAGTAATTGTTACCTAAAATTTTATTACATAACTATATTTAAACCTTTGTTTTGTACAAATTTGATATAAATTAAAGAAATAGATATTTTTCTATACAAGTATTTTGATACAAAAATAAAGATACGCTAGTTCATCCTCTAAACACATATTTACAATTTAAATTTTATTATAAATTTGTCTTAATTAGATTTTTAGGACAACTTAAAAGATAGCAATCTCACATAAATATATCTTATAGTAATCAATAAAATATGAAATTTTAATTCACTCACACACACAGATATTCATTTGTTCATATTTCTATTCAAAATTAATAAAAATAAGAAATTATTTTTCCTTATATAATATATATATATATTAGACTTTTATTAAATACGAAATTATTTTATATTATTTTTATCAAGAAAACTCAAGTAGAAAATTTGTTAATATTAATATGATTGAGAGTATGAGAAAAGTGCCAATTTCTTATTCTTTTTTTTAGCATTCCTAAAAGAATTTAAATATAAATGTGATATTTGAAGAGAAATTCATAAAGGTCATATTGTTCCAAGCATAAGCATAAGCAAATCAACAATAATTTTTTCCTTTATAACTATAAAAAATTGCATTTTGACAAATTTTTTGAAGATAAATTAATATTAATAATTAAAGGAGTTTAAAGGATGCAAGGAAAGAAAAAAGAAAAGAAGGGAAGATATGTGCCGCCAGAGCCTAGAAGTGTCTTTAGCTTTAGTTTTTTTTTTTAAAAAAATTAATCTATAAACTTTTTAAATTTACAATTCAATCCGATACTTTAAGTATTGATCGGAACAATAATTATATTTAGGTACCATTTTACTAACTGTACCCATAGCCATAGCCGCATTAACAGATAAAGGGCTAGAGTAAGATGTTGCTATTGTGCCAACTAAGTGGAATGGGCTTTGTACATCCTGGATAATTTTCTTTATTCTGTTACTTTCAAATCACCAGTTGTATTTGTGATGACTAGTTTGAATGATAAAGCAGATGTGTGTTTGAAGATTATAAATGGAAAATATATCGTGACATGGTCAATGGTATTTGTGACGGATCACAATCGTCCGTCGTCCCAAGTAAACGGCTCGGTACTGTAGTAGATATGTCGATTGCAAAACGGATTCGAGACCCTATCCCTTCTACTTAATAATGTTGGAAGTCATCGGAGAGGCTGTATATATAATTCTATTGATGCTTAATAAACATCCAAAACTAGTTCTTCTCATCTAATTCTTTTACATAAAAAATGTAAAAATATATTACTTAACTTATTTAACATATTACAAACTTTCTTGCATAATAAATAATTCCAACAGGTCTCACTTTAAAACTAGCTTTTCTTCTTCTGTTTTTCAATCCACCTTACTTGTACAAGACGGGATATGCATTGACTGGGGGGTGAGGATTGTGCGATACATAATTAATAATCAAGACATTAAATGCTTAGATGAGAAAATTAAAGGTGCTATTTATGAGGTTTGATTTTGTATCAATTGGTTGATAAGCTACCAGAGAAATTTCAACAATGACTTGACCCTTTCCGTTCAATAGTGACAAAAGAATGGCCAATCGTCATTTACTCAGCATCTCATTGTTATGTCAGAATATAAACTCATTGTTATCAGTCTCTTCCAGTTCCAGCTTCCCCCCTAAGAATTAAACTCAACAACAAGCCTGGATTTGATGTCTTGAAACTGACGAAGTAAATATGATGTTGGACTTGGGCCTCCCTAACAGTGTACCAGCCTAACATAAGGGCTAGCTGTTTGACTGAAGGCCGATTTTCTATTACGAACACCCCCGTTATGACTTCATTGCGCCCTTGGGTTTTGGTGGATCCATAAACCATACAGGAGTCAACTCGCAGATGAAATAAGTAGCATTTTATTGAACATTTAGGTTACACTGAAGTAAACCAAGGTACTAGCTAGTAGCACACACCAATACAAACTTCCAATCCTATTCTTGTTTCAATTTCTGTTTGTACAATTGGATTGGAATTAGACTAATTTAAAGGAATGAAGATGCCAAATTATGCTGATTTACTAAGCAACGTCACTGAAAAGTTACTATCAACTTAAAATCTAAAACACCTTAACGATCTGCTTCGATCCTTACACCTGAGGGAGCGTGTCCAAGGTTTTGGCCTCCGTGTGGATACGGGCATCATTCATTTTCATGGTTTCATTTTTGTAAATGAATCTACCAGATGCCCATAAAAAAGGTACCAAGTTGAATGTAGATAAAACCATGAGGAATCCGTAGTAGTAATCTAAGTGACTGTCGTTCAAGTTGTCACCAATCCAACTCTTGCCTCCAGGTTGCCTTGTGAGTTTGGCAACCATTGTTACTAGAAAACTGTTCAGGAAGTTTCCAACTCCGATCCCACTGGTGAAGAACGTAGTTCCTAGGCTTTGCATTTCTTCAGGAGATTGATCGTAGAAGAATTCTAGCATTCCAATAGCGTTAAACACATCTGCTATCCCCAGTAGAACATACTGAGGCAAAAGCCAGAGTATACTCATGGGAACAATTTCCTTTGGTCCGATAATGCCTTGCCCTTTTATAACATGCATTCTTCGAAGTTCAACTGCATAAGCAATTGCTATGGCTATTATTTGGATTGCAAATCCAATCCCAAGCCTCTGAAGCAGTGTAATTCCTCTTGGGTTTCCTGTTCTTTTTCGCATGAATGGTACAAACCAACGATCATACATTGGCACGGAGACAAGCATAGAGAGTGTCACAAAGCTCCCAAGCGAAGCTGCTGGAATCTGAAAGTTAGGACCTAGGCTACGGTCCAAGGTGGTGCCTTGTTTGACAAACAAAGTGTTGATCTGTGCCCATAATGTGCTTGGGATTAAGGTCACTAGCCATATCAAGGACATCCCAAGTACAAGCTTGGATTCCTCTACTTGCGTCACTGTGCATGGTGAGCTGACGTTGCCATTCTTTATTGCGGCTTTGTCCAAGCACCTGTCAACAGATCAAAATTTCGTTCACAGCCATATGTTAGCGATTTTACAAAGAAAGAGTTTTATCACTGTGATTGCTCTGCAACGGTGACCACTTTTGCCCAGGTACA
This sequence comes from Erythroxylum pelleterianum, assembly GCA_027563865.1. NCBI lineage: Eukaryota > Viridiplantae > Streptophyta > Magnoliopsida > Malpighiales > Erythroxylaceae > Erythroxylum > Erythroxylum pelleterianum. The sequence continues at coordinate 10,700,137 of JAOQMR010000213.1, forward strand.
ATTAAGATAATTACAAGAACTCACCTAAAGATTGGGGTGTGATGGACCTGACGTCTTCGGCTACCATTATAGTTATAGTATTGCAACTCAAATTCATGAAGTTCAGTGGGACTGTTAGGGAGTTGTAGCCTCCTATTCTTGAAAGCGACAAGGGGGACTCGAATTAGGTTGGTTGTTGGGCTCTTGGTAGTTCTAACTTTGTGCCTGTACGTCGGCGTCCCTAAGTAGAATATGAACAATGATAACGCAAGGCCAACTGTTGGGATACCATAGCCCATGGCCCATCCCATATTTTCCTGAATGTAAACGAGGCCTATAGTGGCACATAAGGCTCCTGTAAAAGCGCTGAACATCCACCAGTTAAAGAAGGACACCTTTAAACTCTTCTCATTTGGGTTATAATCGTCGAACTGGTCTGCACCAAAGGTTGATATGTTAGGCTTTGTCCCTCCAGCCCCTATGGCTATGATGTAGAGAGCTGAGTAGAAGAATGCAATTTGTGATTGAGACGCCTTGCTGCATACTCCATTTTCACATGCTGGCTTCATGAATTTTAGTGAAACTGCCATCGTCAGCAGTATCATTCCCTGCATGCCCAGATGGATCAATTTCTCACTTTATCATGACATTCTACTGCTACCTAGAATATTGAATGAATGAATGAATATGAAGCCTTAACTCCAAACAAATGAGTTGTCTGTTTGGGAGCTGGCGAATATGACCTTTTTAATGCAGCTTACTAGACAACCGTTGAAACTAATGATGTGTTCATGGATGATATCATCATTGAAGATTACCGTGACATAGATAAGAGAGGAGGCCGTGAACGTCCAATATCGACCTAAGTAAGTATCAGCTACATAGGCACCAAGAATTGGAGTGATCCACACTGATCCAGACCAGTTATTCACATTCCTAACTGACGACACTGTGTCTTCATGAAGCTGGGTCGTCAAGTAATTCACCAAATTTGAAGCTATTCCGTAAAAGGCCATCCTCTCGAACGCTTCATACCCTGTTTAATTGATTGGGCTCAAGACTATAAGCAACCAACATAAAAACTGAACGAACTAATTCAAGATTGTCCAAGTACTAACTGTTCTGAAGGTTTCGTTGGTCCTTTCCAAAAAGGATGGAAGTAAAGTTTCATTTTCTTAGTTTCCAAAAAGTTTGAAAATGATCTTGTAGCAGAGTAACCAATGAATGATGAGCTTCGAAGAAAAGACACAAAAGTTGGAGTGTTTTGAAAAGAAAGCGTTGTTTAGTCCTCCCTCCGATAGCTATTAACATGCAAAATATATGCGCTTACCAACTAGAAAAGCGCAAGCTTTCCACTTTCCGGTATTAGATGCAAGGACAGGACGCCCACGAAGATCGACGGTTCCATCTTCGGTATAGCCTTTGTTTTCCATTGCAGATGTAGAGTTTTAGTTTTAACAGAGAAACTGAGTCAGCAATGAAAAAGAAGACAACATAGGATGACTATATCTATATCTATATGTTGCTGGCGGTGACCTTGCCTATATATAGGCATTTTGCTTGTGTAATAAAGTCACCCACTTCTCTTCACCTTTGTCATTTGTTCTAAAGATACAGTTAAACCTAATAATCTTAACATTTGATCATAACTTATGGCCCAAGCACACTTGACCTGAATAGGAAATGTGTGTATAACGCTGTCATCAAAATGTACGGGAAATAAGAAAACGAGGGCATTTGGTACATAAATTGACGTTATCTATTATAAATGGCTAGATATATATATATCCAAGCATATATAATGAAATTCCACGTTCCTTCAGGGCGCCATGAGTATCTTTTAAGGGTGAAATATATATGCCCTACTGATTATTCAATTACTGTTGTGTACTGTCATGAATATGGAATGTTTGAGAAAAATAAAGGACCACAATGATATCTTTGCGGATTGAACTTTTCATTGGAATGATACACAATTGGGATTTGTTAATTGGTTCAAATCTAATCTAAAAGTTCAACCATTTGATCACTACATATTAATGCAAAGGAAGGATCCAATTAGGTGGCCACGAGTTCTTATCTTGACATAATGGATAATTTTTATTTTTTAGTAATAAAGCACCTTTTTATTATTTTTTTGCTGGTGACGAACCGCACCACCCAAAACCACAAAGCTTTAACGGTACCGGCATAGATCAGTCTGTGCACCTTAACATCAAGCAACGCTTCGTTGTCAATAACCATAAGTTTAACATCACTGGATGCCCTTGGAAGTGGGAAAGTGCACTACCAGGGAACCTTCCCTATACATGGGGTAGATTCAGGACCATTCAATACGCAGAAAGTGATTTGCTTAAATTATTTGAGACACAAACTCATTTCTTACACAGCAGCAACCAGCTAGACTGAGCAGTAAATTTTGTTATCAAAATTTAAATTTAGTATAAATCGACTCTGGATTTCAAGAATTAAGTCGGTATCTTCTAAGAATTAGCCAGGGTGGAGTTTTTACAAAATGGAGCAAAGTTGAGTTGACTTAATGCACTCTTACAACAGACAAACACTTACTAGTAAAAGTCCTGTAATCTTTGGAGTCTTGTCAAACCTACTGATCCCCGGGAAAGAATCGACCAATCCCAGACCCGGAATTGTGTGCTTATCTTCTTCCTATGTCAAGTGATTACTAATATGAGTGTGTGGCAACTATCCCACGCCTGTCCATTTTGTTCTCCCACGCAATGATTGGAGGCATAACGTGTCGAGTCTACGAGTAATTAATTTAAGATTAGTTTTTTCGGAGCATCCAATAGATTAACCAACACAGTAAACCTTTGTTCGTGTTGTCAGTAACCAGATGGATAGTACTAGAAACGATTCTTTAAGTTGCTTTTGAGTTTATTGCTTTCATTCTGGACCCATAAACGTTTCACACATATCGGTAGCGGAACGAAGTCTTTGTTAGCCACTACCTGCCCCTGATTCATGTACAAGACGCGTAGTGCAAGTCTGTACAGTTCTGCAACCTAGTGGTTGTCTAACAAAAAATTATATGGATGGTTGCCTTTTTTCTCTCTAAATATAATGTGCTAATCTGCTATATTGCTTCCAAGTTCCGGTGCACTTCTTCGTTATTTTCACTGCTATTAAAAGATTCTATAATAGTGCCAATGGGCTCTACATTAATTGTTATCTCAAATGCTTGAAGGTTGAAGCAAAACCCTTGGCAAGTCGTTTGGAATGTGATATAAATAGAAACAGGATAAGAGATACTTACAGTAAGTATTCAGCACCACAATCGCAAGTTTTCGTATTGCAACAGTCATTTTCCCACAGAATCAACTATTTCGAGGAAACATGTATTGGAGTGGAACAAGAATCTTGAGTTGGGTCCACGTAATTGATTCATTTGATGCCTTGTCGAAAGAAGTATGAAGCTGGAATTGCTTGGCACAGTAGAACTGTCATAAATGGGAGGCAAATAACCAACGTCACACATTGCTCTCCCTAGACCAGAGCCATAGGAATTGGGAACATTTTATCTTCGTAGCGTTTTGGTTGACCTATAGCTATGAGCTACCTCACGTTGCCACCTTATATTTAAGGAATCATTCCTTTTGAGGCTGATGAACGTTTGAATTAGTGATGCAACCTATGACGTTCAACTGTACCATCTGCGATGGATGACATATTGAAGCATTTAATTTGATGAAAATGGTATTCCTCAACTATATAAGTTGCGGATTTGATCTTACCTCATTTCATAGAGTATGTAAGGAAAAAGAAAACAAGTGGACCACAGTGGATTGACCTCCAATGACAAAGCCCAGACAGCCCGTAGAGAAATCGACCAATCATAGTCAATTTGAAGGTAGGATGTTGATTTACATCGAATCTACTATAAAGAATCCTTTTAGAGATGCAATACCGAGTGGGGAAGGATGGAAATGGGCTGGGTCAAGCCTCGGCTTATTGTATAATTTTGTTCTTTATCATAAAATTGGAAAATTATTTATTGCATCTTTTGGTTTTTAAATAACTTATTAGCTAAGTTATATAATTTGATATGGATAAAGATAATAAAGTGACTCAATAAATGATCTTAATTAATGGGTCGAAGTTCAAATGAAAAATAGATCTCAATCAGTATAAACTGGACCCATATTAAGTCTGTGATGGGGAAGCCCGATATAAAAGCTATATATAAAAATTATGGTCTCCTGCAGTTGCTCATATCAATCGTAAGCATAAGGATTCTCTGACCCGTTAAGAGAGCTTACGTTTTGAAAAAACTATAGAAATACCTTACCCGCGTCCTGAGAGCAATTCCCTTGAAGGCAGCGATGGATTCACGCTCGTTTCAACTTCAGAAAGTTTGTTTGAAGTTATGGAGACCGAAATCATGTATTTTCCTTATTTCTTCGTTTCTTGCCTTTTCACGTTCTATTCGGGATACGTAACTAAGGTATCGTTACGTATTAAACGTGATATCAGAGCAGTGACGTGATCGGGTGGTTAAAAATGAAGATTTTTCGATTTTCTTTTCTTAAGATTTTCAGATATTTAACTTCTATTTCTCGGTTTTTTCTTGCTTTTTATTGCATGAAAGTAGTATACATGTGTTTAGCCTTATAAAACGGGATGAAAATTAGCTCGGGAGAGTGAAAAATTAACCTGTTACTCGTCAAAAATGGCCTTTTTCCGACAAGGGACGCGCTTGACTATGAATAGTGACATGGGGCCTGTGACGAGTCGGGTGCGTGTGTTACACGGGCCAGACACGTCGTGTAATTATGACCAAACAGGTGACTAGCGCGTTTGATGCATGCGTCAGCATCGATGGGCGTGTCTGGGAGTCACCATGCATGCACGACACGTGTCAGATGTGCTTGTGCTCAGCATGCATCCTCCGTGAGATATGCGGCTAACGTCAGCCGCTGATGCGTCGGTTGGTAATGTCGGTTGGTAATGTCTCCCAAAAGTACAAAGTCTCACCTAATGTTGAGATTAGTGCCTTGATGAAAGAATTATTCTCCATAAGTTATACAAGAGAAGAGGGAGTAATGGAGTACATATCAAGAATGATTAATCTTTACCGTAAATTGAAGATGCTAAACATTCCTCTTCCTAATGTCTTCATTGTTCACCAAACTCAAAAAACACTTCCTCCAGAGTTTAGTAATCTGGTAATGACATATTATTCGCTGGATGAGAAATGGGACTTCAACACTTTGATAGCCCATTGCATTGCTGAGGAGGAGAAACTCAAGTTTGCTACTCCTACAGACCTCGAAGCAACTAAAGGGAAGGCAAAGATGAAGCCCACTAAGTTCAAAGGTAGAAAGTTCAAATATTCTCCACATGCTGATGTTGGTCAAACCATTTCTGGTAAAGGTCCGCATGACATAAAGAAGCCCGCAGTATAAGGCCTAGAGGGAAAGATTGTGACCATCAGGTAAATCCTTGGCTTATTAATTTATGAATCTAATTTGCGATAATCACATTAAGTATTTGGTGGCTATATAGTGGAGCATCTAATAAAGGTGCTTCCATGATGCAGAGGTTCATATCCAGGATAAAGCCAAATAAAGGGAAGGACAAAATGATGGTTTACAACAATGAAAAAGTAGAAGTAATATCTATGGGGAATGTATGTACTGAACCTTGTTGTAAGGTTCATTTGGGTTTTACACGACATATTTTATATATGATCTTTTGATCAATTTTGGATAAAGAGGGTTAATGTTTTCTAGTTAATGCTTCTGTTGTACAGTTATTATTTAATGCAAAATATAATGGTACAACTTTCTTGTCATATGGTTTGTATAGAATGTGCCTTACCCCAAATTAGATATATGCTTTTTCGTATCTTGCTAAACAAGTTATGAAATGAAAAACCCTAATGAATGAGAAGTCAAACACGGTGTGGCATAAAAGTTTAAGCCATATTTCCAGAACTAGGGATGAGAGATTGATTAAGGAAAGCATTTCTCAATTCTAGATTATGATGATCTGGGAACATGTGATGACTGCTGTAGGGGTAAGTTGATTAATAAGGATATTGAGGTCAACTCATGCTTTTGATTTGTTGAGGCTAATACATAAAGATATCAATAGACTTTATATAGTTGCATTGTACAATTCTAAATGTATTCTGACATTTTTTTATGATTATTCCCATTATAGTCATTTGTTCTTGTTTACAGGCTGAAGGTTGAGAACTAATTGAGAAAATTCATCAAGATAGTCAGATTTGACCGTGGAGGACAATATCATGGAAAACATGGTATTTTAGGACTTTAAAAGGTTCGTTTGCCAGATATTTGGAATCAATTAGAATAGTGACTTAATTCAATATGCCGAGTAGTTCTGAGCAAAATGACATGTTGTCGAAAGGCATAACTGCACCTTAATGGACTTAAAGAAGTTGATGCAGAATAGGGCTATTCTACCTTATTATCTAGAAGTTTTGAAACTCAGCCTTGCACACATTCGTGTATGGGGCTGCCCTACTAAGGTAGTATAATCCTTATAAAGAAAGATAGCATGCTCGTTCTGCTCATTGCTATTTAGTAAGATATCTCGACCATTTTAAGGCTACAACTTTTACTGTATAGAAGGTGGGACCAGTTTAGTGGAATCACAAGCATCTAAGTTTCTGGAATACTATGTCTATGACGATGGTGGGTCCTTTGACCCTTTGGATGATAGCAGTGCGGATATTACAGTTATTATGCACTTGTTACTTATACAGTTAGATCCGATGGATTTAGGTCTTTATACCATGCCTGTACAAGAACAGGAATCCATACATACACATACAGAGGTTCTTGGGGATACAAGATTTAATGCAGTTAGGTAAATCCACTAAGTTGAGATGACCTGTTATCCCATCTAATTACATAGTTTATCAGGTGTACAGGACTATGATATTAAACATGTTTTGAATCTAGTTAGTTTTATAGAAGTTGTTTTTGGACCCAATGTGGATGTGTGGTGGGATGCAATGAATGACAAGATGCAATCCATGAAGCAAGTAAGGTTTGGGAGCCAGTTGATTTACAACAAAATTGCAAACTCATTAGCTGTAAATGAAGATTAGCCCTAAAGGATTTCGGGATAAAGTTCAACGGTTTATGGGCTTGCTCAGTTATCTAATGGTTCACTCAGGGAGAAAGATTGACTTTATGTTAACTTTTCTCTTGTATCCTCGTAGGATATATTTTGAGTGATTAAGGCAATTGTAGCTCATGATGATGTAGGGTTACATTAGATGGCTGTCAAAACTACTTTCTCCGAATAAAGACCTATATAAAAAGGTCTGTATGGTACAACTTGAAGGATTTCAGGATCTAATTAGAACTGACATGGTTTACGCATTATGCAGATCAATATATGGTTTACATCAAACCTTCCGAAAGTGATACCTTACAGTTGATGAGCTTATGACCTCTTTCAACTTCATAGAAAATAAAGTTAAAAGACACAAGTGACTTCTTCGACCATACATACAGAGTGTATGCTAAGGGGCTGCTTCACAGACGGTTTAGCTTAGAAACTTGATTTCCAAGTTATCTGTGGTTGATTCAGTGGGTAGACCCATTTGGTTGTATTGTGATAATCTTCTTACTGTGTTGTTTAATAACAACAAAGAACATCACAATGTCTTAGCATTTAAAGGTCAATTATTTATCTATAAAGGTGTTGATACAAAAAGGTTACACTAAGGTTTGGAGCATTTAGGGACTGAAGAAATAATAGTCGATCCTTTAACTAAAGGATTTTTCCCACTTGTGTTTGTGACACAAGTATACAGTATGGGTGTTTCGACGTCCTTAGACACTGTTAATTAGGAGATCGTTCTGTTTGCTTCATGTACATTTATACATTTGATGTATTATGACAGTATGATGGTTCATCAATAAAGATGATCATCGTTTATCCTCGATAATATGTGTTATTGTATATTGTCATAATACATATAAAAGTCTTAAGATTTGTGTCGATCTTAAGCATTTAAAGGTCATTAGGCATATATACAGATTGACCTTGTGCCTATATCATTTAAACGCATGCAGTTTTATACGGATATCCATGAAGTTTGACATGACATAGGGGGATATAAGTTTTTAATCCCGTAAAGGTTCTCTAATGTAGTTTAGCATTCAGTTGGAGAACATAAATGTTTTCTCTAATACAGTTTAGCATTTGGTGAGAGAAACATAATGTTGTTTAGCATTTAGTGAGAGAAAATAAGATTTCTCTAATGCAGTTTAGCATAAAGTTGAAGAAATCGACACCTACAAATGAAGATGATATATTTTAGATCATAAATGTATCATCTTAGTTTGCCACACTTTGTTTTCCCATTCATGTAATGAGGTATTAGGTATACATGATTGTATTGAATTTGTGTCACACATGACACATATATTTGATATTTTTCGGTATCGAAAGCCTTGCAGGACGGAATGATGGGCTTTCGTTATCTTTAGATCAAATGTTATGTTTTTAAACTTAGTCAACTAATTCAGTAGTGTGACTTAATCAAGTTTTTAAATTGTTTTAAAACTAGAGTCAAAACTGCAATTAATGCTTGTCCAAGGGGGAGAATGTTGGATAATTTTGTCCTTTCTTATAAAGTTAGACAACTATTCATTGCATTTTTTGATTTTTAAATAACTTAGTAGTTAAGTTATGTAATTTGATCCGAATAAAGATAATAAAGTGGACCAATAAATGATCTAAATCAATGGGTTGAAGTTCAGGTAGAAAATGAATCCCAATCAGTATGGACCGGACCCATTTCAAATAGGGCGTTGATTTCTTTTGGTGGGGGTTGTTTGTTAGACCCCTAAGTCGTAATAGCGAAATCGTGTAGGCATTGGTGAGCCTTGACCAGTTTTCAACACTCGGAACAACGAAACAAGGAAAAAACATGCAAGGAGGCAAGGACGAAAAGAGCAATGTCAAGTGTTGGCATGGATTGGTGCACATTGGCAGAAATCCTCGACGAAGTGCAAGATTCAGAAGTGAGACCAAAAGAAGTCTTGAGATGGACATCGAGTGGAAGGTTAGCTAGATCACACGTGTGACGGCAATATGCGAGAGTTCCAAGGTGACTTAACTAGTAGATCAATCATAGTGCGAGTTTTGGAGAGTCTCGAACCTTGTACGTGCTGACTTGGCTAAGGCTAAGTTCTTAATGGAATAAGGACTTAGTGTACGCTCAAGTGGACGAAGCACGGATAATGGAGTTAGCATAGGTAAGCATTGGACGGACCAGTGTGTTATTGGCTTGGACGACTCATCATTAACAGAGAGAGATGAGGAGATATTGGATGATATGGCAGATAAAATCACAGTGAATGAACATCAACTTTAAGAGATAAAGATCATGTGAAAGGATCATCTGAAAATAGGGGAGATCTTCGTGGATATGGATAGATCATTCCTAGTAGATGGCCATTCCTAGTGGATGTAATCTTTCATCTTATTATTGTGATGTAGCTTAATCCTATTAGATAGAGTCCTAATTTAATTGAGATGTCATCTATTGGTAATTATGATGTAATCTGATAAGGATAAGATTGTGATATTAGCTAATAGAGTTCTATTAAGATTCTAACTTAGTCATCTAGAGGTGCCTATAAACAGGTCATTTGGGTCTTGCCCTTCTCAAAGAGAGAGTGAGAGTCAGAGGCACGTAAAGATGATGAGTGTAGGAGACACTTAGAGATTGAGAGAGTATTCATTTGTATACTTTGAGAGAAGTAATGAAGCTTGGCTTTTTAATTGTATTTCTTTCTAGTGTTTTTTTAGTGTTGCCATGAATATTTAGTTCTTTCATAGTTTTCTTGCGAGGGTATGAGAGTGAAAAACTGTGAGGGTCATGAGATGTTCGAGAATAAGTAGATTGGCTGACAATCATAGGACAAGGCTGAATCTTGCTTTGGTGGAGCTAAGTGAGATTGTCGTGCAAAGGATGATTAAGGAAAAAGAAGGCAAGGGAACCCTCGCCTAAGAAGAGGAAGTAGAAGAGTGGCAAAAGATGACTGAGGAAGAAGAAGAGGACGAAGCCTTTGTCCTGGAAGAGAAAGTAAAAGAGCGGAAAAACTTGATTGAGGAAGAACAAAGGGAGCAGCCAAATAAGGAAACTATTGATAAATTATTAGTAGTCTCCCTAACTACGGATGGTTCCCACTTCCAAGAAAACAAACCATTTGAGTTATTCAAAGATTTAAGGAGTTTTATTATTCCTTATTGTATTAACAGTTTGTCATCAAAAAGGGCATTAATGGACTTAATTGATTTCTTAATTTGGTAAATTATGTCCTTATTATTATTTTTACAACATATGGTTTATTCATATGCTACTAAACTGCTATGTGGAGAAACTGGTGAAAGTGAGTCACTTATTATAAACCTAAGTTAATAGTAAATATGAAGAGTATATTGAGCTAATCACTTTAAACAAGTGTCGAATAAGAGGCAACCTATGAATTAGGATAGATTTCATTTTGTTTCCATTTTTATGTTAGCATATAAGCTTGGCAGTTTTGGGCTGGTCCGACCAAGCCAAGGTTGACTGAGCCTCGGGCCTATGATGCCTTTGATTGGGCTTGATCCTGGGGTTACCAAGGCCAAGCCCAGCCCGAGGCCCTACGAGTAGTAGAAAACTTTTGAAATTTTTTAAAAATAATAAATCGACTCAAGCTGCCCTGGCTCGATCCAACCTTGGCTCGAGTCGAACCACTATTAGCCTTGTTGGGCCTAGGCTGGCCATCTAATATGACTTTGTTTCACGTTATTTTATGTTATATTATTTCCATATTCTTTATTATCATCATCATCTTCTTCTTTTATCTTTTTATCCCTTATTGTTTATATTTTTGCATGGATGGATCTATCTAATATCGGATAGACCCTTTATCAAATTCAGAAATATGTAATTCTTTTTATTAAGGACACAATCAATTCTGACCCTTTCTTACCTTTTGTGTTTTATTGTTATTTTATTTTGATGTACTTCAATTGTGTTCACAGAGGACATCTTACAATTTCATGTGTGAGGAAGGGATTTCTTAATTTTTTATAATCTTTTTTTAAATCTTATCAACTAATACCCCAATTTAGTTAAAAATTTTGTCCAAAATACTTTAGATCCTTATTGATTATTGAATTGAATTAATATGAAAAAGGATGAAACTTAGAAAATGCTTGCTTTTAAAATTTATATTTTAATAATCATTTAGATAATTAATTTGAATAAAAATTGCATATTATTTACACAAGACCATTTTTGTGAGCTTTTGAGTCTAAGAGCAAATACATCATTATTTTAAGTTTTTTGTTCTTTCATGTGTGTTATTCTGCATAATTGGATAATTCAAGAACTTACTTTTATTATTTATATTGAGACCACGTTTGTTAAATTAGAAGCATTGAAATGATAAAGGCATTTAGATTCAATCTTTTGCTTATTCTATTTTCTTGACAATTATCCCACCAAATTTTATCCTTTAGGTGTAACTAGTTTTGAAATTTAGTCTTTTCATTGATTATAACCACATTATTAACCTTTACCTTACTTTTCTTGAAACCTTTTTATAATTTTTTAACCCTGAAGGTTATTTACATTTACTTAATTGCTAGAAACTTAAAATTTCTTTAGTTATTGGTACATGTTGAATGTTTGAAATAAAATATGTTGCGAGCATAATAAGTGAATAAATAAATAAATAAAAGCATTAAAGTTATGGTACCAATGGAATTATGGTGTGAAGGACCTATATTATGAAAAACTAAGTTGCATGTAGTTTTTTTTATGTAAATTCCCTTCAATGTTAACACCCTTTTTATTATCCCTATTTTACCCTAATCCAAGCCTCATTAAAACCTTGTATTAAGATCTTTTGATTTTTGTTTCTAGTTTACCCATAAGTGGTGGAGATATGATTTTACTGCAAACTTATGGTTAAGAATCCTTCTACGCATTGATTTGAGATTTCTTACACTTTTTGCCTAAGCACTTTAAGTGCATTGAGTGAATTTTTAGTAAGGGTGTAAAAATTTGTGCTTTCGATTTCAAAAAGATTATCTATGCGATTGCTCCTAATATTGACTTATGAAGGTTAGTTTTATAATGAATTGAATCTAATTATATGTTAATTTGATTTATATGACAATGATTTAGGGTGTGAATGGACAGGTTAAGGTTAACAAGGAATGAATGTTTATAACTTTGATAATTTAGATTATGATTAGCTTGAGGATAAACAAAAGCTTAAGTGTAGATATATTTGATAAACGATTAATTGACCATATTCATATACTTATAGTTAGTATGTTTTGCTTGTTATTTAATGATTTTATAGTACTTTTGGTACTTATTTCAGTTCAAGTGTCTTTGTAGGTAATAATTTCCTTCATAGACCAAGAGGAGATGTATTTGTGTTAAATCATGGAATGGAACGGAAGAATTGGAGCAATTATGGACTTACATTACTGTGTATAATGACCGTGTAAGTCACTACAAATATGTTGAGATTTAACAACACAATTCCTACCTATGTGGAGTGTAACATCCCGTTCTCATACTAAGGGTTAGAACTCGAAAATTCAATACAGGTGAGCTCAAAGAGAGATTAAGGAAATGCATGTTCTTACTCAAGTATAATGTTAGCATATATGCACATAAATATTAAATCTTTGCACATAACAATAAGGGTACATGCATTCATTGATAACTTCTGGATATAATTGATTTTAAATGTGATTTTATTGAAAATGAGAAGTAGAGGAAGTAGAAAGAGTGATCTTGGGATAAGTTGTGATAAGGGGAAGATTTGGAAATAAAATTGGTAGTGATCTCGAAAATGTTCACTGAGTGTGCTTCGGTTTGTTAGCCATAACTTTTTCTTTTGTTATCCAGATGATATGATTCTTTATTTGGATTAAACTAGAGACATATGGTTACATTTCTTATGAAGAAATCGAATTTAAATTCTATCTCTAAGAGTCTAAAAATTTTCATAAAGTTGAGAATTGGGTGCAGTACATTGGTAGATGAATGAAAATTTTATGTTTAGATTTTAGGAGAAATTTGGGATTGATCTAGATCGATTTTGGCAAAGTTGTCTTTTTAAGAGTTATATATCTTTCTTTTATCTTTCCAATGGTATATAGTGAAGTGAATCACAAGTTAGTAACGTAAACAAAATACACAAGAGGGGGGGTTGAATTGTTGTATTCTTTTCGTTTCGTCCCCTTTAAAAACTTCGTTCTTTTTATCACAAATCAAATTATATTCAGTTTTAATAAACTTTGATTTGAATGTGATAAGATAAAGTAGAGTATGAGAAAATGTTGACACAGAGATTTTATC
>JAOQMR010000213.1:10746104-10762904 GCA_027563865.1 Erythroxylum pelleterianum
TTCTCAAATCAACATCCAAAAATCTTTTCTTTGATGTCGACACCCATTTGTCCATGACTAGCAAATTAAAAAAAAAATACTCTCTTAATTTCTTAAATAAATTAAATACACATCTAAACTAAATTTATTCACATTATCACAATATCACATAATGAATGTTTCAAAGACTCAAACTTTCAAAGTCCACTGTCCATAATTGAATAGGCAAAGTCCACTATCCTACTCAAAAAGGAAAGATTTTTATTAATCGATCACTATATGTTTATATCATATTATCACTAAATGACAAAGTTCTTTACTTGAACCAGGAACTCTAGGCAGGAAACTGGAAACGTATAATAATTGAATAAACAAAGCTAGGTTAATTACAATCAAAGTTAAATAATAAATTAATGATAGTATTCTAAAAAAAATAGATTAATGATTATCAAATATCAAATTATTATTATGATAAAAAATTAGAAGTTGTCACTTGCCATGAAACTAATAAACGAAAGAAGAAGCAGTGAAGCACATTGAAGAAAATAAAAGAAATTGAGAGATTTGATAATAGAAAGAAATGGACGGTGTCACGGTGACTTACTGACTGCCTCTGCGTGACTGGTGAAATATGAAGGTTGAAGCGATGGTCAATGGCCTGCAGCTTGGTTGGTTTGTTTAATTTAGAGGATTTTGTTTTTTTATGCGTTTCTTTATTCGCGTGTATTGAATGTCAATGCACTGTGCTTGCTACTGCCCAGCCTATGTAAAGTTATGTAACACTGTTTTTTTTAATTGTTTGTAAACAAGCTGGCCCATTATTAAGAAATTGTCAAACCAAGCCTTATTAATAACCGGACTTGAGCTAAGAAATTGTCCAAGTACTCGAGCCCTTTAATATAGTTTTTTTAATTAATCCACCATGATCAACGACATTCTTTAAGGTGGACAACTTCTATATATATATCTTTTTTATAAAAAAAATTTGAGGGTGGCAGCCCACCCTCCCTCAGCAGTAGCGACTGCTTCGCTACTGTATGCAGTTAGTCCTTGATAGAATGATAGTATTGCGTTGGACTATCATTGTTGTGGGCTGTTAATGCTAAATATCAGTTGAAAAAAATTGACGCTTGCAATAAGTTACACGAGGTTCCTACCTAGCTTTCCATAACTGCTAAATAAGCAAGCAAGCGGCCATTTCTTTACTCCCCGTATTTTACAGTATCGTATATAAGGAGCGAGGGTATGTATGAAGAAGCTTTCTTTGGGTTGCATTTGCAGTAATTACATAGGTCTTGTGACGTGTGTGAATTCAAATATTAATTATGTGCACTAAATTATCAACTTATTGTTAAGGAAATATAAAATAACAGTTTTACATTTGTAAGTTGCAATCACGTGCATCTCCTGCTAGTCGGTGAACTAAGCACGTGTTCGTATTAGCCAACGACTGCTTTAGTTTGATTATGTTCCCTCACATGTAAGCATATCAGGAAGAAAGGGTATTATTTTTTCACCAAGTCTGATGCAAAGAGATCTCAAAAAATATGGTACCTAGATTTTACTAAATCCAATGGCTCCAAATAATCTTACGTGTTATGGAGTAATGTCAGAGCACAGTAACCAGGTAAGTGGAAAGGAGCCTCTAGTTTAAAAGGTTCCAATGTTCCAAGAAAAGTGAAGTGAAGCAAACCAAGGGGCTAAGGCAACAAACTTTGAACGAATTTCCACGTCACGTTATGGCTATATATACCAAACATCACGAGCGTCCCTCCTCCCATTCAACAATTCACTCAATTATCAAGAAACAAAAAGATGGAGGCAATTCAATCATGGGTTTCGGAGCACAAGCTCACAAGCATTGGTTAGGGACACCACCCTGATCATCCTGTCTTCCTTAAGTACTTTTAACTAATTGTCTCTTAACATGGGTGATGTTAATATAGGAGCTCTGTGGGCAACCGCAGTTGGAGGGTCAATGGCTTATAGCAGTGCAAGAACTCCTCTCAAGCCAAGTCTCAGGCTTATACATGCCAGGTATCATGATCACTCTTGATGGTTTTCATATGTCTGTTTATTTGGTAACAATATTGGAATCTACAGGATGCATGCGCAAGCCATCACACTGGCAGTGCTGTCGGGAGCAGCCGTTTATCATCATTATCAGAAACGAGAAGAGGCCAGTGTCACCGCCTTGCCTAAATAGAGATTGAAATGAACAGAGGCCAGTGTCACCGCCCTGCCTAAATAGAGATTGAAATTAGCAGATGCACTCAGTCCTGGATTTCTGTTCCATGTTGGATGACTGATCGAGTGAAGCAATAACACTAATATAAATATGGATTTCCATGCAATCGATCTCGATTCATCATTTAATTTCAAATCTAGATTAATACAGGAATAAGAAAAACTTCGAATGTTTAATTTACCACCCGCACATTACCAATAGATTTGTGATTATAATCGCCATTCGTGATCACCCATTTTCGGCCCTCGGTTTGTGAAACTGGCAGTTTAAAACCACCATTGTTGAGTGGTAAAACTTGGAGCAAGGAGTCTCGTAACTTTGTCCAGCCCTCTTCATAGTTTGTGGTGGCCCATGATTACTGCTCTGATTTAGATCAAAACAGACTAGTCCAGTAAGTGGACGGAGAGCCCAATAACTTTCTTAAGGATCCAACAAGTTCGTCGGGAACAAAAATTGATGGTAACAACAGGTAATAACATATTTTTTTAATCTTCCCATAAACCCTACCCACAGGCTGGCCTAACCAAAACTTATTCTCCGAAGACTTGTTAATGACAACAAAGTTGTATGCCTGTAGGCGTACGCACATTGGCATCAGATTCAGACGTGGAATGATTAGGGAAAGTTGTTAATAACAATAACAGGGAAAGATAAGACAGGCTGGTCTACCTAACAACAACCGTTTATTAATTGTTGTTCCTCGGAATTTCTTAAAAAAAAAAACACACGGAAAAGTGGTACCTTTGGGACGACGTGCTTTCCTCATATATTGTTGCCGCTGTAAGGTTGGAAAGTCTCTATCTCCTTCCTAACTCTGTCCCTTCATCGTTTAACCAATCCTTTGCAAGTGTAATGGCCCCCCATTCATTCCCAATGACTTAATACCTTCATTAACAGAAATCTGACGAAGATTGAAAAAAACTAAATTTTTAACTTACTCACCAAGCAGTTCGACACCTAAGATTTACTCTAAAGGACCAGGCCAACAACCTTCAACTGCGTATTACCAGCGATGGTAGATGATACAAAAGTAGGACCTGGGTATATACTATTCTATTCCTGGAAAATTATGGTCATGTTTAGGAGTTAATATTATATAATCACTGCATACAATATTAACTGGTTCAACATAAAGCAATCATTTCCCTTTCTGATAAACCAATAATTAATAGTAGCGGGCCTAATGATTTGTAGCTAGTCCATTCATCAAATTAATTATGACAAGAACTTACAATAATTCCGATAAAGATAACTCTTTAATTGGTGATGGTTATCGAGGAAGGGAAGCAAGAGCTTATTTTTGAGTCCAAAACAAGAAATATATAGCTTCTCCGTTCTCTTCCTCTTCATCTTCTAGTAAGTCATTAAAGTGTCTCTTCGCTTGTCTATGATCTTACTCTTCGACGGCGAGACGTAACAAGCAGGGCAAAAATGGATTGCTCCATTTGTGGTTCGATGCCATATATTCTAAGGCCCCCGAGAAACACTATATGCACTGCATGCTACGACGCTGCCAAAAATGCAATTGCTCTGATGAACAAGCTTGAAGGTGACAAGTCATCCTACACTGATAAAACCACTAATTCTACTACGTCGACTCCATTGCCCAACGCTTGTAAGGCAAGCTCTACTTCCATTTTCTTTTGCTCTTCTCATCATATATTTCACTTCCTGTTGCTTTATGTTCCCGTTCCTGTTGTATTTATGTTTCCGCTTCGCTTTTACATGTATTTCTTTCTGTAGTCCATACAATAAAATCATCTCTTCCCCTCCTTACAAATTAACAATCAACAATCTTCAAATATAGAGCAGTGCGTCATTGTTTATTGCCCATGTGTGGGCCGAAATGGGTTTTCTTCTCTTGTCCATTACAGTTTCTTCTTGTTGATTAGTGAAGAACTGGGCGTCGCTGATCATTGACAACATAATAGAGTCGACGATAAGCAAGTTGCCATTGGTCAGGAATTGAAAATTTCTCTGTTTATGATACGTAGAACACGAAGATGGGACTTATTGTTTGCGTGTAGACCAATTTCATTGTTGTCCCCATCAAAGCTTGTTGGAATGATTTGTTTGTCCCACGCCAAATCGCATATTTTCTGTAACGAATGACTAGCCTTCTTCGTTGGAACCTGTATTGTTTGATCTGAATCAGGTCACACAGTGACATTAATCATATTTTAGATAACCACTTGCCCATTCCAGACAACAATTAATCACTCGATCTAATAATAATAATAATATTATTATTATTAAATTAAATGACTGATTGGTATAAGAATGATTAAATGTACATGTCTTGTTATGGAAATGGAATACTTGGTTTGTAGGTTGAACTTTGTCTTTTGTTCTGTTAGCCTCAGCCGCTGGCAAATGTTCCGAAATGGATGAATACTATGAAGGATACAGAGGATGGTCTGAACGAAAAGATAAATTTCCTGAGCAGCTTCGTCGCATTGTTTAAAGATAAAATTCTTACTGACGTAGAGCTCAAACCGGGGGATGACGGACCGTCATTGTCTGCACACAAAGCCTTACTGGTTGGTATTGGTAATTAACCCTGTTTAGTGATCTCTTATCTTATCTCTGTCTAACACCCAGAGAATCACATGTACATTTTCTGATGATTACATTGTGCTCTGGTTTATCACTAATTTATATATAACTAGGCAGCAAGGTCAGAAATATTTAGGAACATGTTGGACTCTGATGCGTGCAAAGCTCCGGCAAATGATGTCATAAGTCTCCCCGATTTGAATGGTGAAGAATTGGAATCTCTTCTGGAATTTCTTTACAGTGGAACCTTGGCAGCAGAGAAGTTGCAGAAGCATGTCTACGCGTTGACCATGGCGGCTGATAAATACGACATTCCATACTTGCTGAAGTTCTGTGAGAGGCATATGCTTTCATCCTTGGACTCTTCTAACGCTCTAGATGCGCTAGACATATCTGATGCTTGTTCTAACAAAGCATTGAAGGATACCGCTTTGAATTTCATTGTTAGAAACGTTGAGGATATAGTTTTCTCGGCTAAGTATGAGGCGTTTGTGCACAAGAACCCGCACTTAGCTGTGCAAATTACAAAGGCATTTTTTATGGACGCTAAAAACAGAAGAACATTCGGAGTTTAATCAATGAAATCTTATTTGTTATACATTAATATTCTGTAATATATAATTGCACTTCCGTCATGCCCATTCAGGTTCTTGTGGAGTGAATGATCAAGTGGGACTCAAATTTCTTCACCCGCCTTCCCTTTATTTCTAGAGATAATTAACTTGTTACAGTTGATATTATCTTACTATGCTTCATAGCTCTGAACAGGCCAATGATGGATATATTTAGAAACAATGTTCTTCAATTGAACCTGTCTCCATGCGGCTTTTGGAACACATAATCATTAGAGATTAATTCTTAAATCAACATTCCTGCTTTCGGTATCAGTATACGGGGCCATGGGCAATTAATTAACATGGAATACTACTCAATGAAATGTTCACTTCTGCCATTAATCAACATAGGTTTGTATGTCAACCTGACGAGCCCTAATAGACAAGTGATTAATTAGTGAGGGAGAAATTTGCCTAAAATTTGTACATAATTCTTTATCGACGATATAAGTGAGTTCTAGAATAATTCACTACAAGAAAATTAGTTATTAGCGGTAGATAATTACCAACTCATCCGCCGATAATCTCCAATGTTTCAGTTTTCGTCAGTAATTATCCATCGCTGATAACTAATTTTCTTCCGTCGATAAAATTGTTGGAAAATTTTTTGACTTGCAACGAAAAAAATATCCGTCGGTAAATATAGAGGGAAATCATCCCGACAAATTTTCTGACGGAATATAGCAGCGGTAAGAAATGACCATCGGTAAGGAAAACGGGAATGCTTGATGGAGTAAATAATGCTAGAGTTTACAAACGGAGTTTTTGTCAGTAAATTCTAGTCGTAAACGTCGTCGTTTGCTTCTGGTTAAGTGTAAAAAAAAACAAAAATGATGTCGTTTAGTTTAACATCAAACGATGTCGTTTTCGTTAAACCTAAATCTACCGTTGCTTCCTTTCCCCACATTTCCCCTCATCCATCGCGCATCCCCATTTTTTCTCTCATCTATCGTCGTTGTCTGACTGCAGCTCTCGTCGTCTCATTGCACCTCCTCGTCGTCCTATTGCGCGTCATCATCATGCTACCATTCGCCCTCAGCGTGCCACCGTCCTCAGGTAGCCAGCGCTGTCATCTCTGTCACAACCAAAGGCCACCGCGTGTCGTGCCACCATACCTCGTTGCCGGTCGTCCTCGTCGTCGCATCTGCTTCAAGTATTGTATAATCATCTCTCGTACACCATACCTCGTTGTTGTTGTCGTCCTGTCAATATATAGGTTGATTACGACGTCGTTAATTTAGCTTTGTAAATGTGGATGTATTATTTGTAAATGTTGACAGTGAATATGAAAAATGTGGAGTCAGTTCTGTAAATTTGGATTTGGCTTTGTTAGATACCTTGGATAAATTTTTTTACTAGATTTAATGCATTAACGTTTTCATTATTTGAACATATAAAATTAATATCGAAATCCATACAACCATTAAATTGGGTTACTAAATCAAATGATTTAAGATTGTGTGTATATACGACATTGATGGTTCATTATTAGAAATGTTGGTGTTGTGGGATATGATTGCCAATAATAATGTTCAACGTTTACTAGATAGTTCTTCTTGTAAAGGAACACTTTGTGTGGTTCGCTTACCAATTAATTGTTTTAATTTTGATAATCTGTTTGAACAAATGTTACACTACTATTATTTTAAGGAATCCCTTATCCTTCAATTATACATGTTATTAATTGATAAATATCTTTGATTACTTATTTAACAATTAATGAAGGAGAGTCGAGAAGCAATTGAATTAGACTAAGTAGCGCCATCTAAATTTGACCTTTTGATTTATACCTTATTTAAGTAACTTAGGTATCTAGTTGGGCCTCATCTCTAATCATACCTTATATCCTTTTGATTCATACCTTATATCATGCTATAATTGCAAGGTTCCTAAATTAAGTGGGTTAGACTACAATTAAGCAGGAGATGAGGAGCAAAAGTGAAAGAAAACGAAAAAAAATTACACACTTGAATTGATAAGAGGGAGACGAGTGTGAAAAATGTGAAAATGGGGGCAAAAATAGGAAGAGGACTTCATAACATTAGAAAAAGAAAAGGCTGGTATTTGCAACAGCCCATAGGAAATGCAGGCAATGGCCCTTCGTTTTCCTTTTCCCCTGGTGAACCAACTCTATTTCTCTTTCAGCATTGTGCAAAAAAGAGCTTGGTGGATTTGAAATTTGATATTCTTAAATTGATGTTCACGATGTCTTTGTTTTATCTTGCATACTTTTGAAGATGAAGTAGATTCTTATGCCGGTTGTAGTCCTTTTCAAATAGTGGTGCATTCCCACTAGTTAACTATACGAAATATTTTTTTTGCAGGCCCTATTTTGTTTTGAAAAGCTTGCTCATCTTTCTTCTTTATAGCCTATAGTTATTCAATCATCCAGGTAAGTCGTCCAACTAATATCTACCGTATGTGTTGCTTTAATAATAAATTAATTAAATGTGTTTGAGTTTTATGTGAATGTAAAGGAGGTCTTGATTTTGTTATTGATGAGTTTTTATGTTCTTCTTTAATAGTTTAACTATTTATTTTTGGGTATGTTTAAATCATTGATGAGTAGATGTATCACATAAGCTTTTATTGTATATGGAATGAGTTTGAGATCTTATGGATGATTTGAGGCATAATAAACCCTTAGGATGGTATATAGGCTGGTATATGGATGATTTGAGGCATAATAAACCCCTAGGATGGTATATAGGCTTATCGGTGAAAAATTTAACGAGCCTAGGAGTCACAATAAGAAATTGTTTTCTTAGTTCACAGGTATAAACAATGCCACGTACCATAATATTGAAATCAATTATAGGTGATTAATTCAATTGATTAATACTTAGGGGATGTTGTGTAAAGTTTAGATGTTCTGTAAACTTAGGACATATGAAGGAAACTAACTATGAAATTACTCTTTAAAATTAACAGTTTTGTATAAATGAGTAATGTTGATAGATCTTGGATGTATAGACGCTTAACACCAGATGGTTTCATTAATCCTTAGTTTGTTGAGGGAGTTGAAGCTTTTATTCATTATGCATGTTCTCAACCTGCATATATGGATGGCCCAAAGATCATATGTCTATGTAAAAAGTGCAAGCACATTCGTTTCCTTCTTATTGATGAAGTGAATGGCCATTTGCTGAGAAAAGGATTTGTTCTAAATTATTTTGAGTGGACACAACATGAGAAGCCATTGATTTGTAGCACCTCAAAGGGTAATGAAGTACACTCGTCAGTGAATGTGGATGAGTTTGAAGGAGGGATTAGATTTAAAACAAATAATGTGGATACAAATGAAAATCCTTACATGCAAATAGTTTATGATGCAGCCGGTTATACCTTTCAGGAAAATATAGAAAATCTTGAAAAAGAACCAAACCCATATGCAAAACAATTTTTTTGACTTACTAGACTTAGCTGACTAAAAATTATGGCCAAATTGTGAGATAATGACTTAAGTGTCTTCAATTGCTTGAATATTGAATATAAAGTCTGGAGGGCATATTTCTAATTGTAGTTTTGATAAAAATTCTCGGATGGTATAATAAATCTTTGCCTCCTGACCATACAATGGTTGATAATTTTTACAATATGAAGAAAATTATTAGAGGTCTTGATTTGCCTATTAAAAAGATTGATTATTGCAAATTGGGATGCATGTTGTATTGGAGAGATGATGTGGAATTACAATAGTGCAAATTTTATGGTCAATATAGGTTCAAGCCTATAAAGCATTATATGAAACATAAATTAGTAGCTTGAAAGCGAATGTATTTTTTCCCGCTAACCCTGTGATTTCAAAGACTATATGCTTTTGATGTTACTGTATCTCACATGAGATGACATAATAAACACAAACAAGAAGATGGAATAATGAGTCATCCATCAGATACACTAGCATGAAAACATTTCAATAACACCCATTATGAGTTTGTAGCTAAAAGTTGAAATGTTAGGTTGGATTTGTCAACCTAACAAAATTCTAAGTTATCAAGATGCAAAAATATGTTAAAATAAATGTTTGGACGAAAGAAAAGATTTGATTTAAGCAAAAGAAAAGTAAAAGCTTCAAAGGGAATTTGAAATAATGAATATATAATGGAAAGAAAACTGAAAAATAATAAAGTGTTTTCAGAGTAATCAAATTGTTTTTTTGTATCTATTTGAGGTTGTGTTGTATGATTGTCCTTTGTGTTGTAATATTGGTGATTTATATTGTTCACTTAGCCTCTAGTGTGTTAAGCAGTTTTGTTATAATTGCTTATCTTCCAACCCACTTCTCACATTCTAAATAACTACTTACCACTATATTCCCAACTTTAGCCTTAAGTTGTTTTCTTTTAACTACTCAACTTCCAACCCATTTTCCACTTTGGCTAGATCTTAACTAACTGCATCCATGCACTATTACTTTTAAAGTACATGTCAATTATGTATTAGTTGTCTGGATTTCTTAACCAATTTTCATGCCCACGAAATCTCTAGCCAAATAACTCTCAAGACTTCTAGTATTTGAGCCTTTTTCATTTTTAGGTCAAATGGATTGAATTCATTTTAGGCTATCAACAATTGCCTCCTCATATATGCTTGCTTGAGCAAACCAAACATATGGTATTTAATACCTTCTAGATTTTTGAGGTTATCAATCTTTTTAATAGTAGACTCCAAATCTTCCAACTGACCTTCATCCTTTGCTAGGAATTCTTCCTCCTAAAAAATCAGCTTGGTATTCTCACTCTTCTAGCTCTTCAGAATTTTCCATGATTTTCTGCATTTAGATTTGACTTTTGTAGTTAATAAAGCTTCTCTTTATGAAAGTATATTCATCAAGTTCCTCTTAACATTTAATAAAAACTAAAAATCAAACTCAGTAGCATTAATAGCTGCAATTGTTGGGGATGCTTTTATTGATTCGATACTAGATAAGATTTTTAATTCAAATTATGTTTTCTTTGGAATAGGAATATAAATTTGTAAAAAATTATTTATGAACCTGCGGGCTTTGGCGACGAACTATGTATTAGTCGCTACATCTGACGTTTATCGAACAAATACAATAGATCGTAACAAATTAATTAATACTACTTCCAAATAACTACAGAAAACAAGAAACGACATCATTTACCTAAACAAGAAAAACGATGTCGTTTTGTATTAAGTTTTCAATGACAACTACAATAAAAGGCTAATCCATTCTCGTTCAAGCCGTCAACATTTCTCAAAATCCTCTCTTCTGTTTAGGTTCTATATTGTGGTCATCACCATCAAAGAACTATTATTAACTAAATTGGTATTATTCTTTTGTTTTATTTTCATTAACGAAGTTGTGCTAAGTTTAACTTATACCTTTAGGTGTTTATTATAAGTTCTTAATTTTGCATTTGATGTATGCATTGTGTTTATGGTTATGTTTCGAACATGATTTAATGTTTGTCTTTTTTGTTTGTTTATGGGTCGGCTTCTTCGCAACGACCTTTAACACTGCTCTCATCAAAGCTTTGTAACTATTTAATGAAAGGTCTTCAAAAATATTTTACTTTAATTCATTTCCATTAATAGTAATATAGTCCAATATAGATAATACTATATTTCTGTACATAAAAAACATAGTCATGTCTATTCTACTTTAAATTCTAAATTTTGCATGATACAAAGTACACAATAGATTTCTGAAATTTTAGTAAGGATAACTTTCATATCATTAGGCACATTGAAGATGTATAAGTGCTAAACGGGACTACTTTCACTTATCACTGAAATTGGAGTTGAACATATCATTATTTTATTCTAAATCAAAATTTGCAGAACATACCTCGTAATATTATTAATCAAGGAATATTGACATGGCGACTAGTCCCGGATGTCCCTAATTCATTTCGTTGGGAGGAATGTGGCAAAATTGTCCCTACTGAAAAAATAAACAATGTAGAAAAATTCTCCACTTCACACACTAATCAACTTTTGCCTTCCATGGCCGATCTTTTACTTGAAGGTCTTTAGTATCATCCGAATAATGGCACTTTCCTTATTATGTACATCTCATTTCCTTTTATGAAGCTATTATATATATTCACATTTGATGGTATATACTACATGTTGTTTTAAGCTTCCTTGAATCTCGAAGATGACTTGTATACCCATGGAGGCGGGAGCGATGTCATAATGGTCTGTAAAAGGATTAGGAAAATCGGTTGTTTTGAAAAATTCATCAATTCCACAGAATTTATTTGATCATTCACGTATGCAAGTCATTCCAATTTCGATTCATTTAATGGTTTTCTAATCTGACAATATCTAAGTTTTATACTAATTGTGTTTTAGGTAAACCGTTTCATATTGGCAGTTCATTTGGAGAACTTGTCTTCTATACTAAATCTGGTGACTCATTCACTGTATCCTCTACAAGTTTAGCTATAGCGGATACACTGTCACAAGAGGGTGTGAAAAACCTTACACCTGAGGGAAGAACTATCACTGCTTTAATTGGTGCCTTCGAACGTATAAGGACCCTTCTCGGGAATCCAGACATCGGAGACTCATTTACCTTTATCGACTCTCATGTCACTTAGAATTCAAAAAAATAATTATATCATTATCATTTATTGATGTAATCAATTGGACTCAGCTTTAAAGTTGATTTATTGTTGTATTTGTAAGAATTTATCAATCCTCTCTACTAGATAGGGGTCAAGCTGCGTACAATTGAGTATGGACTGTTATTGTTCTTTTTCTATGACTATATGAATTGTTAAACTTCTAATTCAAAGTTCGTATTACTCCATATATCATATTATTATATTGATACAATTATTTAAATTTTTTATAACTAATTTTTGCAATGTTAGTAAATATTAATGATTAATTAATACTACTGTTTAACACTTAAATTATGTTGTGTATTTTTTTTCAACAATACGATGTAAACATTCAAAACAAATCTCCAATAAAACATATCTTAAATATGATATATTATAAAAATGTTAGTTTAACATTTTTATAAAATGTCTACCTTTTGATGACGATTTAGGAAAATGATCAACAAATGTGTTGCAAATTACTGTAGAACTTTTAGTGACAATTTCTAGAAATCATCACCGAATGCGAAACATTTAGTAATGATTTTCAGAAATCGTCACTGAATGTGAAACATTTGGTGATGATTTTGAAAATTTGGTACTTAATGTTGATCTTTTGGTGACACTTCCAAATATCGTCATCAAATGGTCACTTTTAGCGACAATGTCAAAAACGTAGCAAAAAACCAAACGTCTTTTTAGTGACGATTTTATATAATCGTCGCCAAATTGTGAACCCTTTGGTGACGATTTTGAACATTGGTCATCAATATGGTGACGATTTATGAAAAGCGTCAGCAAAAGCTTATTTAGCGACGAATTTCTGAAATCGTCACCCATTGTGGATCATTTTGTGACGATTTTCGGTAATCGTCACTAAATGTTCACCATTTGGGGACCATTTTTGTCATTCGTCACGAAATGTTGTTTTTTTTGTGACGCTTTTTCAGTTAGTAGCTAAAGGCTTAGTTTAATGACGATTTGGAAAATCGTCGCAATATGATAACTTTTGCTGACAATTTTGCGAACGTCACAAAAAAAACGTATCTAAATGTCTACTTTGTTGTAGTGCCCGGACTTCTCAAGTAGTTCCCATGTCCGCAAATTCTTTTAGCAAATGACTTCCATAACTTCAAGTATTTAGGTTTTTTCACTTTTTGGTCAAAAACAAAATTTATCTTCTCTCATTTGGATTTATATATGGTACGCACGCTTGGAGTTTCTTCAAAGTGCTAGTGTGAGTAAATGTGCAAGTTTACTACTAGATTTCACCATCTAAAATTATGACATTTAAGGTTCCCTCAGAGATCCAAAAATTCCACGAAGTGCTCTTGTGCGTAAGATGCGTACGATTCGTACCAGCTTTCACCATTTAAATTTACATGTAAGGTTGAGGAAGATGCAAATGCATCGTAAATGTACAATGTTTTACGGAACCCCTTAAGACAAAAAGTTAAGAAATTGTTTAGGAACGTAAAATCGAGGAAAATGAAGCACCCAAATTTTGTTAGCAGCTGGAGTATAACCAAATTCAAGAATACGAGACCTTATACGGCAACATGATGAGAGCAAAAGGAATTACAGAAGAAAATTTTATACGTATGATATACATAATGGAAACGGTGCTCTGATTACTCTTTCTGATTAGTACTTTCACTCCATTTATCAATGGCTTGCAGCAACGCCTGTTTAACAACCGGAGCATCAAAGCTTTCATTTTGTGTTGCGTTCTGCAAAGTCAACAACCTCATCGCTATTAACTTTTTATCAAAACTTACCTCTTTGTTATTTCTTTTTTACTTTCAAGCATTTCCTTAAGTAGGTCAATAGGCAGCTGGTGGCCAGACCTGCTATAAGGACAATACGTGACTCTCTACAGAGCTAAATCAAGCAACAAGACAACAAGACTAACAAAATGATTTAAAAGTTCGTAACTTCATATTGAGGCAAATAAACCAGAAGGAAAGAGCGATTCAAAACGTGTGGGCGGTGAATGGTGGATAAAATTCCTACAGGCAGATAAAAACGGATTATGAAAATGTATAAATGGTGCGGGATGACCTATTAGCTTGTAGTCACATAGCCTGGAATCAAGGACACGTGAATGGTAAGTCATACAGGGATAGGTTTTCAAACCGTTAAACTCATAAGAAGAGATTTTGTCATAACTTTATTGAATCTCACCTCTCCACCAACTGCTTGTAGACGAAAAGAGTCTGTACAAGAAACCCTAGCTTCCAGCACATTAAGGCCCAGTTCTTCAAAGGCTTCCAATATGGTAACCAGCAATCCCGGACAACTGCTATCCGAAAAAACATCTATCATAAAACCCTTTTCTAGGGTTTCTACTGTCACCTGTAAGGAAAGGAAAAACAATGAAATATCTGGTGCGCAATAAAGAAACAAATTGACGGAAAGGAATAGAACTTAATGACATGTTGGTAGTTGGTCGTACCATAGGCAATCCATTTGTGCTGGTTGAAGTCTGGGCAGCTGCTATATTTTGATTAAGTTTATCTAACTTTTGTTTCAGCTTTTCAATGTACTTGGATGCGTCCACTATAATTGAGGTTTTGTTGAGCTGCAACATGCAAAATTATATGTAAATCCACCATTGTCTTCTATGCCTCTCATCGTCCGTTTATCTATATGAACTAAATTTATAACCATATAGAATCTGCAGATTCAGATTTATTTCGATCATTATTAGGATACAGGTCTGCTATAGGCGAATCAATTTCAAATGTATCTGTTAAGTATTGACTAGGAACTTGTTGTCGGGCTAGTTGAATTTACAGGGATGTGACTATATATGATAGAGTTCCCAAAGTTTCTATGCTAGAACTAATTAATAGGAGAAGACTGTGTTGTGTGTTTGTTTCCCTTCAGATTTGTAGTTATATATTCAGTATCAGAATGTGATGAGGAATCAAGTGCGAACTTAAGATCTACTGATAGGCAGATATGATTGATGCTTTACATATAAACTAAAATACTAAATAAAGAGATGAGGAAAATCTGAAGGCATCAAATGAAGGACATTACATTACAGATGACTAAAGGAAGCAGCCAACTAAATCAAATTTAAAACAGTAACATCAAAGGACAGAGAGGAAATGAACAGAAGGCAGAGGTGAAACTGAAAAAAAGGAGCGATATGTAAATAGTCTTGCTCAAATACACAATTCCATGCAAAGGAAGCGTTTAACTTTCTTAACGAACAGGGAAAGAGGAAGCCAATGAAAGCAAAAGTTCAGAGATTAAAGCAATTACAGCATGAGAGTTGGTAATGGAACGAAGAAGTTGCAGTTTCTCATGCAGTGCTACTCTCTTTTTCTCCCTAGAAACCATGGCCAATTCTTCTCTGTTTCTATGTTTCAGCTTTCTCTCGTTTATCTCCTTTGCCCTCTTCAATTATTCTACCAACTCTGAGAGCTCTCGGAGGCTTTATAAATAGGAGATAGCAAATCTATACGATTCTTCTGTTCTGCGTCTACATGACTGCTCAGCAAAATATTAAATATAGATAATTATATATGGATTCAAAGGTTATCAAAAATCTTAATTTTATTAAATAAAAAATATTTTTTACTATTTATAATAAAGTTGGTGATGGGTGACCACTAACAATCGGTCACAAGAATTATATACTTGTGAAATTATTAAAAAGTAATTAATTATGACCTAAACAATATAAATATGTACACTAAAACTACATTGCTCGCATATTAACATTATAATTTAGCAATTTAAATAGAATTGTTTTCAACCTTTAAATTAATTTATGATGAAAAGTTTTGATTTTGATTAATCCATTACTTTGAATAAGTTAGAAATAAGTTGCTCAAATGAACTGTTACATATTGGCTATCAAAGTGTGATTTTAGGAAAATGTAAAAATAAGTTAAACGAAAATAGGGAAACAAGGTGAAGGAAAGCGAACGATGATGGAGAGGGAAATTAATGCGAAAAATGAGCATCGAAAGAAAAGAAAAAGATTGGCTGTGAAATTGGGATGCCTCCAAGCACTCCTCACGGGGGCTAGCTCCTTCCTCGTCCTCTTCTCCCATCTCTTGGACAAGCCGTCACCTTTTGTCTCTATCTCACCACACGTGCCATTTAACCTTCGCCAATATCTCTTCTAATAAGTACAACAGAGACTCCTTATTCTGTTGCCCTCGGAAATTGAAATCATTAGATATCATATCTACTATTTAGGTTTTTTTTTTGGGTTAGAAAACACAAAGAAATTGTCTTAATATAAATTCTAATAGCTGATATATTTGACTTTAATTTTATGATGACTATTATTTATAATATGAAATTAATTAAAATATTGCCAATTGCATGTCTATGTATGTTTCTTTCATAAATGACATGTCTTTTTAATAATAATTTTTGTTAACAATATAAATGCAATGATATGGCTTTTATTAGAGTAATTTTACCTATCCAGATATGATTGATTTCACAAATGTTTTGCTCTTTCGATGCTCTAATTATAATACATTTGGTAGTAATATTGCCTTTATATTAATCTCAATATATAATATAAATTGTATTTTAATTAGGTTTCTCAAAATTGTGAGAAAAAGAGTGCATCTCTTATAAAAAAACAAACTAAAGGTTCTTAGTCTTCTACATATTAACAACATGCACTATGCATAATGGAGATACGAACTGTTGGTTTATGCCCTACAGCCAATCGCTTTGGTTGTAGTTTAGTGACAAATTATTTCAAGGCGTTCTTTATCTTGTACATGTTTAGATGTATATGATAAAGTCCATGGAATAATTGTACATTGCAAATGAAATTATAATG
>JAOQMR010000213.1:10774309-10801770 GCA_027563865.1 Erythroxylum pelleterianum
TCGAAGGCTTTTAGGGTTTACAACCTTACCTCTAAGACTGTTGAGGAGACTATTCATGTTAAGTTTGATGATAGTTCTCAACTAAGTAAGGAAGATGATACGGATAGTGAAATTCCCTCAATGCCTTTGGACGATATTAAAGAAGCTACATCATCAGAAACTTAGTTAGACAAGATTGAAGATATTCTAGAGACTCTTAAGTTGAAAAGAGATTGGAGATGTAAGAGTTCTCATCCAGAAGAATTGATCATAGGAGAGACCTCAAAAGGAGTGCGAACAAGGTCCAAATTTAGAAGAGAAGCCAATGTAGTTTTTGTTTCTAAAGTAGAACCTAGAAAAATTGATAAAGCTCTTCAAGATGAAGCATGGATTCTAGCTATGCAAGAAGAGCTGAACCAGTTTACTAGGAACAAAGTTTGGTCCTTGGTTTCCAAACCCTCGAAGAAATCCATCATAGGAACTAGATGGGTATTTAAGAATAAGCTAGACGAATCAGGAAGAGTAAGTCGGAACAAAGTAAGATTAGTAGCACAAGGCTATAATCAACAAGAAGGAATAGACTATAACGAGACATATGCTCCGGTAGCAAGACTTAAAGCTATTAGGATACTGCTTGCATATGCGGTCTGTCATAATATAAAGCTTCTTCAAATGGATGTGAAAAGCGCATTTCTGAATGGTTTTATAGATGAAGAAGTTTATGTTAAGCAACCTCCTGGTTTCGAGGACGTTAAGTATTTGGATCATGTCTATAGACTTTATAAGGCTTTGTATTGCTTGAAACAAGCTCCTAGAGCTTGATATGATCGTCTAAGTACTTTTCTCATTGAGAGCGGGTTTAGTAGAGGTCAGGTAGATAAGGCACTCTTTAGAAAGAATATTAAGAATGATTTTATCTTAGTTCAAATTTATGTTGATGACATTATTTTCAGGGCGACTTCGAAAAATCTATGCATAAGTTTTGATAATTTAATGAAAAATGAATTCGAAATGAGTATGATGGGAGAACTAAAGTTCTTTCTTGGGCTGTAAGTTAAGCAAACCGAAGAAAAGATCTTTATCCATCAACAAAAGTATGTGAAAGAATTGTTGTCTAAGTTTGATATGGAAAAAGTGAAACCTATGACTACTCCGATGCATCCTTCAAACCTTTTGTCTAAAGACGAAATTGGTAAGAAGGTGGATCAAACCCTGTATAGAGGGATGATTGGTTCCTTACTTTATCTTACAGCAAGTAGACCTGACATATTGTTCAGTGTATGCTTGTGTGCAAGGTTTCAGGCCGATCCTAGAGAGTATCATTACATTGCTGTTAAAAGAATTATGAGATATCTCGCAGGTACTACTAATCTTTGCTTAATGTATGAGAAAGGAAAAGATTTCAAGTTGATTAGATACTGCAATGCGGACTATGCCGGAGATAGAATTGATAGAAAGAGTACGAGTGGAGGCTGTCACTTTCTTGGCTCAAACCTAGTTTCATGGTCGAGCAAGAGACAAAGTTCAATCGCTCTATCAACTGCTGAAGCCGAGTACATGTCTGCCGCAAGTTGCTGTTTACAAACATTATGGATCAAGTATCAACTAGAAGATTACTCAGTACAAGAAGAGGAGATCCCGATCTTTTGTGACAACACTAGTGCCATCAATCTGTCAAAGAATCCAATTCAACATTCGAGAGTGAAGCATATTGAAGTCAGACATCATTTCTTACGAGACTACGTTCAGAGAAGGATCGTGAGTCTTCAATTTGTTGAGACGAAGTTTCAATGGGCGGACATCTTCACTAAACCACTGAGTGAAGAACGGTTCAAGAAAATCAGACGGAACCTCAACATGGTTATGCTAAGTGACCAACCGTCTGACACATCACAACCAAGTTAAAAGGTCGTAGAAGTTAACGGCGTCAATAATAGTGAGTTACAGCTGGTAACTTCTCTCATAAGGAAGTTTTTGAGGGAAAAATCTCAGTCTTAAGAATTTCACCTATTCTAGAACAATCCTGATAACCTCTAACATCGACCTTTGGAGTATTCTCAACATAAAGCTCTTCATTTCTAAGCCCTTTAAATTTCTGTAATCGACCTTACCTTTTTAGAAGAACAAATCTGTGCATTCAGTTTCTTACCCACCTTGGAAGCAAATGGAGCAATCAATGGTTTATGGAAGACATGATGATTTTAAGTCCCTGAAGAGAGACGATATGGACATTAAACCAGAAATAATTGCAGCAGGGTGGAGGAAGTTCTTTCAAATTCGAGAATGCGTGTATCCGAATAAAGTATATGATTTCTGGAAGAATGTGAAGCTGGTAGACAATACTATTGTTTCTACAGTAGATAGACTGTCTATCATTGTGACGATGGAATCAATTGAGAAGGTTACTGAATGTCCATCTGCTGGAGAAAAGCTCACAAGCAAAGCAAGATGGATGGCAAAGTTCATTGTAAAGGAAAACGAAGTCAATCAACAATTGTATGGAAACAACGACCCAACAGAGAGAAAAACTTCAAGTCTGGTGTCGAAGGCTAGGGTCTTACATGCAATTCTTTTTAATTGCATTCTACCAAGAGCAGGATCAAGGCATTTGGTGACGACGTTGGATGAACAATGCCTGTTCTATCTATTGAATCGCCAACCTGTTGATTTACCATTTCTGATTTTTCAGTATATGGTCAAGGCGATGAAAGATTCAAACAGTTATCCATATGGGATGTTGTTGACAAGGATATTCAGAGAATATGGAGTCCTTCTGGACAGAGGAAACATAGTAATAAAGCCTGTCAAGAGCGTTATCAACTCCACAATAGTTGGGAAAATGCGTTTAAAGAATCTGGAAAGAGAAGAAGCAGATTCTCATATTAAAGCAAGAACTGAGGGGGAGCGTACCAAGAAGAAGTCTCCTACAAAAAGTTCTAGATCTCAACCTAGTGAGAAAATGCCCATGTCTGAAGCAAAGAAATCATCAGATGAATCCGAGAAAGATAAGATGATTTCCTGAAGAGAAAGTAGTCGGGTGCGGACTAGAAAAGAAGGTGCATTGAAGCGAAAAAGGGAGACACTTCTGAGTGAAATTTCGAAGCAAGCGAGGAGATCACCCAGAGCTCGAACCCTTCGACAACAAGAGGAAAAGAAATCCAGAGAGCTAAGTTAAGTAGAAGGCTCAGAGTTAAGAGCACCTCAGGCTACAAGATCACTGGTCTCAATTTTAAGGGAAGATACAGCCAAACAATTTAAAGAGACCGAGAGTAAAAGAAAATTGGAGTTTGAGAAGCAAAAATTGCAACCTCAAAAGACTCCAAGACTGATTGAAACAGAGAATAAGGAGATGATCAGTTAGAGGAAGGGAACTCCCACTGCCGTTCAAAAGAAGAAATTAGCATAACGTAGTTCAGCACAGGTTAATACCTCTCAACTTCTGAGGAAAGAAGATTTGAGAATCAGAGGGACTGAAGAAGTTCAACCTGTGAAGAAGAGTAACTCCATAATTATTAAGGAAACCCCAAAAAGGTTAGTGAATGTTCAATTTCAACCGATTCTGGTAAATAGTTGTACAACACATCTATTGAATGAAGAAAAGAAGAACTTCTATGGGTTTTTGAGACATGAAGGAACAAAACCATACCCTACATAGATGACAAAACTACCGCACACTATTTTACCAATCACGGAGAAAACGGTGATAAAGGTTGTGCCTGACATTCAACTGAAGTGTCACATTGTACATAATACTGATAAGGGGAAGAAGAAATTATATCTAGAAGGTGTAATAGATGATCTGTCAACAGATCAAATTGTAGATGAAGTGCGACTTATAGATGAAGCATGCTATGCAGCACAGAAGTTGACGGGAATCTTCATTTCCCATCACATCTCAGATGAACCAGGGACTAATGGTAGTCAATCAACGTCAAATGAACCTTGTCTAGTGGGAGGAAAACTTACTAAAGGGAAGCATAGAAACTATAAAGTTTGGAGATATTACTTGCATAACTGAGTCCCTTGTTAATTTCATTATGCGTATTAGACCATTGTCTAATATATCTTCAATTGAAGAAGTTCTACCCTTGCTTAGAAGACAAGTTCCATGACTACCAACCCCTAATGATCTAGATCTTCCAGAACCCAACCTATCTGTACAACCTCCTACCCTAGAGATCATTGAAGAATGTGTTCCATCTTCAGATGCATATAAAACACTACAATTGCTTTTGAAGAAGCACAATAGAAGGATGATGACTGACCTACCTCGTCAACAGACTTACAAACAGAAATAGTTCAACTACGCAAAGAAGTCAAGGAGATAAAGGAAATGATGAGGGAGATATTGTAGCACTTTCGGCCGTAATCATTTTTGATTAATAACAAATAGGGGGAGAAAAGAAAGGAGGAGAAAGAAAAAGTAGAGAAAAGATAGGGGGAGGAAAAATGAAAAGAAGAACACAAGAAGATATAGTTCTGAAGTTCTTAGTTTTCTAATATTGGTGAAAGTTATAATCTGTATATGATTTTCACTTTACTAATATGAACTTTACTAATATGATTATTTGTTATCATCAAAAAGGGGGAGATTGTTAAGTCAAAATGACTTTATGTTAATGATTTTGATGAGGAACAAATAATAAAGATACAAAAAGCAGATGAAAGAAAAGCAAAAAGCAGACGGAAGCAAATTAAAAAAGCAGACAGAAGCAAATTAGAAAAGCAGACGAATGAAAAGCAGACAGAAGCAAATTAGAAAAGCAAACGAAAGCGAAGCAAACCAAAAAGCAGACGAAAGAAAGCAGACGAAAGAAAGCAGATGGAAGAAGCAAAGCACGTTAGATGACGAATCAGTCTGAGTTAGTTACAGAACTCAACTGAATAACTGATTCTTGAAAGATCAAGAAACAAGAATCAAGAAGCTGTTGAAGACGAAGGCTACAAATATGAGTCGGAGACGAAGACTGCAGAAGTTAGCAAAAATTAAAAAGCTTAGCAATTCTTGAGAGAAATTATTGTGCGAAAAGTCTAGAGCTATTTTCTGTAACAAAGCTCAAATTATCTTTCAGTTGAAAGAAGTGCAGTAGCCTGAAGAGGCTAAGTGTGAAAGAATACTGATTGTAAGATACCTGAACAGGCTCGGAAACAAAGAATACTTGTAACATTTTGAGAGATAGTGGAATTTCAGAAAGATATCTGAGGACTGGATGTAGCCCACGGTTTGAGATGAACCAGTATAAAAATCGTTGTGTCAACATCTCTCAACTCTCAATCTCTCTCTTAACTCTTAATTTTTGATCTTACTAGTTTTACATAAGTTTTTGAAAATACTTTACAACTTTGATTTTCAGTAGTTCTTGTAAAAAGAATGGGGCTATTTTAACGAACTTGTTTAAGAAGGAGCATAACGAAAAAGAATACACAATTCAACCCCCCTTCTTGTGCATTTGTATATCGTATAATAAGTTTTGTATTAACGTGTGATTCACTTCAATAAATACTTTCTCCAAGGAAAAAGGCTATCGATTGCAAGTGGCTTTATAAAATTAAGTATAATTCTGATGGATCAATTGAGAGTTTTAAAGAAAGGCTTGTGATTTTGGGAAACACTCAAGCTAAAGGGCTGACTTATAACTTTTGCACCCATAGCCAAAACGATGATTGTTCACACTTTCCTTATAGTTGCAACAACTAAAAATTGGGAACTTCATTAAATGAATGTCCACAATGCATTTTTACATGGTGACCTTGAGGAAGAAGTCTACATAAAGTTTCCTCCCAACTTTCGTTTTGAGGTACTTAGCAAAGTTTGTCAAGTTCGAAAATCACTATTTGGTTAAAACAAGCTCCCAAATGGTGGTTTGCTAAGCTAGTTAATGCTTTGAAATGGTATGGTTTTCATCAATTATATTCAGACTACTCTCTTTTTACATTACAACGTGATAGTTTGCAACTCAATGTGTTGGTCTATGTTGACGATTTTATTATTTTAGGAAATAATGGTTTTAATATTCAAACTTTCAAAGCTTATCTTAGTAGATGTTTTTATATGAAAGATCTTAGAGTTCTGAAACATTTTTTAGGGATTGAGGTGACTCAAAGTCACGTTGGTATTTTTCTATGCCAACGGAAATATACATTGGAAATTATTTCCGAAGTGGGTTTGTTATGAGTAAAATCTATTGATTTTCCTTTATATCATAACCATCATCTTTCCTTAGCTGGAAATGTATGGATACATATGAATCCGAATGTGACAGCTGCGGCCAATTGAACTGCTTATATCCTTGGAGGACACTAGTCAGAGTCAAAAACTTGGCCAATATTGCTCCAGTAAGTGGTGATATAGTAAAGCTAAAACCTCTTTCAGATCCAGAGCATTGTTGTAAGTTAGTTGGACGATTAATATATCTTTCCATTACGAGACATGAACTTTCTTACATTGTGCATATGCTTGGATAATTTATACATCGGCTAGTATAAGAGCACTAGGATGCGACGATTCATTATTTGAAAGGTAATTAAAGTAAAGGAACTTTGTTATGAGTTGATTGTGATCTGCAGTTGTATGCCTAGTGTGATTTAGATTGTGCCGGTTGTCCTTTGACTGGACCATCTCTTACCAGATGGTTTATTCTACTTGATAATTCTCCCATTTCTTAGAAGACAAAGAACAACATACTTTGTCTCGTTCTTTAGTGGGGCAAAGTATCAATCTATGGCCACAATTACCTGTGAATTAAAATGGTTAAAGGCATTATTACTATGCCTTAGTGTTGCACATTCTTGATCCACAGAGCTTTATTACGATAGTCAAGTTGCTTTATATATTGCAACTAACCCATATTTTCACTAACATATGAAGGACATTGAGGTTGATTGTCAATTTTTGCGTGACAAAGTTGTTAAGGGAATCATTGCTACAAGATATGTACTTACTCATGTTCAGTTGGCTAATATTTTCACCAAATCTTTAGGGAAGCAACAATTCGATTTCTTTCTTCGTAAGTTAGGCACTCGAAATCCACATGCTCCAACTTGAGAGGGGTGGATATTAGCACCAAAAATATTAGCAACTATATCTTATATATTTGAAAAACTTGTGTAACCATCATATATCGTATATTATTTTTTGTGGGCATATGTAATCAGGTGAAGATTAGTCTTATTTAGGTAAGTATAATTAAGGAGAACTTTCTTGATTCTTGTAAATTTGTATATATTGTTTCATATAGGCTCAATAGAAAGACATCAACTTTTTGGTCATCTCTAAATGTGTTTGTTACATAAACATATAAAACATAAATGTCTTTTAACTCAACTTAATGCTAAATTAGAATAAAACATGACAAGTTGCATAGTGACTTTTTTTAAAAATTTTTATAAAAATTTTATAGTCTACTAAAATTAATAAAATAATTACATGACATGTAATTATTAGTTTATTAATATATAACTAAACAATATTCTATTTAATATCATTGTCTTCATTGTTAATTTGATTTATAATAGTTCTTTATTAATTTTTAAAAAACTCGTAAGTATAATGTTTTGTTTACATAAATTTTAATTTTACAATGTTAAATGATGTTTTCAAATTTTATGATAAATATAAATAAGTTAAATTTACAATAAATAATTATTTTTATAAAAATTGAAACAATTGAATATAAAACGTTGTAGATTCATAATCCTTACCATTACTATCAAATTTCCAAACAACAAACAATGGAAATTAGTCGAAGTCTGGACACGAAAGCTGGTGGATGTGGTTAGGGTGACAACTGACAAGTGACAACCCATCCGTTTCTCCCACGAGCGCAGATCACCTGTCCAAGTTATTCTGTCCACTCTGTCCAAGTAACTGGACGACGTCGTTTCTTGTACCACGCCCGCGGGGTTTGAAGACAGAGCAGATGACTTCGTCAGAGTAATAGATGGAAGCTGCCCCGCTCGGCTTGGCTCTATTTGTGACGAGCCATGTATAAAATATTAGTATTTTATTTCTTATAACAGTTATGTTTTCCGAATAGAGTTTATGTACTTATTATTAGGTACGTATGTATAATAATATTTTGGATTATTGTCATTATTAAACAACATTTTAATAAAATCTTAAATATTATTATATTTATATTCGATCTGATTATTAATTTAATAAAATAGAGTAACTTCTATTATTATGATTATTACCATAAGTATTATATAAATTGTTTGCTATAATATAGAATTTATAAATAAATTCATATTTATTAATTAGATTATTTAATTCGATCTGATTATTAAATTAATCAATTAATCATTGATTTTATTATTACCATAATTATTATAAAAATTGTTTATTATAATCTAGAATTTACAAAAAAAATAATTATATTAATTTTTGTTATTCTCTAAATCTTATGATTATGGTTATTGTATTAAAATATTTATTGTTGTTATTATTATGGTTATTATTATTATTATTAGTATAATTATGTTGTTATAATTAATATAAAATTAATAAATTTCAATAATTGATAATAATAACAATTATTATTATTATTATTAGCTTCGATAAGATATTTTAATGACTTGATATTATTATTATTTCTACTATTATCTAAATCTTAAATATTATTAATATTATTTTATAACATTAGATTAACTTCTATTATAATTATTTTTACCATTATTATGATATAAATTGTTTATTACCATTGGACAGAGTAATTACTTTATTATTCATAACTATTTAACTATTCTTATAATATTAATTAATTTTTCTAGTGGAGTATATTTACTTATTCTTATAAATGTTATATATAATTTAATTGTAACATTTGTTAATTCCGATAATTTATTATTAATAAATTATTATTATAAATATATATTATTATTTTTTTATTATTTATTATTATTGATATAATAATAATAAATAATAGGCATTCTGAAGGGCGAGCCAACAGTATGAGGCTCGCGAGGGCGAGTCCGGGATCGCCCTCGCGAGCCAGCATTATCATCTCGCGAGGGCTATCCAGGACTCGCCCTCGCGATCCAGCATGTTTGCAATGTCGCGAGGGCGAGAACCTCATCGCCCTCGTGATCCTGCATTTGTTATTATTTTATAATTAATATTAATAATGTAAATGTCGTTGTTATAATTTTTAAATGTATAAATGTTAATTATTTTTTTTGACAGTATATAAATGTTAATTATTGTATTTATGTTTTGATTATTCTTTTTAATATTAAACTTATAATTATCAGTAATATTTTTATTATGGTAGTTAACCTTTTTTTAGTATTATAATTATTATGGTTATTATTATTATTATTATTTAACGTTTGAATTGTTATTATTATTTATTGTTTTTGCGTGAATTTATTTCTATTAATCAGATTAAATTTGTAGTCATTATTCTAATTATATAATATTATCCTTATTATTATTGCTGTTATGATTATTATTACCATTACTCTTATTCTTATTACTAACTGATATTTTATTATTTATTACAATTGATTCTATTATTCTATTATTGTTATTGTTACTAAGATTTTTGTTAGTAGTATTAGTATTTTTTTATTATTGTTATTATTATTATTACTAATACTACTATTATTATTATTATTACTATTATTATTATTATTATTATTAATCAATGATTATTAGTATATTTATCTAAATGTAATTATTGTTGAAATTACATTTATTATAATCTTAGTTTTATTCAATTTATTATTATTTTTATTATTATCATTATTATTAATATAAATATTATTATTATTATTATGATGGTTATTAGTATTATTATCTATTAATTTTAGTAACAACCATTTGCAAATAAGTATCAAATTGCAAATTTAAAATAAAAAACCCTAAAAATCCCTCCCCACTTCTCTGCTAAAAATCCGCAGCCCCTGACCCTGAGGCCCCGACTCTTCACTCTTCTTCTTCGTTCTCTTCTGTCTGTCTCACTTCTCTCGCCGTCTCACTCTCG
Organism: Erythroxylum pelleterianum; assembly: GCA_027563865.1. NCBI lineage: Eukaryota > Viridiplantae > Streptophyta > Magnoliopsida > Malpighiales > Erythroxylaceae > Erythroxylum > Erythroxylum pelleterianum. The sequence goes on from JAOQMR010000213.1 coordinate 10,784,275, forward strand.
AGCCTCCCTGTCGCCTCGCACCGCCGCCGCCGTCGCCGTCTCTGCCCCTCCCCATTAGGGTTAGAATCATGAGTGCCAAACTGCCAATGGACACCTCGTCTCGTAACAAACAGTCGTAGGTGCGAAGTTTCTGTCTAATGCTTCTTTCCTTGCTCTTTCTTCCTCTAATCTATTTCCATATCTCTTCAGGCCATACTTAATCTTGAGGCTCACGCAGAAAACTCCTGACTCTGGATATCGCCTACCTCTGGGGGAAGGAGGAGGATCTCAGACAAGGTATTATAGCAAATTCTTCTTGAACTAAATTTCCATTCTTCACCTTGCTTAGTAGATTCTCACCGAAGCAATTTTCACTTTCTCTTACTTTCCTTATGTATCTGTACTCTAATTGTCTTACATATGATTGTGTTGAATGTATTCTGTACTTAGCCTCGAGTTAGACATCAGAAAGGCTAGGATATTTCTGTTGCATGTCTGGTTGAGGTTTTTCAGTAGGATGAGCTCTCTGAGTTCTCTTAGGATTTCAGAACAAGAACCTCTTTGGGCGAGGTGGTTCCACCAAATCTTCTAAGGTTCCTTTGCTTCCACAACCCATATACACAGAGCCCTAAGGATAGAACATGAATCTTTCTATCTGGGCTTTTGGTGGTTGAGTGATTGGACAATTTTTGTACAATCTTTGTGACAGTGTTCCCAGGATTTAGCCATAGACATCTAGATATAGAACCCTATACATTACTGCTGTAAGGACATGTGAAGAAGAGATGATCTCTTGTTTCCACATGAATCTGGCACACTGGACATGTTCTGTCCATTTGCAAATAAGGCATTCTATTTGCTGTATTCAGTCTATTTTGGACTGTTAAGTGTTTTTCATAATATGGAAAATACTCTGGGGGTTAAAACCTTGCTCCTAATAATTCTCTGTCATTCCACCTTCTGTTTCTTACTTTTTAGTAGATCTTTAGTGGTCTTGTTGTTAAGTTTAATGTAGGTTGAATATGCCAGTAGAATGTGTCCAGAGAGGTTGGCTGAGGTAGGTTGGAGATGCCTCAATTTTTAAGGAAAATTCCATGTGCCCTCTGTAATCACGGAGCTAAGTTTAAGTTTGAGTGAAGAGGTTTGGGGGCTGCTTAAACTGTTGTAATGATGTATGAGAAGTCCCAAGTTAACCAATTGTCAAACCAGACATATGCCAATTTTCTATTCCCAATTATGCTAGAGATATCTTCCCTATTTTGTTCCCCAAGTTCAGAACCTAATTGAGAAAATGAGAGTACGAGGCAAATTTTTGAAGGCTCTATAGGCTTCTTTCTTTGAGAAAATAAGAGTGGAGCCATTTCCTGAAAAGTGAGTTTTTATCCGTGAGATCCACTATAGTCTTTTCAGGATTAATGCTTGATTTGTGATTTTGATTAGAGTTATATATAAACCTCCTTCGACTTTGAGGAAACAGATATAAGCCCGCTGACACTTTCCAGGCCTGCAATAATATCAATATCGTCTTAGCCCAAAGTTGTTCGAGGACGGGTGCCCCGAACCCACCTATCTATTCATGTTCATAGATCCTTCTAACTGATCGTCGATCACGGTAGCGGCGAGCCATTGAGCAGCCGTGGACCACATAGGAGACGGAGTGAGGAAGACGTTCATATTTCTCCACCCTCAAGTTATTTAACGGAGATGATGCGCAAGTTAGCAGCTCAATTCGACACTGTAATTGTGCCCTACTTTTCCTTGCTTCACATATCATCCAATTCCAATGTGTAAAAGGGGGTTTTACTTATATATAATCGTAGATTTTATTTTTCAGTATTTGTGCCGCAGCAAACCTCACCATGTGCAATCTCGCAATCTCTCATCTTCGATGTCCAATGGAAGAGGTTTGTCTTTTTGTGTTTTCATTCTAAATTTCAAGATGTTGCCCAGAAAAAAAAAAGATGAGACTTTCTGATTTTGATCCATGTTGATAATCATAGAATATGATATTTATTGTCGGGCAGTTGAGCTTTGGGTAGTAAGAAGCCATTGACCTGTGTAATTGAATTGAATGGCAGATGAACTGTCCATCGAAGAGGACGCTGAGAGGAAAATAGGATGGCTATTAAAATTCTTCTTTGCCGGGACTGCTACTTTTATCGGTTACCAAGTTTTTCCCTATATGGGTAAGTTTGATTTACTTCTGTTTGCAAATATGAGTGGCTTGGTATTTTTGTCTGTTGGGGTTAAAACAACATATAATTCGTTTATGGGTACAGGAGATAACTTAGTGCAACAGTCTGTTGCACTTTTACGTGTGGAGGATCCTTTCTTCAAAAGAATGGGAGCTTCTAGATTAGCTCGATTTGCAATAGACGGTGAGGCTTCTTTTTTGGTTGAAGTAACACTTTCCAGGTATAAGGATGTTGTTTGAGGATAGTTTTATTGTCGTAATCTCAGTTACTAATCTTGGTTCCTTGCCTACTAGATGAAAGAAGAATGAAAATAGTAGATATGGGTGGAGCTCAAAGGTTGATAAATATGCTGGAGGCTGCTAAAGATGACCGTACTCGGAAAGCAGCTCTCAGGGCTCTTGCTGCCCTTTCACGGTCAGGTAAAAACATTTATTCCTTTCAATCATCATTTGTTACTTTGCAGTTTATTTTGTTCGATCAAAATTTTGTGGTTCAGTATTTATTCATCTGGCACCGTTTTTTGTTGAACGAATAGGAGGATGATTTACTCTTATATCACTCTTAATAGCTTGTTTGCTGCTGATATGCCCCAGGGTTGTGTAACCACATACTATATGTTGAGATGTATGAATCTTTAGGCTCATCGTCATATTTTCATTTGCATATTCATCTCAAGAGCTTCTGCCTTTAAAAAATAATTAAACGAAAGCGGGCTTTATCATAATTCAAGTGCTCAGCTTGATTATTTAATGAACATGATGAATCTGCAGATGAAGCTGTTGGCGCTTTACATCACGTTGGGGCAATCTCTGTTATTAAATCTACCCCAGATTCGTTGGAGGAAGCAGAAATTGATACATACAAATCAACCTTGCTAAAAAGATTCCAAGATCTAAGATATGAAGCTTCATCTTGAGATATGGTGAGGTGTGCCTTTCCCACTTAGGGGCTTGCTGCTAGAAACAGTGTTTACGTTTCAAAAGAATCTCTATGTACGAGGATGAGCAAGGTCTTAGTGTCCGATGGAGTAGAAAGAACAGTTTCCTCTCGTGATGACTGTTTGTTACAAGCAAATTTCTTTACTTTCATTCGAACGTGCAAGATGCACTGTATTTTGCCAGTAATAAATCAGAGAAGTCGTTGAACTACATTGAATATTAAGCTTCTTTGGTTCGTTTTGGAATATGAGAACTTGATGTAAAAAAGGCTAGACCTCTACTTGGCAAAGGGTATTAATGATGATAATTGATAGTTAACTTCTTGATTGTTGCAATTTAAACTTGTGCGTACTGAAAGTCTACAAAGGTGATTTAGCGGTTACAACTGTAACTTCCATTTCTCAGAAGAAGATAAGCCTCTCTCATAATCATGAAAAACAATGGATATAAGAAATGAAAGTACCAATATTTTGCTTCCAAAAAGCTAATTAGAAGAAAACTGACAATTAAAATTTATGTGTATAGAGATCCCTAACATAACAAAAGTCGATTTAACGAAATAGATCAATGCTCTGCTAGCTAACAGAGGGTGTTATGATTGATTATATAGCTTGGCGCATTGGTGTGGTTCAGCAATTCTTGATCTCTTTTGATCTTGAATATTCATTTATATTTTTCAGTAATTTGTTTTGCCATGACACTGAAGTTGTTCAAAATAGAAAATTACACACTCGACTTGAATAATCCTACTCTGTCTCGGGTCATTTAAAACATGAACAACACACAATAAGACAGACTCGAGCACCACCAGAATCACTAATACAAAAGATATTATGACTTATGTCTTGTAAGATTATATATGTTGGTTGATATAGCCAACGTGCTTGTAACCACGGCAAGAACTACCATTGTAGCTGCGATTATCCTGCCTCTCCTTGTTGAGATACTGTGAACATCTCTGTCAGTGTCATGGAATGAAAAGAAACATAAGATGGTGAAACTTTTGAAGATAGAACATAAAACGGGAATCCATTTATGTAGGACAAAGGTTATACCTCAACAGAATAGAACCTGGAAAGATAAAGGCAAGAGACACAGCAGAGGTAGATCCCATAAACTGAAAAATATACCATATGTCTGGAAAAGTAACTGCTGCCAGGTAACTGAAGACTAGTAAGAATATAGTGATGGACAGAAATCTGGTGTTGTCTTTTGCCAGAAGTGGCTTTGTAGGGAAAAGAAGTTCATCAATGTTTGCCCTCAAGGAGAAGTTCAACAGAGGAAACACCAACATCAGATGCATAGCGTAACTCAGTCTTACTATGTCATTAAGTAAAGCTCCAGTCGCCGTGCCAGAACTTCTATCAAAATTAACCAATATATCAGCCATTATTGATTCTCCAAACAAAAGATACCCAAATACTCCTGTGGTGAAGTAAAGAACAGCGCAAAGTACAAGCGAAATTCTGACTGCTAAAGTCATCTCCGAAGGTTCACGAAGCTCCAAACTAATAGGATGAACTGCACATAAAGAAAGTTTTTAGTAGGCCAATAACAAACCATTCATGATTCAACAATTTCATTGCTTAAATATCTGAAGAGTTTAATTCACCATTAAAATGAAACGTGAAAGCTGTGACGATTACTGGAACTGCGGTAAAAAGATCAAGGAATGAAACTTCATTGTCCAGATGAGGTAGCAGTCTGGGGTTGTTGGCTTTGCCTTCTATCAGTGCAGATATCGCCAACACTGAACTGATGCCAACAAACACTACTGCGAGGAGAACGGATATAGCTGAACTGAACCTCAGTGATTCTGGGAACACAATAAGCTGACGACCTTAGTAATCTTCATCCATGACTTCTAGAATTTGATAATTACTATAAAAAAAAAGCTGCCAATCAAGAATGACCCTGTGAAGAGATAAGGGTCTGAAATTATGCTAGTTAGCAACTGTTTGTGCCAAGTCAATTATTGCAGGTATAAGGACGCTATAATTTCTACTTACTTATGAAGATTAAAACCTTCTTTCTTAAGTTTTATCAACGGACGTCAAATGATTCATTTGGTAAATAAAAAGGTGAAAAGGAAGAAAGATATCAGTGAACTGCAGCTCTAACCTAGACGCCTGAATAATACCAGTGGAAGCATCACAAAGAGGACAACAAAGAGAACTGCAAAAGCTCGTGAATTCCACCAGTGAATGCCAAACCATTCTTGCAGGACACCTAAGTGCACCGATCCTTCCTGCTTATTCCCTGACAGAACATCCCCTGAAAATTGACAAATTTTCAATTAGAATTTAAGCATTCGGAAACAAAAGAGGTCCGATTTCCGAGGCTTTCAAAATACAAGTAGATCAATAATGTTAAACTTAATTAATAGGGAACAAAAGAACAGAGAAAAAGAAAGAAAAAACTACAGATCCTACTTTTTTGGATTCAAAACTACTTAGCAGCGTTTTGACATGAAAATGATATAGCCAATCAAACAATTTCAGATATGAAAGAAAATTCATAAATGCCTTTGAACTCTCCCGAGCTTATTTTGTGTGAGGAGTAATCGGTGACTCTCAATTTCATGTGTTGCTTTAACAGCTAGAATCCAATAAAAGTCTGGTCTTTTAGCTTCCAGTGTTAGAAAGAGAGCTCGGCTATGCTTGAAAGAAATCCAAGCAGCAAGTAATCTTACACTTAAAGAACCAAAGTTAGAAACGTATTCTTACCAATGATAATCAAATAAACGATCAAGCAGCCAAGATTAGTGATCAGAACACAAATTTGCACTGCCAAAGAACCCACCCAACCAAACGCCTCCTTCATGACACCAGCGTATGTCGTACTTTGTCCTGATTGCGTATACTTGAGCAAGAACTCCACAGAAACATCAGCCAGCCACGCTATTACCACAATTAGCACAAAAGCAGGGAGTACACCAAGCACTTTGAGGGTGGCAGGTATTGACATAATCCCTGCACCTACTATACTAGTTGACACATTGAATACCGCTCCCGACACCGATGCACTTTTCTCCGTCGGCTCTTTCTCTGGCAGAAGCGGAGCATTTATTCCGGCGGCTGGCGACATTCCGGTTTAGGAGGAAGAACTAGCTAGGTAAGGTTGTCTTGTTGTACATTAATTAACATAAATGTGCGTATATAAAGAAATGCAATGACCAAAATGCAGTTAATCATTGGGGTGCTAAAATAAATCACGTAATGTCTATGAAGCAGGGTAAATTTGGCAGAACCTAAGAGGAAGTTTGTTGGGGTTTTTGCATTAATTAAAATAAGGCCAACTCGCAAGGGGGGGCTGAATGTGGACTTAAAAGCCGCTTGAGTACATTGATACGACAGGATGTGTGTGTGTGATGTCTGCTGGGACCAGATGGGTCACCTCTATTTGTTGAGTGATCTGATCAATGGATGTTTTACACATCCTTTTGAACTTCCATTTGTGTTTGCAAAGGCTACCAGAGTTTCCAAGTGAACTGATTGATACACCACGTGATGCACGATCTAATATTCTACATGCTGAACGGAGACCAATACTGTCTGCGTCTTAGTCTTGACGAAAAGATATAAACAGACGTTCAAAGCAAGTATTAGGAAAGTAAAGATAAGAGCATATGATTCAGCGGCAGGTGGGGCTGTTGATTTTATGTATGAACATTGAACCAAATCCTGAAGAATCAATGGAGTCTAAGATGAATTGGCATATTTATGAACCACATACCACGTCAATAAATATAGTCTTCCTTCTCCATATTTGACGTTGTTCATTTGATTTGATAGAGTTCAGGCACACAAAATTAGGGGCTCCGGTTGACATTGTTGCCCATTATGAAATAAAATAATACACAATCCACAAGCAACGTCGGGGAAAAAAACATGAAAATCACGAGCTGTGCAAGTTGGGATAGATTGCAATTGAACTGGTGAATACAGCCAGGACTATGACTAATACGGCCATGATCTTATCCCATGTGGTTGAAATGCCATGCAAATCCCTGTGAAACAATAAAAGGAAAAACAAAAAAGAAAGATGATCTAACAACTGTTGAAGCTGGAATGGAGCTAGAGTAAAATGGGTACCTGAGAATGATAGCGCCTGGAAAAATGAAGGAGACGCAAACAATGGTGGATGATCCCATGATCTGAAAGAAGTACCATATATTGGGAAGAGCTATTGCAATTGTGTAAACAAGAGCTAATAGCACACAAGTGAGGGACACAAATCTTTTGGTATCATCCGTTAACATAGGCCACTTGGGGAAGAGTAGTTCATCTATGTTGACCCTCAAAGAGAAGTTCATGATGGGAAACACAAGAGCCAAGTGCAACGCATAGCTTAACCGCACTATAGTGTTGAGTGCTTGAGCAACTGGAGAATCAGACCATTGATCGAAGTTCACTAAGATGTCACCCATGATTGAGTCACCAAAGAGTAGATACCCAAAAAAACCAACGGAAAAATAAATTGCAACTGATATAATCAGAGAAATCCTGATAGCTAAGCTCATATCCGAAGGTTTGCCAAGTTCAGCTCTTATTGGATGAACTGCATTGGTTAAAACAAATTTCATCACCTTTTCTTGCCGATTCAACTTTATAAAACTATAACAGAACCATAAAAATAGTTCAGCAGTAAAGTAATCAAACAAGCTCTGAAGATGATGAAGTAAATTGGTCACTGTATGAGTAATCCGTATACATTTTGAGGACCATAGCATTACCATTGACATGGAATCCCAGAGCTGTGACAAAGACAGGAATTGTTGTGAAAAGATCCCACACGGAGGATTGATTGTTAAAATCTGGAAAGAGCCTCAATTTTTGAGTCTTTCCTCGCCACGTTGCATAAATTGCCATACCAGAACTAATGGCAATAAACAATACCGCTAGGAGAATGGAGATTGCTGAAGAATACCTTAACGAATCTATTGGAATTGGAAAAAAAAATCAGCGAGTGGATTAAAAAATAGCACCAACATAACTAAATAATTGTATGAAACATGTCAAAAGAACATACCTACCCGGCGTAAAAAGACCAGAGGAAGCAGAACAAAGCTTACTAGAAAAAGAAGAGCATAAGCTCGAGAGTTCCACCAGTGGATGCCAAACCACTCTTGCAAAATGCCCAAGTGCAGGGTTTCTCCAAATTGAGTCCCACATAGAACATCCGCTGGAAGAAAAGTCTTAAAAACACTTTTACCAGGAGGGACAGTTTCTGTATGCTCTGTTAAACAAGAGCAACTAATAGTACTATGACTAGTACTCTGTGTAATGAAATAAGTTGCCAAAAAGAACAGGTCTTAATAATGATAAGGTAAATGACAAGACAACCAAGGTTAGTGATCATAACACATACTTGCACAGCTACAGATCCTGAAGAACCAAATAACTCTCTTAGAAGGCCAGCATAGGTAGTGGACTTACCCTGATTTAGTGTACCTCAGCATAAACTCCGCCGTCACATCGACCAGAATTGCAACAAACACGATCATTACAAACCCCGGAATTATTCCTAAGACCTTCATAGTTGCCGGAACTGACATAATCCCAGCCCCTATCATGGTGGTTGATATATTGAGAACCGCCCCAGAAATTGACGCACCGCCATTTCTTGTTATTTGACTCTCCAGAGACCGCTCAGTTGTCAAGAGCGGCGCCGCCACGCCGCCGCCGTCTTCCTTAGCCTGATTCGTCATCTCTAACTAACTTATTGAAGATCAAAACAATGGTGGTCGTTTTTGGTTTACAATATACCCATTAAAAAATTATTAGATTGTCAGGTTCCTATTTAATAATCAAAGAAATGATACAACAATGTCGGATATTTGTTTATTCTATCACCATGCATTATCCGTAATCTTCTTTCATCTCCCCAACGATCTTCTCCTTTTTTCTGAAAAAAAATAAATCTTGTGCAATCTTTGAAATACATATAATTATTTTCACACAAATATACAGATTAAATTCACAGAGACATCTTAAAGTGAAATATAACATTCCTCGTACCTAGGCCTTGATCCAACTAACTAGGACCTAGGTTGATTAAAGACGCAGGGAGAAATAAGCCCAGCCACATGTTGGGAGCCATAACCATTTTGTTATTTATTTATTTGGTGAAAAAGAAAAGTAAACTAAAAGCGAAGACCATTTCTTCATTTTAATCAAATCATAATTCATACTCTAGTTCCATATCTTGTGATTTTAGTGTTACTTCTGGTTATTGCTAGCTTACACCTTAGATAAAGTCTCCATTGTTGCATATCCAAAACCACCGATAATTCCGGAAACAACTGGGAGAGAGAGAAAAATGGGAGATCAGTTGGGTCGAGCGGAAGAATTCGAGAAGAAAGCAGAGAAGAAGCTAAGCGGTTGGGGATTGTTTGGTTCCAAGTATGAGGACGCCGCCGATCTCTTTGACAAAGCCGCCAATTCCTTCAAGCTTGCCAAATCCTGTATCTTTGATTATTCTCTCTCATTTTAATTTGTTCTTCAAACTTTGATCAGTTGGAAGACAAATGGTGCAAGATATTTTATTGGAAATTTTAGGGTTTAGTGACATCATCGGAAATAGTGGATATTAAGTTGAATCATGGATCTCGATTTTTTTTTTAATGTTTGTTTGTGTTGTTTGAGTTGAAATATGTCATGTTTATTCATTTCCTTCATTGCTCAATCGCGGTCTTGTGCGACACATTGTGAAGCTTGTGTTTTAGAATATTATAAGCATGTGCTTACCATCACTTTATATTTCTCCTTTGCATTTAATTGGTTTTAACTGGATAAAAAGTCAGTACCCTGAGTTGAGATAGATTTTTTAGCATCACAGGCTTGTTAATATCGTTGTCATGGTATTTCAGGGGATAAGGCTGGAGCTACTTATATCAAGTTGGCAAATTGTCATTTGAAGGTACTATTTTACTTATTTGAATTAGCAGTGGAAGTTTTCCATCTTTAATTCGTTTATTTTTTGCTGTCTTGTGTATCTATGTGATTCAGTTTCATTTCCTTTTAGTTGGATAGCAAGCATGAGGCTGCCCAAGCTTATGTTGATGCTGCTCACTGTTATAAGAAAACATCCACAAGTGGTACGGTGGTGCTTAGCCTTATTATCTTTTTATTTCATAGAAATTTTTTTTTTGGGATTACCAAACTAGCTTGTTGCATTTTATTCACATGTGAAATATAAGAGTTCTACATTTGAATTTTCAGTTCTTCATACTTTGCATTTGAAAGTTGTAAAATAAAATCCAGACATTCTGCCTTTGTATCTTTGACAGCAGGCTTTTCAAAACTACAAAACTTGGTTATCTGTGTACTCTAGTATCTCTTATATTTCCAAAAGTGAACGGAGCTTCAATGCAATAGTGTGCCTATATCCTTTCATTCCTATATATATGACTCAATTGTTTCTTCTTTTGCAGAGGCAATATCTTGCTTGGCCCAGGCAGTAGATATGTTCTGTGATATTGGAAGGATCAATATGGCTGCAAGATATTATAAGGTATCCTAGGCACTTAGACAATTGTTGTTAAGCAATTTTTCATGTTGGGAACTATTTCGAATAGAGTTGCCATACACAACTTACATCATTTTGATGATATGGTTCTTTGAAAAATTAATAATCAACACTTCCTATGATTATAATGTATCCTTTAGACATGTTTTTAACACTAATTTAAGGCATACAAAGTGGGTTTATACTTTCAACAACCTGGCGTTGTTTTTGTGTAGGAAATTGCTGAGTTGTATGAGTCAGAAGCAAATGTTGAGAAATCTATGGAGTTCTACAAGAAGGCAGCTGATTTTTTCCAAAGTGAGGAAGTGACAACAACTGCCAACCAATGCAAGCAGAAAGTAGCTCAATTTGCTGCTCAATTAGAACAGTAAGCTTGTTAATGTATTTGCATTCTTGTTTTTTGCAGTTGCAACTATCACTTTCTTTAATAAAGTTTTTATCCTTAATATCAACAGGGGGGTTACATGCCTAGGGGATTGTTTGGTTTGAGACGTTATATTTTTAATTCAGGGATCAATGTGATTTTCTTAACCCATCTGCAGTTCATCAATGCTAGTTTCTATGCTATAACATTTGTGTTTTTGTTGGTGCTTTTTGGAGGACATAAACAAAAATATAAATACTCAAATGTTCCAGTAGAAGACCTTCTCTTAAGTTGTTCATATCTTACTGCATTTGTTGTTAAGTACCATGGACCTCAGTTTGTTGGCTGTTTCATTAATTGTAAAACTAGCATATTGTAGAAATATCTGTCAATAGGTTGAACAGTTATTTTGCTTATAGGTCCTTGAGTTTGGAAATATGGCATTTTTATGGTGATGATTCACTGATGTTTTAATTTGTTATTTAGTTATGCGGCAAGTAAACAGTTTTCATCCAATAAATGAAAAACATAGTTCTTATGTGATGTTTTTCTAGATACAAAGAGGCCATTGAGATTTATGAAGAGATAGCAAAACACTGCCTTGGTAACAATTTGCTTAAGTATGGAGTCAAAGGGCATCTTCTCAATGCTGGCATTTGTCATCTCTGCAAAGGCGATGTTGTTGCGATTAGCAATGCATTGGAGCAATATCAGGTTCTTTGTTTGGGTTGTGATTTTCATTCATTTGCCTTTAGCTGTGTGGTTCATCAAAATGAAAAATGTGAAATTCCTCTTGCAGGAAATGGATCCCACATTTTCCAGAAGTCGTGAATGCAAGCTACTAGAGGTGTGCTGTTTATACATTTTGGAAACATTTGAACATTTATGCAAAAATTTTCTCTGAAAATATTGATTCCATTCATTGATCTCACATTACTGACTTTACATTTTGTTAAGATCAAAACTTCCTCTGTTGTTTATTTTTGTAAACCTTAATAATCTCTTTTATAGAATCCCTACCCCAACTGAATAGAAGATCCCTTTTTGGTCCATTAAACGATATAATGGCTTCGGTAACAATCATAATTGTGGCAGGATATTGCGGCTGCAGTTGATGAGGAAGATGTTGCAAAATTTACTGATGTTGTCAAGGAATTTGATAGCATGACTCCACTGGTATCTTACTGTATCTTTTCTTAGTGAAACTTTTTATATGTAAACTGGGCTACGACATGATTTTTTGCTATATCAACAAGAAATAAGACAATAAAGAAGTATAGTATTTTGATAGAACTCTCAAGAATATGAGAGATTTCGTTTATTGAATATGAAAATGTAATGACAATAACTGTCAGAATACAAGAAGTAAACAGCAATTTCGAGAGTGCTGATTCTCTCCAGCCTAAGGCTCACAGTATACGTCAGTATATGTCTGCTATTTCTCCCAATCATTTCCTTATTTATGCTAACTGACTCCTTACGTCATTCATGCAACCAACTCACATATTCTCTCCCCTCCCACATGCACGTAATACCAGACTTATGATAACAGAATTGGATACATTACTCTACTACCCTCCCCTTCCCTTTTCTAGAATAAACCTTCGTAATAAGGGGTTTAACATTGCTCCCCCCCATAAGATGCACCTTGTCCTCAAGGTGAAACTGAGGAAATTTTTCCAGTATGTCAGCAAAACTCTCCCATGTAGCCTCTGAATCTGTCGAACCCTCCCACCTGATCAGAACTTCTAGATCATCGGATTCCCCCACTGGTCTGGCTGCTAAGACTTTATCTGGTTGCACCCTTGCATCCTCTTCTTCGGTCCAACTATCAGGCAGTATTAACTGATCCTTATCCTCTCCAACCACAGCTCTAAGCTGTGACACATGAAATACAGGGTGAATCCGAGCTGTTTCAGGTAATTGTAATTCATAAGCCACTTCTCCAATTCTTCTCAATACGCGGAATGGCCCAAAATACCTGGGAGCCAACTTTTCATTCACTCTTTTTGCCACTGTTAATTGTCTATAGGGGGCTAGTTTCAACCACACCATATCTCCCACCTGGAAAACCACCTCTCTTCTGTGCTGATCAGTTCTACTCTTCATGTCATTTTGAGCCTTAGTTAAATGTTGTTTAATTTTGGATAAGTAGTAGTCCCTCTGTTGCAATAAGATGTCAACTGACTCCAATCTGGCCATCTTGGTTCCCATCTGAAACATGGGTGGAGGATCCCTTCCATACAATACCTTGAAAGGTGTAGTTTTAAGAGCCACATGATAGGATGTGTTGTAGCAATATTCTGCCCAACCCAGCCATTTAGCCCACTGTTTAGGGGTATCTCCTGCAAAACATCTCAAGTAAGCTTCTACTGACCTATTCACCACCTCAGTAGCCCCATCGGTTTGAGGATGGTAGGAGGAACTGAATTTAAGGGCTGTACCATGCATCTTGAATAGTTCTCCCCAAAATCTGCTCAAAAAGATTTTATCTCTGTCTGAAATTACTGATCTAGGAAAACCATGCAGTCTCACCACATCCTTGATAAATACTTCAGCCACTGTCTGTGCCGTGTAGGGATGTTTCAGGGGTAAGAAGTGAGCATACTTGCTCAACCTATCCACCACCACTAAGATAGATGCATATCCGAAAGACTTGGGTAGTCCTTCAATAAAATCCAGAGTTATGTCATCCCATACCTGAGTTGGAATAGCAAGGGGTTGCAGCAACCCTGCTGGAGATAGGGTGAGATACTTATTCTGCTGGCAAACTAAACAAGCAGCCACAAATCTGTAAATTTCCTTCTTCATGCCTTCCCAAAACAACTCCCTAGAGATGCGCTTATAAGTTTTTAATGGGCCCCCATGTCCCCCCAAATGACTCTCATGGCTATCCTTCATAATGTTAGGTATTAAGACAGAGGTGTTAGAGATTACCAATCTGTCCTTGTAGTAGAGTCTGCCTTGTTTCACCGTGTAAGGTGGTCTGAACCCCGGATCCTTGCTGATAGCCTCCGCCAATTCCTTCAACTTCTTATCGGACTCTATCTCCTTCCACACTACATCCATATCGATGGTTTTACAAGCCATTATGGTCCCCAACTCCCCTTGAAACTGAACTCGGGATAGAGCATCAGCCACCTTATTCTCCCTTCCTGGTTTGTATTCAAGAATAAAGTCGAATCCCAGCAGTTTGGTGAGCCATTTTTGATAGTCAGGGTGGATCTCTCGCTGCTCCAACAGAAACTTCAATGGTTTCTGATCAGTCCGGATGACAAATTTATGGCCTAGGAGGTAAGATCTCCATTTTCGCACTGCCAACACAATTGCCATCAGCTCCCTTTCATAAGCAGATTGTCCCTTCCTTTCTGCGGAGAAAGATTGACTATAATATGCAAGCGGTTGATTGTTTTGCATCAGCACTGCTCCCACTCCAGAAGCTGAAGCATCTGTCTCCAAAACAAATGGTTGGTTGAAGTTAGGCAAGGCCAGCACAGGAACAGTGGTCATAGCTTGTTTTAAGTTGTTGAAAGCCTCTTCTGCCTCCACTGTCCATTTGAAATTGTTCTTCTTGAGCAGTTGGGTCAGTGGCCATGCAAGGTGGCTGTATCCCCTCACAAATTTTCGGTAATACCCTGTTAGCCCCAAAAATCCCCTCAGCTCCTTCAAAGTGGATGGTTTAGGCCATTTCAGCATAGCTTCAATCTTGGACTGGTCTGCTGCAACTCCTTGTGCTGAAATAATGTGACCCAGGTATTCTAAATGAGGCTGACCAAAGACACATTTCTTACCATTGGCATATAACTTCTGCTCCTTCAATATGTTCAAAGTCACCCTTAAATGACCTAGATGCTCCTCCTTACTTCTGCTGTAAACTAAGATATCATCGAAGAACACTAATATGAACTTTCTGAGATGGGGTTTAAAAATCTGATTCATCAGGGATTGAAAAGTAGCTGGGGCATTTGTCAATCCGAAGGGCATTACTACAAACTCATAATGCCCTTCATGTGTCCGGAAAGCGGTTTTCTCAACATCCTCTTCCTTCATCCTTATTTGATGATAACCAGACTTTAAGTCGATCTTTGAGAAGATCACTGCTCCACTTAACTCATCCAGCAACTCCTCTATGATCGGTATTGGGAATTTATCACTAATAGTGATCTTGTTAAGGGCCCTGTAATCCACACAAAAGCGCCACCCTCCATCCTTCTTTTTGACTAACAGCACAGGACTAGCATAAGGTGAGATACTAGGCTGAATGATACCCGAATCCAACATCTCCTTAACCAGTCTCTCAATCTCATTCTTCTGGAAGTGGGGGTATTTGTAGGGCCTAACCCTTACTGGTCCTTCTCCTTCTATTAAATGAATGTGGTGTTCCTTACCCCTTACAGGTGGTAAGGTGTTTGGCCACTGGAACACCTCCCCAAACTCTTCCAATATGCTGTTAATATCCAAATCCCCTTGCTGAATACTTTCCCCCTGCTCTGTCCTTGATTCCTCCATCTGTAACAAATACACTAAATCCCCTTCTCTGAGATCTTTGCCAATGGATTTGGCACTCACCATAGACTTGGATAGGAGTGGATCTCCTTTAATGACTAATTCTGTCTCTCCCATTCTGATTTTCATAGTCAGAGTGCACCAATTACAGATGACATCACCTAATGTTCTCAGCCACTTAACTCCCAAAACCGCGTCTATGCTGCCCAGTTTCATTGGCAAAAAGTCCTCACAAATGATCAGCTCTTGTACCCTCAGCCTTAATTTTCGGTACACTCCATTTCCCGCTATTTTTTCCCCATTCCCAACTATAATTTCATACTTACCTGTGGGATCCCAATTGGAGCTCCATTTTGCCGCCAAGTCTTGTGAAATGAAGTTGTGGGTGGCTCCGCTATCGATGAGGATTACTACTGCTTCCCCTTCCAATTCCCCTGCCACCTTCATTGTCTTAGGCAATGTTAACCCTGCAACCGATCCTGCTGCTAGCCCTACTTTCTGTAATTCCACTACTGGCTCCTCTTCCTCTTCAGCACTCTCCATCTTATCCACTTCCAACTCTTCATCCAAGACCGTGATTACTTGTAACTCTATCATTTTGCACTGATGACCCTGAGTGTATTTCTCATCGCATTTGAAGCATAATCCCTTTCTCCTCTTCTCCTGCAGCTCACTAAATGTCAAACGCTTAAATCTCCCATCTCCTCTGTCGATGGTAGTGGCCTTCCCAGGTGTCATTCCTGTTTTCTCATTGCTCCCGGCTGTATCCCATGTTTTATAACCCCCAAAACCACTGTTTCGAGCACTTCCAGTAGTCCTGAATCCTTTTTCCCGACCGAGTATCCTATTCTTCTCCTCAATCTGTTGTGCTAATGACATCATCCTTCCCAAGCTCCTAGGGTTAGCAATCAAGAGCTCCACTCGGATTTCCTTTGTCAGCCCATTCAAAAACGCACTCTCCAGCACCTCATCGGGTAAGTCAGGCAAAGGGGCCGCTAACTCCTCAAATCTTCCGATGTATTCCGCTACTGTTCCCGTCTGTTTGGAAGCCAACAGACGTTGACACAATGAGCCCTCCTGTACGGGTCGGAACTTTTCCACCAACAGGTCCTTACATTCTTCCCACGATCTGATCGGACGACGGCCTTCTACCCACCTGAACCACGATAAGGCCTTCTTTTCCATACTCATCGATACCAGCTCCATTTTCTCCCTCTCGTTGAAACGTCCCACTGAGAAGAAACGCTCTACCCGATAGATCCACCCGTCGGGGTCTTCCCCATCGAATACCGGCATCTCCACTCTCCTCGTCCGACAGTCACGCCGTGGGTCCCCTGGTCGGTCGAACCCGGTTGGATGTTCTTCGGAACCGTCCCTCCATTCTTTTCCAGGTAGCTCTCGTTCACGATATCCTCCCTCTGATGGTCCTCTTCGGTCTCGCCCTTGCGGAGCCCAACCATGCGGCTGTTCCTGAAAAGCCACATTAGACCACCCATACTCTTGCGAAGAAGTTCGTCGACCGATGCCCTCTGGATAGTATCGCCGGTCTCCTTGGGCCTGTTCGGCCCTTGTTGCTGGCCCAACCTTCCAGCCCTGTTCCATCGGTCCCTTCCCTTTGTCCCCATGCATTTCATCCTCCTTACTCGTATTGCCCAAATTTTCCCCACCCTTCATGGCGTCCCGGCAGCTCACAAACTGCTTCATCATCTCACGCAACTCCTTCACCTCAAGCTGGGATTGATCCCAACTTTGTTGCAAGGTCTCTTTCTCCAGTCTTCGCTCTTCTCGCAAAAGCTCAAAATGCTTATGGAAATCTTCCCTCAAGTTCTCTATTTCCTTCTCAATCCCATCCATTCTATTATCGCCCTTCTTATTAGCCATAGTTAGGGACTATGCTCTGATACCAGTGATAGAACTCTCAAGAATATGAGAGATTTCGTTTATTGAATATGAAAATGTAATGACAATAACTGTCAGAATACAA
>JAOQMR010000213.1:10801870-10829382 GCA_027563865.1 Erythroxylum pelleterianum
ACAGAATTGGATACATTACTCTACTACCCTCCCCTTCCCTTTTCTAGAATAAACCTTCGTAATAAGGGGTTTAACATATTTTCACTGTACCTGCATGTATATTTTGGTTGCTTCATTAACATTTGCTGAGAAGTGAAATTGTAATTGGTTACATTTTTATATATTTTTATCATGCACTAATTATGATTGAAACTTGTTAGGTGAAGTTGATTGTATCACAATTTTCTGATGATGTTTGCCTGGACTGTTATAACAGGATTCCTGGAAGACTACCCTTCTTTTGAGGGTGAAAGAAAAGATCAAAGCCAAAGAAATGGAAGAGGACGACCTCACCTAATATAAATAGGTTCTTTTCATTTTTAGAAATTTTTTTGCTATCAACCAATGATTGGATTGTATTATATGTTGGTGTCCAGTTACGCGTCCATTACAATGGTTTCTGTCAACTATACGAATGGGCTAACACTTAACATCAGTGTGTGTATGTTTTGCAATTGTGGATGTGATTTTGTAATTGGGATATGGTGTTTATGAGGATTGGTATAGTGGAGGATGAAATGAAGTCGTATTTGGACCTAAGGCTCAGCGTTTGCATAAATTGTTCTCAACCGCTATTCCTGGCTTTCTTGGTTCCAGCCTCTCATCATCCCCTTTGTTGTTGTATCGTAGTGACACTACGTTTTGTGGAGTCGTGGAACTATTTACTCGTTAATATGAGTCTGGCAAAACACTGAGTGCCTTTTCTCTTCCTTCTATCGTTTGTATGATTTGGTAGGATTGAGCTTCAAAAGCTCCAAACTCCAAACTGAAATTAAATGGACTAGTACGTGCAAAATAAAATTCGAGCAGCCTCCTAATCCGCTAATCGTACCTATTTTATATACTCGGGTTGGGTCGGTCATACAAGGCTCAATTTCAAGTTCAGGTATTGACGGCCCAGTCGTATGTGATAATCTCCCGTGCAAACATAAAGACCTAAACCTAGTAAGCTATTCCATATATAAGATACTATTTGGCCATGATACAGGTATGACATTACAACCCTAATTTTCTCTGTTTTCAGCGACCAAAACTCTCTCAAAAAGGCTAACTTGAGCGTCGAAGGGGTCTGCCAGAAATCCACCCCCGGCGTGCCTTATTTGTTTTGCAGGTGTTTCTTAGCTGAAGTCAATCAGGATCATGGATTTATGCAGCAACGTCCAGCCCCATCAAGTTCAAGCAGAACCATACACTATATAAAATTAGTGATCCGACCCATGTCTGTTATCGTTTTCTTAATCGTACACGTTATTCACCCCAGATCCCCTGTCTAAGTTGGGGTGTACCAACTCTGTCTAATGACATCTTAGCCATCCACTTATATGAGTCTCACATAAGTGGATGGCTAAGATGCCATTGGACAAAATTGGTACACCCCAACTTAGACAGGGATCACCTCTCCACGTTATTATGGTTGTTCCCAGTCGGCAGCCAAGGGTTAGGGCGATTGGTAAATGGAAGTGGCAGGCACATCATTAGTTATGGCATTGAAACCACATTGCTTAGTGCTGCCGATCTTATTATAATTATTATAAAGGGAGAAAAGAAAAGCTTGCGCTGCACCTAGAATATGTTGGTTTCGTTTCGTTACAAAGATACTTACCATACCACGTGGAATTAATAATGTTGTGTCGGAATCACTTGGTCATCTCTCAAAGAAACATAACATCGGATGGAACTGAAAGATATCTCAACTGATAAACAAGTTATCGTCGTATTCAACTTTTAATGACGCAGCGCAGGCATTGCCAAATTGAAGCACCTATGTAGTTTGAACTTCTGTCTATCTCAGAACTCTAGTCTGAACATAAGAAAACTGAAGTTCTTGAATCAAATGAGGTTGGCTTTTCACATTATAAGGCACTAACTAATGGGAGGGCTTCGCATCGCATGCTTCTCTCTTCACATTGATGGATGAGCGTTTCGTTGGGAATTTTTCTCTTTGAAACGTCCTGACGGTTTCATTGATAGTTGCTACAGCTCTGTTGACTTAACGTTTTGGATTGCTTTCTCAGACCAGTTTCTGGTTTTGAAGAAGGCTAAATTTTTGTCTCTTAATTCTATAATTTGGTAGATTATGGATTTGGGTTTTTGTCTTTATGGCTATCTGGAAGAAGTGAATGAGCTTTTGTTGCCATGCTCTAGTCTTAGTTTGGGTATGTTTTTATTTTGACAGATTTCTCGCCTCTATTCAGTCGAGACCCTATCTTTCTACCGAGAAAGTTATATACCTGTTTTTACTGTTAAGGTTATTACATGAGATAGCTCACAAGTCTACGATATTGAACTTGTTCTGGCTATTTTTGACCATATCACTCATGATGTCGGTTATGTAATACAGATTAATACACATTCAAAAGCACAACCTTTAGGGGGAGAATGGATGCCAATGCTAATCGTGATCAAAAAGTTGACATTGGGAAATCCATTGGGGTAGAAAATAATAGTCAAATTCCTCTTGAAATTTCAACAGCAACGACACTACTGAGCAATGGAGTTCCTTATCAAAAACTCTGGAGAAGTTTAACTAACTGCCCTTCCCAGCAGAATGAAATTCATAAAACTTGATTCTGCCTCTACCAGACTGAAGGAGTTGGCTCAGGGGAGAGATGAGATTTCCCCTTCAGTTGTATCTTTGGACCATGGCTTTTGAGATCGCATCAGTGACGTTCTTTGTCTGAAGATGGATTGGACTTTGCTCGTAAAAATGAGCAAAGAATGGCTAAGAAACCCAATGAATATGGCCCTCTTTGTGTGGATCATGTGTGTTGCTATCTCAGGTGGAGTTTTGTTTCTTGTCATGACTGGAATGTTAAACAAGGTACTACCAAAGAAGTCCCAGAGAAATGCTTGGTTCGAAGCCAATAACCAAGTTCTCAATGCCCTGTTTACTCTTATGTGTCTGTATCAGCACCCAAAATGTTTTTATCACCTTGTACTTCTTTGTAGATGGAAGCCAGAAGACGTGTCTAAACTCAGAATGATTTACTGCAAGAACGGAATGTATAAAACCAACGAATGGGCCCATATGATGGTTGTTGTTGTTCTCCTGCACATCAATTGTTTTGCTCAATATGCACTTTGTGGTCTAAACCTTGGATACAAGAGATCACAGCGACCTGCCATAGGAGTTGGAATATGTATGTTGTTTGCAATTGCTGCTGCTGCTGTGGCCGGAGTATACAGCATTGTTAGTCCACTTGGTAAGGATTATGATTCTGGAGTAGATGAGGGAGCTCCCACCCAGACCATCGCTGGTGAGAGCAAGAGGCCAGAGCAGTTAAGGGTGCTATCACTAGAAAAGAAATATTCTTTTGCAACTAGAGGTGATCAAAGCATTGTTGAGGCTAGACCACAGTGGAGTGGAGGAATTTTAGATTTTTGTGATGACATTTCACTTGCATACCTATCACTTTTCTGCAGTTTTTGTGTTTTTGGGTGGAATATGGAGAGGCTTGGATTTGGGAACATGTATGTTCATATTGCAACATTTCTCCTTTTTTGTATGGCTCCATTCTGGATTTTCAACTTGGCCGCCATTAATATTGACAATGAAACAGCGAGGGAAGCTTTTGGACTTACTGGAATTATTCTTTGCGTATTTGGTTTACTTTATGGAGGCTTCTGGAGGATTCAAATGAGAAAGAGATTTAATCTCCCAGCTTACACTTTTTGTTTTGGTCAACCATCAGCTTCAGATTGTACACTTTGGTTTTGTTGTTCTTGGTGCTCCCTTGCTCAAGAAGTTAGAACTGGTAATTCCTATGATATTGTTGAAGAAAAATTTTGCAGGAAACAAATGGACCATAGATGTAAAGTCTTAAGTGATTCGAATTCTCCACTTGGCAGCAACTTTAGCCCTTCCGATATTGAGGTGGGCTGCTCTCTGAGTCCTACTACTGATTCAATGGGGGCCGCTAACCCAGATTGGCAGCCTTATGATGTGAAGAACAATTCTTTTACAGGAGGTAATGGTGAAATCATGATAGCACCTACTCCTCCATTAATTGAAAAAGAAGCCATTTAGCTGGCAAACGGTGCATATATTTGGATTTGTTTTTCATTACAAAATACATGTATTGTAGTTTTTAACCTCATATTCATGTAAAGGCCTCTCAAACATGTCTTGCAAATCCTGTTGATTGAGAATTGAAGTTCTATGACTTGAATTGATTTTATCTGATGGCAATATTCTTTGTTTATGATGCACATCCCTCCAGAGCCATCCCTTAGCTAATGTTGCACCTTTCCTGTAATCGACTTTTTCTTATTCTTCAAATTTTGGTCATTCTTTTGAAACTTATCTGACCCACTGTGCTATCTGGTCATCAATATTTTGCATAAAGTGTGGAGAGAAAAGCTTGAACAGTTACTGAGGTGGCTTCAGCGACATAAACATCAGGTAATTAGGTTGTAAGGGATGGCTACCACAAAGAGATAAGCATAGTGAGGCAGTACTTAATTGCAGACTATCTGTGTGTGTATTAAAGTTACCTTTATTATACGTGCACGAGTGAAGGCGTTAAGCAGACAAGAGTTTGATACACATTTGAAAATTCTCATTTATCTAATATTTCAAGCTACATCAGATTCTTAACTCTTAATTATCTCCGAGGAAAGTATATTGTATGGCCTTCTATGATGAATTCGGATCATGTTATCATTTTGGCATGCTGGAGCCCGTTTTAGTCTAGGCAAGTTTTCAGTTCACTCAGTTATGTTTCCTTTCCTTTTCTTTGAGTATAGCTCTAGTTCATTTGTTATGGCACTGCACTTACAACGTCAAAAAATACAATTGCGAAGATCTTTAAGGTTGCATAATGCTACAATAAAGAAGTAAAATTTGCAGTGTTTCTTCCACTACCATGAAGATTATTAGCAGGACATATCTCATGTTGCAAGTTGTTTCATTATGAGTGCACATGTATTCAAACAAGCACACAGAACTCATGTATAAGAGATGGATGATTATTTCTTAATAATGGGGTGGTTATGTCGTCACATTATGGGAGGGGCCACATTTATTTGGTATTTGTATGTACTTTCAGTTTATTTAGGTCATGATAGGTAAGTTTCTTGATATCGGATGGACCGTTCTTTAACATAGGTCGCAATCAAGACCAACATTTCCCCAGATCTCTGCTGTTTCTTTCATATAATTAATGGAGAGTTAGCAGCAGTAGCAAATGTGAGTTTGCAACACCTTTCGGTTGATGTCTTTTTTTTTCTTGGGGGATCAAAATGTATTTTATTGGTTACATTAGATGCCAGATAAGTAGAGATTGTTGATGCTTTTATTTTAACATGGTCTGATGCAATATAAAAAGCAGTTGCTTTAGCCAAATCCACTATGAAAGAGCCAAAGAGGGTGCGGGTTTACTTGTATGTAGTGGTGCTATGGCTTCTACGTTCTCTCTTCCCTTCACCATCAAGATTAAACTGATTCTATAGTAAACTGATTCTAAGTAATGACATTTAGCACAAAAGGCAGGCTGATATAGAAAAGAGAAGAAAAGAAAAAGAGCTAGATTTTGAGTTTACTTGTTTTCACAAAGATGAGAGAAATTGTTTAAGGAGGTGAGGAAGAGATCGTGCAAACTTTGAGGGCCACCGAAAGAACAAAAACTCCAAGCCGAAGTATGCCACTTGATTAAGGAAATGATGACAACAATAAACATGCTTGTCAAATAACTAGATCCAAGAAAGGTTGCAAGCTTGTAAGTGGCATTTAAATAATTAAATGAGCAAAATTGTAAATTTAATTTTAATATTTATTGCCTCTTTCTAATGATTTTCATGTACACCAGTGAAAATATATTAAGACTGTTAAAAACTCCATAGAAATTAAATTGTTATTATTACTGCATTATGTCTTAAGTTTGTATTTAAGTTTAAACTTGTTTAATAGTATGTGTAGTATGATGATGATTTTTATTGTGAAAAATAAATTATATATTCTCGCTCTAAAATATTTTAAAACTTTATTTTTACATTTTAGGTGTAAATTATATTTAAATATTATTTAATTTTGTAATACTATACATAACTACTAAAAGTAGTAACAAAATCTTCAAATTTTAATTTGTTGCAAAATTAGCCTATCATTAACTCTTTAATTAACCAAGTTGGCGTGACACACAGTAAGACCTATTATCAAATAAGCATTTATGTGGCCAAAAATTTACAAATAAGCAAATTTATTAAAATAATTTAAAACATAAAATGTATTCATGTAAAGACATTGAGAAGTTCTTGAGGAACTTCTTAGCGATAAGGGATTTGAGTTTTAGGCCATCTGCTAAGGTCAAATGGAAGGACATCTGTTTGCCTAAAGATAAAGGGGGCTTAGGAATAAGATCTATACAATATTTAAAAAAACTTATTAATGGAAAAAGGCTTCAAAGAATCATCACTAATAAAGAATTCTTATGGGTAAAATGGGTGAATGAACATTATCTAGGAAACACAGGCATATATATAATAAAACCTAACAAGGACACTTCTTGAACTATGTTGTAAATCTTAAAACTTAGAAGGAGTTTATAGCCTTTCATTTAGTATAAGATAGGAAACAAGGGTAGCATATGGTTATGGACTAATAATTGGAGCCTAATTGGCCCACTTAATCAATTGCTAAACTTCTCAAATATCAAGTTATTGTATCCTTCTAATGCTAGAGTTATGGAGTTGCAATAGTAGATACAATAAATTCTTTCAAAGTTGTTTTTCCCCTACCTCCCTAACCCAAATTAGGATGATAAAGTTCTTTGGCTAAGGAACCCTTAGGAGGTTTCTTTAACAAGTCTTGTATAAATGCCCTTAAAGAATCACTTCCTAAAGTCTCTTGACATTCCATAGTTTGCAATAAGCATCTAACTCTAAAAGTTTCATTTGTATTGTGGTTTGCAGTTAAGGAGAGATTATCTACTATAGACAAGATCAAGTATGGCTCTAGTCCTTCCCCTTTATGTAAACTCCATATGGTTTCAGCTAAATCTATTAGCCATTTATTCTTTGAATAGCCCGACTCTAAACAGTTATAGAATGACACTCTAACTAGATGTAATTTAATATGTCAAGCTTTTGAATGGAGAATGATTATTTAATGGATATTTGACTTATTCTATTTAAGTAAGGATGACCTAAAATTATGTCATCTAGCTTTTAGCTGCAATGTCTATAGCTTGTAGACGGAGAGGAACCTACAAATATTTAAAGGACAATCCTGCCTTCCTAAATTAATGTGCTTAAAGAATGTCAACTAAGTAAGGCAGATTATTCTAGCTAGAGGGAGTAGAGTTTACTCTTTTTCCTAAGGATTGAAGTTGCATTGGAATATTTAGTCTCTATCTAATTCTGATTGTTAGATTTATATAATTAGAAAGGAGATATATTTAGCTAATCTTATAAATTTAAATGGTTCATTATAGCCTGTAGACTTAGGTTGTTCTTCTAATAATCTCTTTAATGTTTATATTGATGCTAAATCTGTAAAGACTTAAGGCTTTGCTTTGCAATGGATTTTATAATTTTCCAAAAAGAATCCTAAATTTTTAACCAAACTATTTCCTCTTCCCTATTAAGGGAGTTAGGAGTATTCCCTTATTCTGACAAGTATATCTATATAGGATCTACATTCAAGGAGTTTGGGGAATATTATGGTATGTTTATATAAGATAGTTTGAAAAAGAAGCTAAAGTAGATGTTGAAACTCAAAACAAGGAATTTTTTGTAAGATTCTTGTTCGTCTGGCTGTCAATAATTTATACAAATGCAGTTTTCAAAAAGCTTCAAGTTGAAGTATTAGAAGTTGTTTTATATCACATATAAAAGGAAAGTAAAGATGAGGAGGCTCTTACACTTTAGGTGGAGGATTTTAAAGAACATTAATATTTTTAATATCTTGGAATATAAAAGCTTTGAATGTGAGTTGTACATGTTGATCATTTAAATACAAAGAAAGAAGAGGAGATGGCTTTAGTTAGATTATAGGAAGAAGAGGAGATGATTTTGAGTAAAAATTTAGGTTTTAAATTATTTTAAATAAATTTTATGATGTATAAATGTTTGTTCTACTTATTAATTGGTCCTATTGACATGGGACCTAGAGGGTTAAAGGAAAATTACATTTTTAATAAATTAAAAGTTTGAGTATTTTATTGTAACTTTTGATAGTTTTGTCTTGTATTAATGAAATTAGACAAAGTTTAAGATTTTAAATATAATTTATCCTATTTTTAATGTGTTATTTATAATGAAGAATATTGACATAGTCATAACTAAGAATATATATATTGGATTGCTCTCAAGTTTGTAGGCATATATAATAAATACTCAAAGTATTCAAGGTGTTCTTAACAAAGACACTTTGATGCTCAATTTAGTGAGAGTTGAGGATATAGAATATGTAGAGAAATAACTAATAGCGTTTAATAATAATATGAGAATTGCTTGGGTGGCTCCTTTTCATAAACAATTGTTCAAAAAGTATAACTGGACACTAAATATCATAGTAGAGTTTGAATTTAACTTCTAATAGAAAGTTTAGTTGGCCTTTGATTAGTAGTCTAATTCCTAATAAAACTAAATCATATCTTGATTGAACTTTCTCTTTTTTGACAAGAAACTCTCTTACGTAGGGCTAAAGCTCACAATTGCTAACGAAGGGTGATGAGTGGTGCTAAATATATTAGATGCAATCCGTACACTCAGTAATGGTCCATTATTAGCCTTGGAGTTTCTTCTTGAATCCTAAATCAAAAATGAAATTTTTAGTGCCTTAGAGTTGTAGGGATTTTCTTTTAATTAGGATAACCTTCAATAAGAGTGAGGATCATCTCTTAATCACTTAGCCGTTTCATCATAAGTTTTGCAATAGTAAGGTCAAGTTACTCCAAAATCATTTCTTAAATTCTAATTAACAAATTACTACAAGCATATTAGAGTAAGTATCATAAAAACATCAACTTTCAGACATTCATCTTATATTTACACAGTTTGACAAGAATCTTCCTTTGAAGGATGCTCTATGAATATTCATATAAAACATAACTATCTCTCATAATGCAGAGACGTTTCCACTACTTCAGAGAGATAAATCATCACTTAATCTTAATCGTTTATCTAGGTCAATCTCAACTATTCTTGCTTGTATAAAAGGTTTACAATGTAGAAGATGACTCACTTTTGTTATACTCTAAAATTTGTTGAGAGAGAACCACCCATGCCTTTTGTATATGTACTAGTATTCTTGATAGAGAAACCACTTATGCATTCATTGTCTCTTTCTTTTAAAAGAAACATCAACCTTCGAGCATCCATTTTATTCACAACTCAAGCCTACATAAGACATATTGATGACTAAACAAGAATCATCCTTCAGAATATTTCTTGTGAAACACATATGTCTCTTATAGTGCATAAAAGCTTTTACCATCTATAGGAAGACAAATCATCACCTAATCTTACCAATAACACTGATGAGATTCGATATCAATAAGACATGATCAAAGATTGTTCTAATGTAATAAATTAATTCCAGAATACAAATACGAAATTACATTGAAAAAGATGTAAATTGCTACATTCTAAAAAAGAAGGAATTGGGAATGATAAGATCCCAGAGTTTGACTGCCACTAACAAACTAGACAAGATCAAACTTTTTAAAGAACTTTAAGCAAGAATTCTTTAAAAGATGGAAGAAAACCCTTTGAACATTTTTGATTGATCAATAATAATGTAAGTAGTCAATTACAAACATAAGAAAGCCTTTTACAAATATAAAGCCTTTAAAACTAGAATTCTAAAAGAAAATGATAACTTGAAATAACAAGATCCTAAATACTTAAAATATGAGCCCAATGCTTGTCTTGGCCAATGATGATATTAGGTTTGTTCTTAAACATTCAGTGTGTAAAATAAAGACCAGTATGGCACTAGTTATATATTGAACTTTAACGTTAGTTTGTTTCTGTTTCTCTAATTTACAAAATCCAGTGAAAGACTGAAAATGTTTTGCTTTTGTGTCTAATGTAGGTTATATTTTGTAACTATAATCTTCATCTTCTTTTTGACAGTTGACTTAAACCTCTGATAAGTAGGCTAACCCCCTTTTTATACATCCCTCATATAGAAACCCAAGTAGCTCGAATTAATACCGAATTTCCATCATTTCTCCTCTCTGTAAAATGAAATTTTCCTTAAATTAACACCTTTATGTACACAATCTAATACCACTTAATGCTTAATTAAGTAGGCATCTCTTATTTTTACTTTCTTTCTCAAGTTTCTACTCTCATTTCTTTCCCCTTGAAATCTCCTACTTACTCTTATAAATCTATAGTTGATCTTTATATACTTGCTTATGTGACAGTATAGTAATGGTAATCAATTTCTCATTTAATGAAAAGGAATACATGTTTTCTTGGGACCCGATCTCAGAACCGGACCCCAACCGAAAAAACGAAAAACAAAACGGAAACGAAAAACGAAAGCTGAAACATATGGCGAAAGAATCGGAACGATCAAAGTGAAGCAAAAATGAGATCTAATACAAAGTATCAGTGAATCGAAACAAACGGTTCGAAACGAACTGAAACAAATTTCCGACATCTGCAAACAATTGCCGCGTTGGAAACCCTAAAACTAAACCAACGAAACCCGGTCTAAATTTTTTTTCTTTTTCATTCTCTCTTTCATTTCTTTCATCTTTATTCAATCCTATACAAATCACAACAATATAATTTCCCCATTTGGAAAATTTTCCTCAATCAAAACTCAATTTATATCCCATAACAATACACCAATTTATAACTCAATTCCAATACATAAATTCATAATTTGTATACATCATGAAATAAATGCTTACAAACCATTAATGGCATTCCCAGCCATGCACAAATCAATACCAAAGTTCCAAAATACATAAATCACAAAATAAACAAGATCGAACAAAAGTCTTGACTCTCTTTCATCCGATCTCTCGCTCGATACCTTGAAATGTGGATGAAAGGGGGTGAGCTTAACAGCTCGTGGATAACGTATTTACAATAGAAAAATAAGCAAAAATTCATTTTTTTCAAAATTTTAACCATTTTAAAATTTCACAATAGAATATTGGCAAATTTCTTATTTCTCAAACTTTTCACTTTTCAAATCATTTATAAACATTCATAAACAATTTCACAAATTTCACGGTTGAAAACCTCCATTTCTCATTTCTCAAAATTCTCAAAATTTTCACAAATCATGAACAATTTCAAAAACATGAATGCACCACATTATAAATGCATCACAAATATAAACAATCACAAAGACACATGAACACATCAAAACGGTTTGGGTCGGTACAAAACGGAACGTGCTGCACATTCCCGCATAGTGGTTCTGTGCAGCCGTGAACTTATGGGAGTCCGAAATCGAAGCTCCATTGCCTCAAGCAAGAAGGCGGGCGAAGCTTATAAAAGGAGACCAGTGCACTGACTCATACTTATGTGACCTAACCAAACCCATATAACTCATAATTCATACTTGAAAAAAATCAGATTTGCCCCAAGACACATTTCGAAAAATTCACTTTTCATATCATGTCATAATTGACACATTTACATTCAAACTTTGACAACATCAAACCAATTCATATAACATAATTTTAATCATTCAAGAATGCAACAATTTTAGCAATCTTCAAATCATTCAACCACAATGAATTTAACAATTATTGCAATTTTATCAAAATCATTCAAAATCAATGAATGAAACAATTTTCATCATTTAGCAAATTCATTCATAAATAATTAATTTCAGAAATTTTATCAATTTATCAAATCATTTAAAACAACGAATTTAACCTTTGTAACAAATTTTCAAAATCATTCGGAAACAATAAAAATTCGAAAACCTTTTCTTTCACTCTCTTGATTTTTTAAAAACACATACATAGCTTATAATTTAAAATATAAATATGGTACCCACCTCATATCTATGCTTGAAACTTGATTAAATCCTCAATTTTTCCAATCCTCACGAAAATCCCTAAAATCAAGACAAAAATCCCTAATTTAGAGACATCCAAAATTGACCATCAATTTGGGCGTAATCACTCAAATTAACTTTAGAAATCTTAATCTCATAACATTCTTAAACTATCTAAACCAAAAATCTCATCAAAAATCAAAGATCAAGAATCTTCTCTTACCTCCATCTTCTCCAAAAATCCGAAAATGCTTGACTCATAATGAAGCTCTTGAGTTTTTCCACATTTTCCTCTCTTGAAACCACTTAAAATCGTGCTTGAAAGCCTTCAAAATTTCGAACCCTAGCTTTCTCCCCTTTCTTCTTCCTTCTTCTCCACCACCAAACCCATCTTCTCTCTTTTCTCTTCTTTTGTTTTGTTCTTTTCCTTGTAAGTATCGTGCCTCTCTTTAAGAAAAACGACAGCCTACTTAAAATCCACTTAATGAAAGCCAAATGACCTAATTGCCCCTCCATGCAAGCCTTCTAACTTAATTCCTTAAATAAACTTCCAAAATTGCCCTTGAACTTTATTTTAATTCATGCTTACTTTAGGACATTTTTCTAACTATCAAAATGAAGGAATTTGCTAAAACTTCCCGCTAAAGAAATGTTCCTCATTGTCTTAATTTCATAACGCGACCAAATTTATTAAATTTGGTGCACCATACCAAGAGTTATACTCCAAAACATTTCAGACTATCGTTATACTAACATTTTTAGCAATTTACTTCCATCTGAAAATTGACATTCTTAGAGACTAAATTAAAACTCAAATCCTTCATAACATTTGTAGCCCTATTTCTCTACCTTAATCCAAATCAAAAATCACCTCATTTGGATGACTAGAGCAAACGTTATCGCCAAAATACTTTCAGCACTTACTAATCCAAGACTGAACAATAAATCCGACTTCAATTCAGAAATTGAAAGTCTTAGGGGCTAAATTGAAATTCCATTCCTTCATATGATTTGTATCCCCAAGTCTCTATTTTATTTTGCCTCAAGAATCAACTCAATTGGAGTCGTACATATCAAGATATCTCCAAATTACTGAACCATGTTCAGAAAATTTTCCAACTTAAACACTTTAACCAATCCTCACTCTTTGATTCAATCAATCTTTTTCAATTCAATCTCAAAAATCATAAATTTGGTATGGAAAGATAGAGGGATGTCTTAGGAATTCAACGTTTTAAAAATCAAGTCAATCGGATGTCAGACAGAAAAGTTAGATGCAAAATAGTGAAGGAGGGTTAGCTGAGCCGCACGGCTCGTGGTCGCGAGCCGCGGGCGAGCCACTTGCGATCGCGAGCCATCCGGCTTCGATTTTTTTTAAACATAGAATTTCAAAAATTCATAACTCTTGATCCCGTACTTCAAATTTAACAAATTTGTTATCAATAGAAAGCTCAAAGGAAGCTCTACAACTTCTAAGAGGACTTAAAAACAAAATCCTTTTCTAAAGGGGTCAAAAACCCACTCAAACTTTCTGTCCAAAATCATGTCACCCTAAATAATCACATAACTTCCAAAAATCATATCTTTCAACTTCAAGGTCCAAACATGTCATGTTTTATATCAATGCAAAGAGCAGAAAGCAACCTACAACTTTCATGAAGGACAGAAAAATCAAGTTGGCCTCTAAGGAAGTCAAAAATCCACTCGAAGTTTCAATCCAAAATATGTTACCCTAAAACAGCAACACAACTTTCAAAAATCATAACTTCCTATTCCAATGTCCAAAAATTTCATACTTCACATCAATAGAAAGATCAAGACATAATCTAAAACTTTCATGAAGAACTTAAAAGCAAAATCAACCTCTAACTAGGTCAATTTCTCAATCAAAATTTCAGCTAGTTAATGTGCCATCCTATATCACATCCATACTTCCAAATTCTATATCTTCCAACTCTCACATCCAAAAATTGCATACTTTATAGCGTTGGAAAGATTGAAAGACAAGCTACAACTTTCATGTAGACCACTTACTCCAATTCATACCACATCAGTACGACGATTGGCCTCAAAGCAGTACACCTAAATGTACACTTATGGACATTTCACAAAACAAAGCAAAATAATACGTAACATCAAAGTTTCACTCCCGATATCGAAAAATATCAAACTTTATGGCGACAGAAAGCTCTCAACATAAACTACAAGTTTCATGAAGATCATTTTCTCAAATTATGCCTAAATCAAAAAGTCAACTTTCTACTTCAAAAAGTCAAACTTTCTCAATTCTTCATATTCTCACACTTTTTCTCTTTATTTCTTGATTTTCAACTTCCATTTCAATCAACCCATTCACTTTACTCTCATAACCAAAACTAATCTACTCAAATATCAAAATCATCAAAACCAAATCGATTTCTTTTCTTATCAATTTCCTTAAGGCACTATAACATCTCTAAGGCAATTCATATACAAAAACACTCATTCAATGTCATTTTATATTTCTATATTCCACTAAAAGATCGGGGTCCAAAATTTCTCCCCCTCTTAAAAGAATTTTGTCCTCAAAATTCATACTTAGTCATCAAGTAACACATTCTCTTAACAATAGTCAAATTACTTTCTTATCTTATTTCTCATCACACATATTCTTAACTTATTCACAATTATTCACCTCCTATATCTTATACCACTAATATCATATCAAAGCCACTATATCCACAAATCAATATCCCCTAACATATTGACACAAGTCAATGACCCTTAATATGGACCAAAACATCATTCAAAACAATCCTTTAAATTTCTATACATATATCTTTATCACTTTATCCAATTTCATCTTGAAATTCTAATCTCAATATCATACACATTCCTAAAATCAATCAAAATTCTTGTCACCTAAATCGAATAATCATCTTGATTCTTCAAATAAGTCTTAAAAATCAAAATCACATTCTTACGAACTCAATCCTATCCATTCAAACACCTTACAAACATAAGCGCCCATGTAAGATCCTATTACTGGGCTCTGATACCATCTATGTTGGGACCCGATCTCGGAACCAGACTCCAACTGAAAAAAGGAAAACGAAACAGAAACGAAAAACGAAAGCTGAAACATAAGGCGAAAGAATCGGAACGATCAAAGTGAAGCAAAACCGAGATCTAATACAAAGTATCAGTGAATCGAAACAAACGGTTCGAAACGAACTGAAACAAATTTCCGACATCCGCAAACAATTGTTTTAGAAAAGTGTCGTGTTGGAAACCCTAAGACTAAACCAATCCGAAACCCGGTCTAAATTTTTTTTTCATTTTCATTCTCTTTCATTTCTTTCATCTTTATTCAATCCTATACAAATCACAACAGTATAATTTCCCCATTTGGAAATTTTTCCTCAATTAAAACTCAATTTATATCCCATAACCATACACTAATTTATAACTCAATTCCAATACATAAATTCATAATTCGTATACATCATGAAATAAATGCTTACAAACCATTAATGGCATTCCCAGCCATCCACAAACCAATACCAAAGTTCCAAAATACATAAATCACAAAATAAACAAGATCAAACAAAAGTCTTGACTCTTTTTCATCCGATCTCCCCCTCGATACCTAGAGATGTGGATGAAAGGGGGTGAGCTTGACAACTCGTAGATAACATATTTATAATAGAAAAATAAGAAAAATTTCAATTTTTTCAAAACTTTTACCGTTTTAAAATTTCACAATAGAACATTGGCAAATTTCTTATTCCTCAAACTTTTCACTTTTCAAATCATTCATAAACATTCATAAACAATTTCACAAATTTCACGGTTGAAAACCTCCATTTCTCATTTCTCAAATTTTCACAAATCATGAATAATTTCAAAAACATGAATGCATCACATTATAAATGCATCACAAATATAAACAATCACAAAGACACATGAACACATCAAAACGGTTTGGGTCGGTTCAAAACGGAACGTACTGAACATTCCCGAATAGCGGTTCTGTGCAGCCGTGAACTTATGGAAGTTCGAAATCGGAGCTCCATTGCCTTTAGCGGGCAGGCGGGCGAAGCCTATAAAAGGAGATCAGTGCAATGACTCATACTTATGGGACCTAACCAAACCCATATAACACATAATTCATACTTGAAAAAAATCAGATTTGCTTGAAGGCACATTTCGAAAAATTCAGTTTCATATCATGTCATAATTGACACATTTACATTCAAACTTTCACAACATCAAACCAATTCATATAACATAATTTCAATCATTCAAGAATGCAACAATTTTAGCAATCTTCAAATCATTCAACCACAATGAATTTAACAATTATTGCAATTTTATAAAAATCATTCAAAATCAATGAATGAAACAATTTTCATCATTTAGAAAATGCATTCATAAATAATTAATTTCAGAAATTTTATCAATTTACCAAATCATTTAAAACAATGAATTTAACCTTTGTAATAATTTTTCAAATCATTCGGAAACAAATAAAAATTTGAAAACCTTTTCTTTCACTCTCTTGATTTCTTAAAAACACATACATAGCTTATAATCCAAAATATAAATATGGTACCCACCTTATATCCATGCTTGAAACTTGATTAAATCCTCAATTTCGCCAATCCTCACGAAAATCCCTAAAATTAAGACAAAAATTCCTAATTTAGAGATATCCAAAATTGACCATCAATTTGGGCATAATCACTAAAATTAACTTTAGAAATCTTAATCCCATAATATTCTTAAACTATCTAAACCAAAAATCTCATAAAAAATCAAAGATCAAGAATCTTCTCTTACCTCCATCTTCTCCAAAAATCCGAAAATGCTTGACTCATAATGAAGCTCTTGAGTTTTTCCACATTTTCCTCTCTTGAAACCACTTAAAATCGTGCTTGAAAGCCTTCAAAATTTCGAACCCTAGCTTTCTCCCCTTTCTTCTTCCTTCTTCTCCACCACCAAACCCATCTTCTCTCTTTTCTCTTCTTTTGTTTTGTTCTTTTCCTTGTAAGTATCGTGCCTCTCTTTAAGAAAAATGACAGCCCACTTAAAATCCACTTAATGAAAGCAAAATGACCTAATTGCCCCTCCATGCAAGCCTTCTAACTTAATTCCTTAAATAAACTTCCAAAATTGCCCTTGAACTTTATTTTAATTCATGCTTACTATAGGACATTTTTCTCACTATCAAAATGAAGGAATTTGCTAAAACTTCCCGCTAAAGAAATGTTCCTCATTGTCTTAATTTCATAACGCCACCAAATTCATTAAATTTGGTGCACCATACCAAGAGTTATACTCCAAAACATTTCAGACTATCGTTATACTAACACATTTTCAGCAATTTACTTCCATCTAAAAATTGACATTCTTAGAGACTAAATTAAAACTCAAATCCTTCATAACATTTGTAGCCCTATTTCTCTAGCTTAATCCAAATCAAAAATCACCTCATTTGGATGACTAGAGCAAACGTTATCGCTAAAATACTTTCAGCACTTACTAATCCAAGACTGAACATTAAATTCAGAAATTGAAAGTCTTAAGGGCTAAATTGAAATTCCATTCCTTCATATAATTTGTAGCCCCAAGTCTCTATTTTCTTTTGCCTCAAGAATCAACTCAATCGGAGTTGTACAGATCAAGATATCTCCAAATTACTGAACCATGTTCAAAAAATTTTCCAACTTAAACAATTTAACCAATCCTCACTCTTTGATTCAATCAATCTTTTTCAATTCAATCTCAAAAATCATAAATTTGGTATGGAAAGATAGAGGGATGTCTTAGGAATCCAATGCTTCAAAAATCAAGTCAATCAGATGTCGGATGGAAAATTTAGAAGCAAAATAGTAAGCTGAGCCGCACGGCTCGCGGTCGTGAGCCGCTCGCAATCGCGAGCCCTCTGGCTTCGATTTTTCTTTTTTAAAACACAGAATTTTAAAAATTCATAACTCTTGATCCCGAACTCTAAATTTGACAAATTTGGTATCAATAGAAAGCTCAAAGGAAGCTCTACAACTTCCAAGAATGACTTAAAACCAAAATCCTTTTCTAAAGGGGTCAAAAACCCACTCAAACTTTCTGTCCAAAATCATGTCACCCTAAATAATCACATAACTTCCAAAAATCACATCTTTCAACTCCAAGGTCCAAACATGTCATGTTTTATATCAATACAAAGATCAAAAAGCAACCTACAACTTTCAGGAAGGACAGAAAAATCAAGTTGGCCTCTAAGGAAGTCAAAAATCCACTCGAAGTTTTAGTCCAAAATATGTTACCCTACAACAGCAACACAACTTCCAAAAATCATAACTTCCTATTCCAAAGTCCAAAAATTTCATACTTCACATCAATAGAAAGATCAAGACATAATCTAAAACTTTTATGAAGAACTTAAAAGCAAAATCAACCTTTTGGATATAGGAGCACACAAGTGAGATGGTGATTAAATACGTTAAGGAATTTTTCATGTCTAATAAGAGTCTTACTAAAATGAACAAGACTTTTCTATGTCTAGTTCCAAATGTCCCTAATCTTGTTATCATGATTGATTATAGACTTATAACATATTACAATGTGATGTATAAGTTTATAGCCAAAATACTTGCTAACAGGTTAAAACATTATTGCCAGTAATCATCAACCTTTATCAATGTGCATATATTTAGGGGAAACATATAGGTGATGATATTATGATTTCTCAAGAATTATTTAAGGGTTATAACTATAAATTTGCAATCAAGAGCTATGGTTTGGAAATCGATTTCACTAAAGCCTTTGACTTTTTGAGCTAAAGCTTTATCCTCTCCTTTCTCTAAGGTTTAAGATTTCTTTAAACATTCATCTCTTAGGTGTAAAGCTGTATAACATTAGTTTTATACCTAATAGTAGCCTGAGGTATTAGGCAGGGTAATCTCTTATCACCTTACCTATTTATCATATATATGAAGACCTTATATAGGCTTACTAAGTTGAAAATTACTAAAGACAATTTTAAATATCATTATAAGTATGATAAAGTGGGACCCTTTTTACTCTCCTTTATAGATGATCTGGTACTCCTGTGTGGTGCCACTCTTACCTTAATCAAGCTACTTATTAACTCCTTAGATGAATCTTAGGTCTAGCCTTTAATCTTGGTAAAAGTTCCTTCTTCCTTTTAGCATGTTCCAATCCTAATGTTAGTGCATAGCTTACGCTAAAGGGTTGAACTAATAATAATTTCCCTTGAAGTACTTTAGAGTTCCCTTAACTACCAAAAAGCTTATTATAAGGAATTATTCTTCCCTTCTGAGTTCTATAAATAAGAAACTTGGTACTCGCATAACAAATGTATATCTTATGGAGGAAGGCGGCTCCTATTACTACTTAATCAATTATGGACAATGGCTTGTCAAGATAAAAAATATAGAGGATTAATCATCATCTTTATTTTCACTATGAGCAAAATTATGCTAGTTAAAAGACTTTGGAAACTCTGCTCTAATGGTGAAAACTTGTGGGCAAGGTAAATTGACATCCATTTCTTGAAAGGAATAAGTATCCGAAACATACGAGCTAACCTTGGAATCTCATCGACATTTAGTTCGATTTTGAATATGAGAGAGTTAGTTAAAATACTCATGAAATAAAAGAATTGGTTATGGATGCAACACCTTCTTCTGGTATAATCACTGGTATAATATGGATCCCTTTACAAACTAAGTGAATTTCAATCCTTGAAGTCAATCATCCTCACTAGCAGTAAAGTATAATTCTTCATCAAGAATAACTACCCTTTCACTCTACAAAAGCTATAGGTGAATTACTGAATAGTAAGCCTCCTTACTCTTTTAACTCCTCTTTATGGACCAAAAAGGTTTCAACATTGAATAGCTTCCCATCCTTCACAACTATATCTTATAAAAAACTCCTGATGGATACTCAGAACTTGAAAACTTGGCATAAACTCATAGAGGACTAATAATTTTTTCCTTCCCATTCCTTCATACTTTGGCTTATAACCTGTAGAAGCCTTAGAACTAAAGACTCCATCAGATTCTCGATTCCTGATCTGGCTTACATCTTGTGTGATGAAACACCTAAGACTTTGGATCACATTCTTTTTAACTGTAGGTACTCTGCTGACTTATGGAACAATATACTTAACTTTTCAAGTTATGGTGCTAAAGCCTATGATGGACATATATTATAGTGTGGGCTCCTTATGTTTCCTTACAGGCCAAGGGTGATCTAAACTTGTTCATATATGCTTTTAGTGCTTTGGTTTATCACATATAGTGAGAAAGGAAAAGTCAAAATTTTAGTAAAGGGTCGTTAGACATAGAAACCAACTTACAGAACTTAAAGCGAAAGATTAGAACCAAGGCAATAGCATATAAACTCCAATTTAATATAGCTCCTTTTATTTGTAATGGTTAGAACTTATAAACGATGTCTTTAATGGTATGATATTCCATTACTAGCTAACAACTTTTGTATGTAATAGTAGGTAATCTGTAACTATTTACTTCTATTAATGAATATATTTAATTTTAAAAAAAGGAATATATGTTCTTATACCTCTTATATATGAATTTCCTATTAAATTGTCATGAATGCCTTAAAACGAACGAGTCTTACTTATATAGGAACCACATCACATTATACCTTAATGGCATATCTAGTGTAGAAAGAGGTTTTTTTTCTTTATTCAGTGACATAATCCTTTATCATATGCATTCTCAATGCCTTCCTAGTCATTAGTAACCTTCCCTTTTTGGATTTTACAATATGCTAATTGTCACTAGCATCCTCTAATCCAAATATATCACCATTTGCTTCTTCTTTACTCGTAGATGCATACTCTCTATCCTCCCTCATCAACGTCACTCTCCTATTAGAATACTATGTAGTTATATGTCCTCTTCCTAAGCACTTGAAGCATTTGACATCTTGATCTCTAGTTGTAAAAAAAGGAATTAATCTTAACTTTCACCGCTTGATGTGTCCACTTTTAACTTATTTACTCTATAATTTGACTTTAGAGTTTTATTTTCCTCTTTGCTACCTTGTGTTGCTCCATGAAAAAGAACTTGTACTATAAACATTAAAAAATTTAACATGCATCCTTTTAGGTTACCTCTTCACATCATGGTCATATTTACCATATCCTCCAATTTTACACGATGTTGTAACTCCATAATATTGATAATTTTGGAATTCAATCACAAATAAATTAAGTCATTCTCTCTTCATGATATTTCTCTATATTTGCTCTATCCATGACAACCTCTTTCTCCTTATGGTACTCCTCCACACTCTTAAAACCTTGAGTCAATGTTTGTAGCGTTTAGTAAAGATCCTTGTAGTAGGAACTTGGCACAAAATATTTTCTTATAATCATTTTCATCTCCTCCAATATTATGATATGTAGTTCTTTATTCCTCCTCCTAGTGAGAATTTATTAATATCATAAATTCACGATATACTTATTAAACTCTAAAGTAGGTCGTTTAAACTTTTTCTCTTCCTAAAAGTTATAACAATGAAAAACTGGCACCACATGCCACTCCCTCTTCAAGTAGGTATTGAGATCTATCTTCCTTATAAAAAGTGATATTTCTATCTTAATGCTTTTTATATTTTTTCTATCCTTTCTTATAATCACTTTCGTATCCCACACTAATCATATTCCCTCCTTGTCTCTTTATTATTTATCCCCTTCCTCCTCTACCATCCTTTAGGTTTAACTCTCCTAAGTAGTTGGCAGCACCTTCAACTCCATCATTTGCCTCAAAATTATCCATCCTAGTAGTTAGAGGTTGATTATATTATAGTATAGCTATAATAGCAGCTTCATACTTCTCCAATCTATCCCTAACTTCACCAAATTGTTAAAGGATTTGCTCATAATGTTTATGAACGATTCCTAGTCCACTCCCAATTTATCTTTGGACAAGGTTTTTACTTTAGGTTTGATTTATGTTATACCTATATGAAAAGTCAGCAACAAAAGTTGTCTCTCATGTGCTTCTCTTCAAGTTTCATTTGACTCACCACTTACGCGCTTGACTAAAGATTTTTTTTAAATAGACAATCTAAATCAATAATGTTAGTTTAAACCTTCCCCCTTTTTAAATACTTCCAAAGAAATAAATTTGGATAAATAGAAAACATATAAATAAAAACTATAGGCCAATGAACATGAACACTCAAAAATAGGAATTGAAACTCAAAGTACCCAATTACTCAATAAAAAAGAAGAAGAATATAAGAAGTTTAAATTGCACAATAAGAAAAACAAGATAATGAATAATTAGAGTATATCTAATGTATCAAATACCTTGTCCCTATTGGAGAGAAATTAAAACTCCTAATTTGTATGCGTATTGTAACTAGCCACTAAGGCCCCACCTTTATGTAACTTTAGATTTCACCTTTTTAGGGCTTCTTTTGATAAAATCTAAAAATAGATTTTTTTTTCTTCTCTTTTTTTAATTGACTTAAAAATCAAGAAATAAGGAATAAAAAACGAACAACTTGTTTTTAGCAAAACTAAAGAATGATATAACAAACAATGGTTATAGGAAACAAAGAAACAAGAATGCAAATAGATGATGTAAAAAACCTAAATATAGGATTATAATCTACTACCAAATTCTAATATAATTATAATTGATGAGATTGAATATTAATACAATAGGACCAATGATCATTTTAATATGATAAGTTAATTTAAGAATACGAATATGAAAAATATAGTAAGAAATATATGAATTTCCACACTCTAGAAAATAAAGGATTGAAAGTAATAATATCATAAAGTTTGATTGCTATATAAGTTAGATAAGATCTAAGTTTTTAGAGAACCTTAAGCAATACTACTCTAAAGATAATATAACTCTCTAATAGTTTTGATTGATCAATAATAATGTAAATAGTTAACTAAAAATATAAGAAAGCCTCTTATGTGCATAGAATCATTAAAACTAGAGTTTTAAAAGGAAATAACAACTTAAAATAACAAAATCCTAACTAGTTAAAAATGAATATGACACTTTCTTAGACAATATTGGTATCAATTTTATTCTAAAACATTCAATATGTAAAACAAAGATTTGATTACATGTTAAACTTCAATGTTGGTTTGCTTCTGTTTGTTTAGTCTGTAAAATCCAGCGAAAGATTAAAATGGATTTATTTAAGTGTCTACTACTGGTTACATTCCATAACTAGAACCTCTAGCTTCTTTGTGGCATTTAACTTGTACCTCCTATAAGCAACCTATGCTCCTCTTCATACCTCCCTTGTGCAGAAACTCATGTTCCTTGAGTCAATGCCAAATTCCCATCATGTTGAGAGAAAAACCATCTATGTCTCTTACCTATCTACCTGCATTTTTTAGAGAAAAACCACCCATGCCTTTATTGTTTGCTTACTTTTGTGAGAAAGTTCAATCTTAAGGTGATAAGACAAACCTGCCACATTTTTACAGTTAAGACCACATCCTTCCTTTTATCTTTTAAATTATGGATAAAAGCAAGGATGTGAGGATTAGTTTTAGGAGTGCGGCGAGTAAGGTATATCTATATAAGTTTAGTGACATCTAACTTTAGAAACAATAGCCATACATCTTGTAGGTCTGTCAAGACACTATCTTCTTCTTTTATAGCAATAAGGTCTCCTTTTAGAATATCATATGAACTTTACTTAATCAAGTCTAGTAAAAGGCTTCCCCTTTGAAGCTCTTCATCAAACTCTTTACCTGGAGACTTTAATAAAACTTTTAAAGTGTGCCTAAAGTTTAACGAGTTGTAGAAAGTTAAGTTCAACAAAATTTTCTTAATTTGATCTAGTAAAAAGAAGAAGCAAAAGGTGATATAAAATGATAAGGTCAGTAAGATCAAGCCATCTGTCCATAGTTCTTTAACCCTCTCCTTTTCACTCACCCCAACTAGTAGAAAAAGTTATTGCTCTTCATGTTCCTGCTAGGCCAGTTTATGGAAGATGAGTGTTTCTTCCTCAAACTTATCTTAAAGAAGATTGATATTGTCTTTAACAAGGTTAGAAGTGAATCTAAGATGACTTCAAGGATAAGCAAATCTTGGAAGAGATAAATATAGATTTTATATGTGCATTCTTCAAAAGGCATCTTGTTAGAGTAAGTTTGCTTAGTTCATCAAATGTTTGCCATTTACTTTTTAAGAATGACATTATTTTTCAAAATTTAAGCCATTACTTCTATAATTGTAACATCCCAGTTCCAGCGGGAAGGGTAAAATAGTAAATATGGGTGTTCAGTGAGAGTTTAATAATGTAATTGCATGTTCATGCATTATGTGACATACATATAGTGTGAAAAATGAATTTATTGCACATGAAATTTTTGTACATGCATTCATTGACCTTCCCGGGATAATTGGAAATAAACGTGATTGTTTGAGAAATGTGGGTTATTGATCTTAAAAATTGATTTGGAAAGTGACATTAATGATTTTGTAATTTTGAAGAATTTTAGGAAATTTTTCTGAAATTTTTCGGGATAAATCCTGGACTAGGAAAAATGCCAAGTGGCAGACCAACTGATAATTGGTAGTAGAAATTATTGTCAAATATTGGAATTTTGGATATATGGCTATAGGAATTTTTGACAAGTGTTATTTATTGGAACTTGGGCTTAGAATTGATTAATTAAGAAGGAATTGTTTGAAGCTTGACACATGGCAATTGCATAGCCATGTATTCATTTAAATTAACCCTAAGTTTACATTCATTTAAGCTCTCCCATTGCTCACTCACGGTACCTTCTCTTCAAATGCTACTTGGAGTTTTGTTTTGGGATTTTTCTTCTTCTCTTCTTCGTGTATCACTCTTCTTCTCCATGGATTATGCTTTCTTCCAAGATCAAGCCTAGTTCTATCATCTCTTTCTCATTCCCTTGTCTTTGCTCTCTTCCTTACTTACCATAAAAACCTCTCTCTACACCCCTTTGGAGATGATGATAGTTGGTGATGGTTGAAGCTAGGTCTTGGTAGATTTCTTGAAGATTAAGTGGCTAAGTCAAGTAAGTTTTGTGTTATATGTTATGAATATGGTAAAATTGGAGCTAGCATGATGAGGATTTGGTGATTGAGTTTTGCTTGTGTATGTGTCTTATTTGATGCTATTAGATGTTCATGTTTGTGTTATGAGTATGTATGTTGAGTCTTAAATTCATGGAAATGTATATAGAGAGTTAGAGTTTTGAATGATGTGTTAAAAGAGGGATTGGATGAGGATATAGGTATATGCCCTGTTTTTTATTGTGATAATTTATGGATCATGAAGTGTTTGTGAGTGATATCTTAAGTTGAATTGAGTAGTGAACGATGGGAGAAGTAATGGAAGTGATGATCTAGGTATAAGAAAGTATAGATGAGTTAGATGTAAGGATGAAGGGTTGAAAAATCTGGAAAATTGCAATAGTTTGATCTTTGAGTATGCTTCACTTTGTTAGTCATAATTGCTTCTATAGTTGTCCAAATGAGTTGAGGTTTGGTTTGAATGAAACTAGAGGTAATTGGCTACATTTCTTATGAAGATGTTGATTTTAAATTGTGTCTTTAAGCATCCCAAATATTGCCATGAAGTTAGAGAAATAAGTGCAGCAAAAGTTGTGAATGAATGTGTGAGCTTGTGTTCTATTTTGGGTGGCTATGACCACTTAGAGGATATGAATGGAGTATGGATGATTGTGAGCTAAATTTGAGATGTATTGAAGTGGTTTTGTGTTAAAAGAAATGAATTTGCAAAGATTATGGATGTATTTGATGATAGAATAGGTGTAGGAAGCTTGAAAGAGGTTTTAGAGAATGAATGTGGGACGTATGTCCGTTAAACGGACATGGGAGTCTGTTTAACGGACCTTCTCGGGTGTAAAAACACCCTTGGGACAGTGTATGTCCATTAAATGGACATGGGAGTCCGTTTAACGGACCTTCTCGGGTGAATTGGGACACTTTGGTCGATTCATGTCCGTTAAACGGACATGCAGGTCTGTTTAACGGACCTTCTCGGGTCAGTTACTGTTCATCACGTTTTTGACCATTTTAGAGGCCGAATCTCGATTTGGTGTTTTCATGAAAGTTGTAGATCTAGATGTCTTCTTTCCAATGGCATAAAAACGAAAGGAATTGGAGTTTTGTAGAAAACGTTATGGTATTCGCGCCAAACTAGGTTCAACTGGAAATCAATCATAAACTTGGTTGCTTCTTTTGACCATAACTCCTTCTCTAGAGCTCCAAATGACATGATTCTTATGGAAATGGATTCCTAACACATTTTCCTATATCTCCACAAAACATTGTAGTAATTGGTGTTGTATTGAAAGAGATTGATCAAATGTAAGTGTGAGAGTCTGTTAGAACAGTGTCAATGGGGTTAGTTTTACTGAACATACTTCGATGTTTTGATGATATTTGGACCTGTAGGATTCCAAATGGTATGATTCTTCTTTTGAAGTAAACTAGAGAAATAGGGCTATCAATTATATGAAGAAGTGGAATTTTGATTCGATCCCTAAGATGTTCTAATTCTTGATGGAAGTGGGATATAGTACTGGGGCACAGTCCGAAAGTGTTTGAGGTATATCTCCCAATTTACTAAGCCAAATTGAGTGATTTTAGTGTTAATGGAATTATAAGACATAGAGGAACATTTTTCTAGAAGAGAGTATGAATCAATTATTTCATCTTCACTCTCTAATTTAATGTGGTTCATCATCGACCTGAAAGTGTGATTTGGAAAAAGATGAGTTTTGTTTTGAGAATGACTTTCCAATGAAAGTGATGGAATGATACCCGGGATTGTCATGCATGTATTGTAACATCTTTCCTTTCATTCATGTGCATTATTAAACATCGATACTTGTGCAAATTGTGATTTATATGTATGTTATTTGTTATAGAGGAGCAACTGGAACGTCAAATCA
This sequence comes from Erythroxylum pelleterianum, assembly GCA_027563865.1. NCBI lineage: Eukaryota > Viridiplantae > Streptophyta > Magnoliopsida > Malpighiales > Erythroxylaceae > Erythroxylum > Erythroxylum pelleterianum. Next base: position 10,828,861 of record JAOQMR010000213.1, read on the forward strand.
CGGATGTTGCCGGAACTTCTAAGCATTAGCTTTGGGAGCAGTTGGTGAGTAACCTAGATGGTTCTTCTTACTTATCGTGTGCTTATACTTATGTTTTGAATGATTGAATGAATGAGTTTGATTGTGGATTCCGGACAGGAGATCCGATGACTGTGTGCTGGGAATTGTGTTATTGAAGTGATGCTTGAATGTGAATATGGGACCTATGTGATTTATAAAGTGACAAATTGTGTTACATGCATTCCATTCATAAATGCATAATCAGATAATGGCAGTTGGACTTGAGTAGCCACCGCTAGAGCTTAAAGCTCAATGAGTGAAACCAAGCTTCGAGCTCGATGTGATTCAGAGCCATTGGCTCAACGATAAATGAGCCCGGTATCCAATTGGATACGGGACAGTTCAAGCACTCGGTCACAACAACGTAATAATTGGAAAAAAAGGGTCTCATACGCATTTCATATGCATTTTGTTAAGTGTGTTTGATTGATTAAGATACTGAATTGCCTATGTATACATGAG
>JAOQMR010000213.1:10843669-10858606 GCA_027563865.1 Erythroxylum pelleterianum
GCAATCCTTGGTATAAATTATTTATTTGACCGGTTTCCAAGGATCAATTTCTAAATTGAACGATAAAGCCGCGATCAACGTGCACCGGTGATGTCAACTAATGTAAACGCACAGTAATCTGCTAATGTCAGCGCTGTAATATTGTTGACATCAGCATCAAAAAACAAAAAGAAATGAAAATTTTCAGAATTTTTGTAAAGGTATCCTGTGGTATTTTGGGTCAGTTCTCGGGTCAAAAAATTCATATATTGATTTTTCCAATTTTCTGGATTAATTACTTTGGTAATCTCATTTTGGAAAAAGATTTAAAGCATTTTAAAGCCCTTTTTAGCGAATTTTCGTGCAGCTAACTACATATAAGGGAGACACTTAAGGTTTCGTGTCTTATGTGGAAGGTTCGGTGTCCAGTAAAACACGATAGTCGCTCTGATTGAGATTTTTTGTAATAAAAGAAATAAAGTTTAAAGACAATATTTTCAGCATTTGTATGTGACAATTTGAATGTGCATTCGGTTTTCACATTTATTGATGATACTTTTTCATATGTGGTATGTCCATCTAGAATATGAGGAGAACATAAGGATGTAACCATTGTATTTGTGGATCTTGCAGGATACTGATAAAGATGTAGCCACCAAAGTGACCTTTCAAGTCAGTATTTTAGATTGTTCTGCTTCTGCTTACATGTTGAGCGATGTCTCTGGTCTTATGTTCAGTTATTCTGCCCAAAGGTGTTGACCTAACATAAGATTTTGAGATGTGCATAAAGGCATAAGATAGAGGAAAGTCGTTGATTAAATGATCTATTCTCCCAAAAGTGGTAGTGTCATGAAAGTTGATGATTTGTACTCTGATCGTTTTTATGTGAAGTATTATGCATTATGCCCAAAGGTGTTTCATAATATGTGTGATCGGATTATCGGTATAGATACTATTTTATGTCTTTAAGTATCGTTGTTATCTTGCATTTATGTTGATCTTTACATTGTCTTTTCTGTTTTACAGTCACTTTTTCTATAAATAGCAATGTTGTCACAATTGAAACTTTAACTCGTTTCAATTTCATAAAGTGGAAGAAGGATGTTGAGTTTGCCCTGGAAATGACTAATATCAATATGGCGATGTTTGTAGAGAGACCTTCTCCACTCACAGATATCAGCTTAAAAGCTAATATTACCAGATACAAACCATAGTGAAGGAGTTCGTGGAAAGTGTTTCCTAGAGGTGCAAGGTTTCATCCCATATGGAGTAGAGTACCTTGATTAAAAAACTATTATCTATAAGGTACCCAGGAGAAGGAGGTGTTAGGGAATATACTATCAGGATGGTTTATCTTCAGAGTAAGTTGAAGGTACTAGATGTGCCCATTCCTGACACACTAATTGTGCGCCAGGCTTTTAATACTCTCCCATGAGAGTTTGAGATGCTAGTAACATCATATATCTCTCAGGATGAGGCTTAGGACATTAATACTTTAACTTCTCAGTGTGCTGGAGCAGAGGAGAAGCTGAAGAGTTCTTCTTATACAACTTTGTATGCATCAACCAAAGGTAAGGGGAAGGTGAAGCCCTAAAAGGGTAAAGGTAAGAAATCCAAACCCTCTCCAAACATTTAAATTGGACAATCTAGCATTACCAAGGTTCCATATGACTTGAAGAACATGAGGTACTTCTTTTGTAAGAAAAAGGGTCATAGGAAATCTGACTGTTAGAAGTACTAACTCTAGAAAGTCAAAAAGGAATTATCAGGTAACTCCTCAACCTATATGATTCATGAATCAACTTAGTTATAGCCATATCAAGTTCTTGTTGGCTAGATAATGGAGCTTCTAATCATATTATTTCCACAATGCAGGGGTTCAGATCCACCAGAAAACTGACTAAAGAAGAAGAGAAGCTAATGATCAGCAATAATGAAGAAGTAGACATTTTGTATGTGGGGGATGTAGGTTTAAACCTCAATACGAGGTTTGTATGGGTTTTACGGGACATATTTTATATTCCGTCTTTTAGACAAAATCTGATCTATGAGTCAATTTTGGATAAAGAGGGTTATCATTTTGTATTTGATACTTCAGTTGTAAATATTTTTATCAATGCAAAACATATCAGAATTGCCTTCTTATTCTATGAATTATATCAAATGTGTCTTACCCCTAACAAAATGTATACTTATTCTTATATTGTCAAAACTGTGACTCATAAGAGAACTCTGATAAAGGAAATGTCGTACATATTGTGGCATAATTGCTTGGGCCACATTCCAAGGAGAGAGATTGATAAAGGATAACATTCTCTCAACTCTAGACTTCGGTAATCTGGAAATATATGTTGATTACTGCAGAGGTAAGTTGACCAAGATAAAGAAAAAGGGTCAACTTATGCATCTGGTCTGTTAGACCTTGTACATACGGACGTAAATTTACCCTATACAGCTATGTTGTGTAATTTTAGATATTTTCTGACATTTATAGATGATTTTTCCCGCTACGGTTATGTGTTCTTTCTCAAGGAAAAGTCTGAAGTTCTTGATACATTCAAGGTCTTTAAGACTGAGGTTGAGAACCAATTAGGAAAATCAATAAAGATTGTCAGATCTGATCGAGGAGGGGAATATTATGGCAGACATGAGGTTGCAGGATAAGAAAAAAATCCGTTTGCTAGGTATTTGGAATCGATTGGAATAATGATTCAGTTCACTATGCTGGGTAGTCCTGAGAAAAATGGTGTGGCTAAAAGACGTAATCGCACCCTAAAGGATATGATGAGGTTAATGCAGAGTAGGACTAACCTACTCGAATACCTTTAGAGTAAAGCCATTAAGTCAACATTATATATATTGAATAGAGTCCCAAGTACGTCAGTGCCCAAGATGCCTTTTGAACTTTGGGTTAGTCGAAAGCCAAGCCTTGCACACATTCATGTACGGGGCTGCCCTGCAAACGTAAGGTTATATAATCCTTATAAAGAGAAATTGCAACCTCATTCCACTCATTACTATCTAATAGGTTATCCTGACTACTCTAAAGGCTACAGATTTTACTGTAGACAATAAAGAGCCAAAATAGTAGAATCACAGATGACTAAGTTTCTAGAATATGATGTCCATGATGAACCCTCCAGTAGATAGCAAAATGGATACTACGATTATTTCATATCCGTGACTCATACAATCAGGTCCAGTGGGTCAAGGTCTGAGCACCATGCCTGTGCAAGGACAGGAACCTATACCTATTTAAACATAGGTTCCTGTGGTATAAGAACCTATGTAGTTACATAGATCTACTAAAGAGAGGCAACCTGCTATCTCATCAGATTACATAGTCTATTTGGGTGAGCAAGACTATGCTATAGGATATATTGTGGATTCGATTACTTTTACAGAAATCATTTCTAGATCCCATGCAAACTTGTGGTGAGAAGTAATGAAGGGCAAGAAGCAATCCAAACAGCTCAATAAGGCATGAGAGCTGGTTGATTTGCCTCAATATTGCAGACTCGTCAATTGCAAATGAATATTTAAGACCAAGAAGGACACTCAGGGTAAAGTTGAATAGTTTAAAGCTTAATTGGTTGCTAGAGGGTTCACTCATAGAGAAGGAGTTGACTTTAATGATACCTTCTATCCTATATCCTCGAAGGATGCATTTAGAGTAATTATGGCAATCGTAGCTCATTATGATATGAAGCTTGATATGTGTTTAATTGTTGATATTTTTAATTATTTGCACTTAGCAATTAATGGTATAAAAATGCTTAAGATACTCACTTTAATTCATATTTGATTTTAGGTACAATTCGGGAGCAAAGAAATTAAAGTGAGTCAAAAATATCCTATTTGAGACATTTCCCAAAGATCAATACTCGTTTGTCTCCATGGAGTAGACAAAGAAAATTAAAAGATGAAAAATAGAGGGCAAAGAAAAAAGACGTGAAATGCAGCGTTAAGCATCAAGAAGGGTTACATTTTACGGAAAAATCAAATTATGGGAGGAGGCAACCAACGCAGCATTTTTGGAGCAAAATTAAATTGAAGCTGGCGTTTTAATAGCAAGTCACGCAAGCAGCCAAGGGAGACGCAATCAACAACGACGCAATAAGTAAATTAAATGGGACAGCGCACAGACTTGAAGCACGCAGTAAAATTGTGGGACAAGGGATTTACGGTGGCAATAAAAATTGTCATTAAATAAGAGACAGTTGGGCTTGACATTGAGTAGAGGCAGCAATTTAACTAGGAAGGAAAATCACGCAAAAAAAAGAAGGTAGCAGCTTACGTGATTACATGCTACGGACAACAATTAATTGAGGAGACATTTTAATTGGGGAATCAATTAGCTACAACTGCAGAGTAGAAGGAGAGTCACGCACGCACGTGGGATTAGAGAGCAATTAACTTAATTAAAATGACAACAGGTGACATTGGAGGGAGTAAAGCATAAGGGAGGAATAAAATGAAGAGCGCATAGGCAGGCGCAAAATCACGCAGGTGTCCGAGCTTCACACGCAAGACAAAAAACACAAAGAATAAAATCAATACAAGGGGCTTGGAGTGGAGTCTGGGCAGCAGGGAACGAAACTGACGCAGAGAATAGGAAGCAGAGTACGGTGCAGCTACTGGAGGAATTGTGTTGGTGCAACAATAAAGAAGATAACAGTAGGAGAAGTCGAGAGGAGTGCAACAGGAGGGAGGGCCGAAGGGTTTAAGAAGGATGTGACCTTTATTGGTCACATCACAAGCACAGTATCGGGACACATACAAGCACAGTGAAGAGCAGGCACAGTGAAGAGTAGGCACAGTGAAGATTGGGCCGAAACAAAGCAATAGTTGATTGGGGATTTTTGGCTAGGGACATTGGATGGCGACTGAAATATTTTTTCAGGAAAGACCTATGAAAAGTTAGACGTTTCGACGCCGGTTCGGAGGTAAAATCGACGCCGACGACCCTGGTTAAGTATTATTTTAATTATTTTGTTGTTTCTTTCTCTCATTAGGAATTGATTGTGTTATCCTATTTTAATTGATTTGGGTTTTGTGTATGGATAATCGGATTTTCGTTATTATTCGGTTATTTGTGTATGAACCTATTGGGTATTGTGATTGATGATTTTAATGCATTCATTGAATTGTTAATTTCAAACCCATTGCTAGAATTTCGATATAATCCGTAATTGTTATGTTGAAATTCATGTGTAGCGACTAATGATTCGTAATATTTAGGGATAACATGACCTAGGTTAAATGACGCATTGTATGTAGTTGTTGCCTTGATTAATCGGTTTTTCTAATTCGTAATGCTACTGCCTAATTAAATCTAGATATCGTATCCTAGGTTGTTAGGTGGTTAGGTTTAATTAACAATCGTATCTTGATTAAACAAAACCTAAGGGAAAACTCGGGTTAAATTTTAACTCACGATTAATAGTTTCTAGGAGAGGTCAAAGAACAACAAAATAATAAAATATGCTTAATTAGGATTTAGTCCGAGATTGAACCGAAGAACCGGGTCTTTACTGAATTCCCCACATTTGTCATTTTTGCATGTTTTCTTTAATTTGTTTTTATTAGTTAGTTTTATTTTATTTTTCTTATTTCAAAAAATCCAAAACCCCCCTTTGTCGTAAACACCGATTATTTTCATTTCATAAACTTTACACACACTCTCTGTGGGATCAACCTAGACTCGTCACTGCTACAGTAGTAGTCTAGTTAATTTAATTTTGATTAGCGTTACAACGCGCGGTCAAAGCTACACCAAATGGATGTTAAAACCGCTTTCTTGAATGGTGTCCTTTATGAGGAGGTCTATATGGAGCAACCTGAAGGGTTTCAGGATCAGGGTGCAATTGACAAAGTGTGCAAGTTGACCAAATCAATATATGGTCTGAAACAAGGTTCCAAGCAATGGTACCTAAAGTTTGATGAAGTTTTGACCTCATTCGACTTTGTGGAAAACAAAGTTAAAAGATGCTTATACTATAAGGTCAGGGGAAGCAAAGTTATCTTCCTATTACTGTACGTGGATGATATCTTGCTCGAGTCAAATGACTTGACCTTGTTGCATGAAGTTAAGCAACCTTTGGCTAAGAACTTTGACATGAAGGATCTTGATGAGACATCTTTTGTCCTAGGTATACAGATTCACTAAGATAGATCTCAATACTCATCAGGCCTCTCATAAAGTGCTTAACTTGAGTGAGTGTTACAAAGGTTTAATATGGTTGACTTTAGATATGTTATAGCTCCCATCTCTCATGGTGAGAGATTATCTTTGGCACAGTGTCCAAAGAATGAAGCTGAGAGAAAGGCTATAAGGAATGTTCCGTATTCTAGTGCAGTTGGTAGCCTGATGTATGCTCAGGTGTGCACTAGATCGGACATCCATTTGTTGTTGGACTACTAGGTCGATATCTAGCTAACCCAAGTGTAGACCACTAGAATATAGTTAAGCAAGCGTTGAGATACCTAAAGGGTACCGAGAATTATATGTTGACATAAAGGAGGGTAAACGATTTAAAACTCACAAGGTATACAGACTCTGATTTTGCTATATGTCTGGATGATCGCAAATCCACCTCAGGGTACATTTTTATGTTAGCAGATGGTGCAGTATCGTGGAAGAGTGTCAAGCAAACACTAGTAACTTCCTCAACCATGCATGCAAAGTTTGTTGCATGCTATGGGGCTGCTACATATGATGTTTGACTTAGAAACTTGATTTATGAGTTGTCTATGGTAGATTCAGTAGCTAGACCCATTCAGTTGTACTATGATAACCTTACTGCTATGTTGTTTAGTAACAACAGTAAGAATATCACAAGGTCTAAGCATCTGGAGGTCAAATACTTGACCGTTAAGGAGTTGATTCAAAAGGGTGACGTTGAAGTAAAGCATATTAGGACTAAAGAGATGTTAGCCGATCCTTTGACTAAAGGACTTCGCCCACTTATGTTCAAAAGACATGTATCTAATATAGGTGTATTAAAGTCCTTAAACTGTGTTGGTTAGGGATAGTTTTATTTGCTCCTTCCATGTTTGTAAATCTTTTATGTAGTATGACATTACGATTGTTTATTAAGATAGATGATCATCCTTTTAATCCTCAGTAATACATGTTATTGTATATAGTCATAATACGTCTAAAAGTCTTAATATTTGTGTCGATCTTAAGCATTTTAAAGGTCATTGGATATATATATATATAGCTTATATCATTTAGACATATACAATTTAGTATGGATATCTGTGAATTTTGATATGACATAGGAGGATATAAGTTTTTAATCATATAAAGGTTTTCTAATGTAGTTTAGCATTTGGTTAGAGAACACAAAAGTTGTCTCTAATGCTATTTAGCATTCGGAGAGAGAAAACAAGATTTCTCTGCTACGGTTTAGCATAAAGTTAAAAAAAATTGAGATCTACAAACGAAGATGATGCATACTAAATCATAAAGGTATCATCTTTGTTTGTCACGCTCCATTTTTCCATTCATGTTAGTAAGGTATTACAAATGTGTAATTATATTGGAACTGTGTCACACATGACACATGTATTTGATACGTTTGGGTATCAAAAGCCTTGTGGGACAGAATGTTGGTATTTCATTATCTTTAGATCAAATATTTTTAATTTTTAAACTTGGTACCAATACAGTAGCATGACTTAACTGAATTTTCAAACTATTTTTTTAAAATTTGAGTCAAAACTGCAATTAGCTATTGTCCAAGTGGGAGAATGTTCGACAATTTGGACATTTCCCATAAAGTTGGACAAATATTAATTGTATTTTTCGGGTTTTCAATAACTGATTGGTTAAGTTACATAATTTTATCGAGATAAAGATAATAAAGTGACCTAATAAATAATCTAAGTCAATGGGTTGAAATCCAGAAGGAACATGGATCTTAATCAATATAAACCGAACCCATATCGGGCTTGTGATGGGGAAGCTCGATATAGAAGCTATACATAAAGGTTAAAGTCTCTTGCAGTTACTCATATCATTTATAAGCATACGGATTCTCTGATATGATAGAACAGCTTACGTTTTAAGAAAACTGCAGAAAAACGTTAAACACATGTCGGTGAAGAATTCTTGTAAAGGTCTCGAAAGATTGGAGCTCATTTTGTTTCGAAAACTACTTCAAAAGTTAAAATAAAGCCAAAATTAGGTATTTTATATTTCTTTCGTTTATTTCCTTTTCATGAACGAATTGAAACATGTAATAAGGTTGATGTTCAATGCTACAAATAGTGCATATGTTTCTGGCAATTGTGGTCAGGTGCAACCTGGCCTGAATATCTTCGGGTTAGTCTTTTTAAGTATTAAATGTCGAGTACGAACTGAGTTATCGTTTTATTGAATGGATTTGGTTGGAACTGTGCGTGTACTTTCCTCGATACAAATGTACATTTAGGATCCTAACCGGTAACGACAATCCATTACTCAATATCGTCGAACTGACTCAACAACTAGTTCTTTGTTTTTAACATGGGAATTTTAAACAGAAATAATGATTTATTCTTTATATATTAAGAACGCAAATTCAAGAATTATTGGAAATTACATTAGAAGAATGAGGCGCATTAAATGTAGTGATGGCCACACGACACAGAGCAGAATCACCTACGCAGTTATGGGTTAGGAACAAAATTGGTAAAGAAAGAGTATTGGGTACACGGCCACACGCGAAGGACTGAACAAAAGTTTGTTCATCTGCTCTGTGGTTCAAGTGATAAATAAAATATTATAAGTTGTTTTTTAAAAAATTTTATCAATTAAGGTTTTAAAATAGAAAAGTAATCAGGAATAAATTAAATTTATTATTGAATTACCTGTTAATTTTTATCATTACTACATATTCGTAACATTTCTTAATTTAAGATAATGACATAAAGATTTAAGAAAATCTAAAATTTTATTTGTTCATAACTCTATCCATCAAGCTTTTGATTTTGTTCTTTCCTGTTAAAATCAATGCTATCGTTTTTGTTTAAGTCCTTTCGAAGTTTTTTAATTAATTTATTACCATTTTCAAAAATATTCTAAACTGTTGAATATAATAATTTCTAATTTGATTTTGATGTTAATGTATAATTTTTACGAATTATACATTAACATATGTATTTAACCTTCTAAATTCAGTTCATTCTTACTTAAAACATATGTAATTCATCATCTAATAAACAATGTCGTTAAACAATACTAACATGCAAGTGGTGCCTGTCTACATCAATTCATTTTGGACCGTTTCAGCTCCCGTCTAGCTTGCAAGACCTGTCTGAAAGTGAGCTTCACTTTCTGATTTTTCAACATTGACGCCGTTTCTTGGAATGTTATTGAAGCAAGGACGATGAGCAAGCAAATCGGGTCGTCCAATTTTCATCCTAGGGCTAAGAGTGGGATGTAGGGTCAAGACACGACCTTTCCAAGTCTGTCTCCAACTTGCAAAACAAATTGTTTAATTACGACTGCTTTCAGTCCAATGGACAGCAACCTTTGTTTTTTTTCGTCCCAATTTATGGGCCTAATCGTAACTATTTTCCCAAGGAAACAGTATATATCCTGTTGAGTTGTAATGAATGACCGACTACGTGCTTATAATTATTTTGATTTTGGACTTTAGGAAGACTGTCAAGGAAAAGTGAAGGTTTAAGGAGAGATGTCTTTATCAAAGAAGCAAGAGTTAATATGCAAAAGGGGCAATACCTCTCTAAGCTATTCAAGGGATGCTAACATAATTATCACTATTAACAAAATCTTGATAAGGGAATCAGCTCAGACAATCCCCCAGAAAGAAGTTAGACCACCGATAAGAATCAATCAAGTTAGAATTTAACCTATATTTTAGGCTTTGGATATCTTACATATAGCCAAATTGCGCTCCAAAGCGACTTATCATAACTCTCTGGCCCCGTTGTATTGTCACTTCACTATCATGCTATTAGTATGGGGGAAAAACGGACAGTTTTTATCACTTTCTTTTTCACTGGAAATCCTAATGCCTAATCCTAATAATATAAAGCTGGTTGTCACATTTCAATATTCTCCTTTTTCATTTTGATGTCGCCTTCTTTTAGACCAAATCGAAATTAAGAAAAGAAAACGACGATTGGACTAATGGTAGTTGAATTGCAATATAGCTTTAACTCATAAGTTACGTAAGTGACAGATTAAATTTATTAAACTTTTAATCTCATTCACCAATAGAATAGTGAAGTAAATTTAAACAAAACAGATGATTAAGCATTAAGAATGAGTATGGAATAGAAGTTTAATTAGAATAACATATTAAATAAATTACTAAAAAAGTTAATGTTAATTCAAATTAAAGAGATAAAATATTGTAAGTTAATGATAACAAAGTAGTGAGGGTGCAAATTTTTTTTTTTAAAAAGGCATCTTTAATAACTTAATAAGCGTAAGAGCTAAGGGGTTATTTGTTTCTATTTTTTTCTTCCGCTTTTTGTTGCCGTTTTTGTAAAAAGAAAAACAAGTTAATAAATCATGTTTGTTTAAATTTGTAGTAATTTCTTGTTTCCAAAAATAAGGAAACCGCGACAGTTCTATGGAAATCAAAAAATAACGTTTCTCTAAATTTTGACAAAGCGTTTTCTTGGACTGAAAAACAACAAACCCTTGTTTATTTCTCTATCACCGTCTTTTTTGTGCTACAAGGAAAGAAAAACAAAAAAGAAACGACTATCGCGTAGCACCTAAACCCCTATGAAGGGTCCGATTGTAGAGGATGCCAGTTCGGTCTCGGGAAAGAGCATCCAAAATGCTCGGTGGTAGCTCCTGAAGGGTATGCATACCGTGCTCTGCGAAGGAGGCTAAATGAGCCAAGTGATCAGCACATTGATTTCCTTCACGATATGTATGCTAAAGTTGCACCTCCCAGGCTCGAAGAATCAAGTCTTGGATACCTGTCATCAAAAAAGAAATCCCAGTTAAATCGCTATGTGATGAAGAGAGAATATTAATGACCTCTAACGAATCCACTTCCACTATCACGCGCCGATATCCCCAATCCCATGCTAGCATGAGACCGGAATACACCCTCCAGAGTTCTGCTAACAGTGGGTCGCCTACACCTATATTGTGTAAGAAGCCGACACACCAATGCACCTGGCAGTTCTTGATCACTTCGCTAGCTGAAGCAATACTGTACCCTGGTTTCACTGCACCATTGGTATTAAGCTTAACTCAGCCTTCAATGGGTTTATCCCACCCAACTAAGGTACTCAACGGAAGCCCTTGATACGGAAAGACCCGGTTTTCCATCTCACTGGCTCGGGTGATCCAAAGAGTGTAATCCATGACAACTGTAATACCGTCGAGTGGCCAAACAAAGCCCGGCTCAAAAATGCTGCTGTTACGCCATTTCCAAAGAAACCAACAGGCGACGACAAAAATAGTAGTCCACTCTTCCTGATGAAGATGCACGTGATGCCTAAGGTTTGTCCTAAGCCAGCTGCCCTCCTCCTGACTGAAGAAATCCCCACCAACCATGTCAGGAGGAAATTTGTGCCAGAAGGAAGTAACCTGAGAATAGTCCCGTAAAGCGTGTAAAATCGATTCCTCTTGGCCACATAAATGACAACCATTCTCCAGTGTCAGATGATGGGTCACACGTTTCTTGTTGGTTAATAATTTGCCTTTAGCCACTAGCTAGAGAAACGACCGGATGCGCTGAGGGCCAGCCCACTTCCATATGTCCTCCCAAACCCTGTTAAAATCGTCTGTGTTAATAGACTCAATAAGATCGTACGCAGACGCTACGGTAAAGCTCCGATTGGTGGTTTGGCCTCAGAACAATTGATCATCCTCATGGTCATTACTGTGGGAATTGGTAGATGCAATAGTCATACACACAGTGGCGGGTAGATAATGTTGGAAGGAAGGCCAATCCCAGTTGCCACTCTCATCCTGAAAATCAGAAATAGTAGCATCGAGAATGCTTTCTGGGATTTCTGTTTGAGTCATTAAATAGAGAGAGCCCTAATCTTCGAGCCAGTTGTCAATCCAGAAAAGGATGCAGCGTCCATTGCCTATGTGCCATTTAGTGCCTTAATGCACAATATTCCATATCGTTGTAAGCCCCCGCTAAAAAATCGAAGCTCCGTTCCTTGCTAACGTCGGAGGAAGATGATGAGTGTCGACCTGATACTTCGCCCTCAATGTGTTGACCCAAATAACCTGGGGTTTAGTAAGTAAGTCCCATCCGAGTTTGGTAAGGAGAGCATCGTTCATTGATTGAATGCGCTTAAGCCCCAGTCCCCCCGCTTTCTTGGGAGTACAAATTTCAGCCTAATTGACAAGGTGGATTTTCTTTAGACCATCCTGAGACCCCCAAATGAAGTCCCTCATTATTTTTTCCAGTTCGTCACACAGGTGGCGAGGAAGGCGTCCCATTTGCATCGTGAAGATAGGCAGAGACGAGATAATGGATTGTGTGAGGGTAACTCTACCTGCTAGAGATAACATCCGAGCTTTCCAACCATTTAGCTTTTGTTGGCCTTTAGCAAACCCATCTTGAGCTCATCTTTTTTACATCTAGTTTGGATCTACTGAAGGATTCAAGAGTGAATCTAGGTATTAATAAATGTGAAGTTCAGAGAGTTGAATGCGATGGAGGATACGAAGGTGCCAGAGGCTGAGTCACTGCCATCTCTTCCTCTTATCCCGAGAAAAGTGAAAGAAAAAGAGTTGTGCAAACCATCATTTGGGTCACGCAAGTTTTAAGGGGCAGAGTAGTCCACACACGGTTGTGTTGCATCTACCATATCTAATTCAACAAAATCTGTCTGGGTTTGAATTGGTTTCGGTTTTGAAAGTTTTTATGGTTAGTTTTCGACACAGAGCTTATAGGTTTGATGCTAAAGATGATGTTTCACTTTATCTAAATACGTATAAATTTTTTCTTAGTTTAGGTTTTGAAATCACAAATGAATTATGCTTGTTATATGATAGTTTGAAACTAGTCGATACAAGGTTTTGATTTAAGATGCTCAGAATCTCAAAGGTCGAGCCTTTTAGCAGAATCAAGCTGGAGAAAGTCATAAAGAGCCACCTCTTATCGAAAAGATTGAAAATTAACTTGCTAGTAATTCCCAAATCTTGAATCTTTTCACTATGACCGATGATGGATGCATTAGAATCACAGGGTTTATCATCAAATTTTGAAATTTTTTCTTTCTAAATTGGTCCTTGGACCTCTTGGTATACATTGTTGAATTTCTTAATTGTTGATATGTTTTATCTACTGTTATATATTTGTTTAATTCAAGTTGATATCTTAATGTTTGCAATCTAAAAAGGGGAGTGATAGGATAAAGAAGAAGCAATGGCAATGTGTGTGTACATAAAGTAGACGTTGGCAATGACCAACTGCGATAGGTTGCAGTGGCTTTTCAAAAGTCATTAATGGTAACTTTTCCTCACTTCTCCCAAATTTGTTAACCTTTCACACATACCCTTCTCGATTCAAAATAAGAAGCATTCGATGGAAGATAAAGGTAAAGAAGAAAACCCAATGAATTAACTAGATCATCAAGTTTCAGGTCGCTGATATTTTTGTTAAGCCGGAATGACTTCACGAAATAATTTTGATGAAAAACAAATAATGAAGTTAAAATGAAAAGCAGATGAAAGCCAAAGCAAAAAGCAGACGGAAGCCAAAAATAGAAAAGAAGACGAAAACCAAAGCAAAAAGCAGACAAAAGCAAAGCTAGAGTAAAAGTAGACAAAAGCCAAAGCAAAAAGCAGACGAAAGCCAAAAATAGAAAAGCAAACGAAAGCCAAAGCAAAAGGCAGACGGAAGCAAAGTTAGAGTAAAAGCAGACGGAAGCCAAAGCAAAAAGCAGACGAAAGCCAAAAATAGAAAAGCAGACGGAAGCAAGAAAGTAGACGCAAGAAAACAAACACAAAAAAATAGTTGCAAGAAAATAGACGCAAAAAATAGACGCAAGAAAGCAGACGGTAGAATCAAAAGACGCATCATTTTGAGTTAGTTGCAGAACTTAACTAAATAACTATTTCTTTAAAGAATCAAGAAGAAGTTATCAAGAAGCAGTTAGAGACGAAGGCTATAAGTATGAGTCGGAGTCGAAGATTGCAGAAGTTAGACAAGTTACTAAAGTTCACAAGCTTAGCATTTCTTGAGAGAAACTATTGTGCGAATAATCGAGAGCTTTTTTTTTGTAACAAAGCTCGAAAAACCTTTCAGTTGAAAGTAGAGCAGATAGCCTGCAGAGGCTAAGAGTGAAAAAATACTGAGTGTAAGAGACTTGAAGAGGCTCGGAAACAAAGAATACTTGTAAAGTTTTGAGAGATAGTGAAATATCAGAAAGACATCTGAGGACTGGACGTAGCCCACAGTTTGGGGTGAACCAGTATAAAAATTGTTGTGTCAAAATCTCTCAACCCTCAATCTCTCTTATCTTTCAATTTTCGATTTCATTGGTTTAGACAAGTGTTCGAAAAACTCTTCATAACTTTGATATTCAGTAGTTTTTGTAAAAGGAACAAGTTTCTTTTAACGAACGTTTTTTTAAAAGGGGACTAACGAAAAAAATACACAATTCAACCCCCCTTCTTGTGCATGTGCATATTGTATAATAAGTTTTATATTAACATGTGATTCACTTCAATTGGTATCAGAGCTTGGTGTCCAAGAATCACTGTAACAAAGTGTGGATTAAAGATTATGGCGGAATCACCTACATACATTGCGAAAGGTGCCTCAGTCACTAGACCTCTGGCGTTCAACGGAGAAGACTATCATTACTGGAAAGATAGGATGCGATTGTTTATTGAATCTACTCATATTGACCTTTGGGACATAATCGAGAACGGATCATGTTGGGCCCGCACGGATAGTCCCGCTCTGGTGCCCATGCCCAGGGGCTCTCCCCCTGCGACCGGTCCGAGTA
>JAOQMR010000213.1:10858706-10870812 GCA_027563865.1 Erythroxylum pelleterianum
TTTCTTTAAGATAGTATTTTAATCATAACTTGCTCATTTCAAGTCCAAATTGAGTGATTCCAATTGCGTTGGAACCGTTAGAACTGAGGGATCAGTTTTATTAAAATGCCAACCCTAAATTCTATAAAATGAAATTTTCCCTATTTGTGGTTAGTCGATGTGTACATTCGGGCCCTCTATGCTGTATGGGTCCGAATGTTGGGCCTCGGAGACGGGGTCCAACAGATCATATGCACCTGAAGATGAAGAAGGAAATTCGATTCCACGAATCAGATGGACGACTGATCAGAAGGCAAGATCCAACTTAATTCAAAAGCAAAGTTTTTCTTTAGTTGTGCCTTAAGCAGAAGTGAGTACGATAAAGTCCACGGATGTGATACTGCGAAGGAGATGTGGGACACGTTATCCATTGCACATGAAGGTACGAACCAAGTCAAAGAATCCAAGATAAGCATTCTTGTGCATCAGTACGAGCTTTTCAAGATGAAAGATGAAGAGTCCATCGATTAAATGTTTGAAATATTTCAAACAATTATCAATGGATTAAAAGCCCTCGGAAGGACCTACGACAACCAAGATCACATTCGTAAGATCCTAAGGAGTCTACCAAAGAGGTGGAGACCGAAGGTAACTGCTGTACAAGAAGCCAAGGATTTAAGCGTATTGAAGCTTGACGAATTGCTTGGATCGTTGAAGATACATGAAGTTGAGCTTGATGCTGAAGACAAACCCAGACGGGACAAGTCAATAGCATTGAAGGACGGACAAAAGAATCACAAGACTCAAAGGAAGAGGAACTCATCAACAAAAGCGCTGAAGATTGAAGAAGCGAAGAATGATAATTCCAGTGAGTCAGAACAAGAGTTGAGTGAGGAAGATGACGAGCTATCCTTCATCTCAAGGAAGATCAGACGGAAGTGGAAAAAGAAGACCAAAGGAAATTCAACCTTCAGAAAGAACGGTAAAGATGATGGGAAGATAAAAAAGGCATCCAACATTTGCTAAGAGTGCAACAAACCAGGACATTACAAGTCTGAGTGTCCGATGTTGAAGAGAAAACCAAAGAAGAGTAGAGAAGGCAAGAAAAGCATGATGGCAACATGGGAGGATCTAGATTCGTCCGAATCAGATACATGCTCCGAGTCATCAGAACATGCAAACATATGTCTAGTAGCCGAAGAGGAACGTGATGAGGAGGTAACCTCTAAATATAATGATTTGCAAGATGCATATTTTGAACTACTAGAAGATTCCCATGCTATTCTGAAACAGTACAAACTGTTGAAAAGAAGTATGTAGAAAATCTAAGAAACACACAAGAGGTAGAGAGAGAAAATATTTGCTTAAAAAAGCAGGTAAAGGAAATTAAGAAAACGGGAGTTAGAGATAGATCTGAAGAGATCAATCAGCTGAAGCTAAGGATCAATAGTCTTTCAGCTGATCTAGCAACTTTCACTGAAAGCACGAGAAAAATGAATGATATATTAGGAAAGTGTAGACATTCAAGTGATAAAACCGGATTAGGGTTCACTGGGAATAAGTCTCAAAAGAAAAGAAAGTCATCCTTTCAGAAAAAGAAGATCTTTCAATCACATTTTCATCAACAGTCTTATCAAATGCATCACTATCATTTTGTGCATTTTACTAACCCTAAAGGACCCAAAAAAATTTGGGTACCTAAGAATAAAATAAAATCTCCTGCAGATATCCTTCCTTAGAAGAGGCAGCAAGCACCATTGGTATTTGGACAGTGGATGCTCGCGACACATGACGGGAAGAAGGTCTATATTCCTAGATCTTTAGTATAAGAAGGGAGGATCGGTAACTTTTGAAGACAACCAGCAGGGCAAGATCATTGGAATAGGTAAAATCGGTAAGGATTTCCTTGCATGCATTGATAATGTGCTGCTTGTTGACGGTCTGAAACACAACTTGATTAGTTTCAGTCAATTGTGTGATTCTGTTTTTGAAGTTACATTCAATCAAAGTCTCTGTGAAGTCAGAAACAAAGATGGGTCTATATTCTTTTATGCCAAAAGACGAAACAATCTTTACAAAATTGATTTAGAAAATTTTCAAAAACAAAATATTTCGTGTTTTCTATCAACTGAAGAAGAAAGACTGATCTGGCATAAAAAGTTAGGTCATGTCAGTTTTAAATATATTTCAAAGTTGGTGAAGCATGATTTGGTAAGAGGCTTACCAAAAATAAGTTTCAACAAAGATTTCTTTTGTGAAAGTTGTCATAAAAGAAAATAAGTTAAAACATCTTTTTCTTATAAAAATGTTGTGACATCCTCTAGACCTCTAGAGTTGTTACACATAGATTTATTTGGTCCAACTAGGACAATAAGTCTTGGCAGAAAGAAATATGGACTTGTCATTGTTGATGACTTTACTAGATTTTGTTGGATATTATTTTTGTCACACAAAGATGAGTCTTTTAAGTGTTTTAAGACGCTTTCCAAAAAGTTACAAAATGAAAAAGGAATGTCGATAGCCAGTATTAGGAGTGATCATGGTGGAGAGTTTGAGAATGAGAAGTTTAGAGTATTCTGTGAGGAGAATGGAATTTTCCACAATTTCTCTGCTCCGAGGACTCCACAGCAGAATGGAGTTGTTGAAAGGAAGAACAGGACGATTCAGGAGATGGCAAGGACTATGTTGTGCGAGATGAATCTTCCTAAGTACTTCTGGGCAGAAGCTGTGAATACAATATGTTACATTTAGAATAGGATATTGTTGCGACCTTTGATGAAGAAAACTCCTTATGAGTTATGGAATGGAAGGAGACCAAACATATCATACTTCCATCCATTTGTTGCAAGTGTTCTATACTGAATACAAAGGAGGTGTTGGATAAGTTCGATTCAACGACTTGTTCAGGAATATTTCTAGGCTACTTTTTATCATCAAAGGCTTTTAGGGTTTATAACCTTATCTCTAAGACTGTTGAGGAGACTATTCATGTCAAGTTTGATGATAGTTCCCAACCAAGTAAAGAAGATGATACGGATGATGAAACCTCTTCAATGCCTTTAGGTGATACCAAAGAAGCTCCATCATCATCAGAAACTTAGTTAGACAAGATTGAGGATATTCTTGAGACTCTTGAGTTGAAAAGAGATTGGAGATATAAGAGCTCTCATCCCAAAAAGTTAATTATAGGAGAGACCTCAGAAGGAGTTCAAACAAGGTCCAAATTCAGAAGAGAAGCTAATGTAGCATTTGTTTATAAAATAGAGCCTAAGAAGATTGAGGAAGCTCTTCAAGATGAAGCATGGATATTAGCTATGCAAGAGGAGCTGAACCAATTCACTAGGAATAAAGTTTGGTCTTTGGTTCCTAAACCCTCGAAGAAATCTATCATAGGAACTAGATGGGTATTCAAGAATAAGCTAGACAAATCAGGTAGAGTAACTCGGAATAAAGCAAGATTAGTAGCACAAGGCTATAATCAGTAAGAAGGAATAGACTATAACAAGACATATGCTCCAGTAGCAAGACTTAAAGCTATAAGGATATTGCTTACATATGTTGTTTGTCATGATATAAAGCTTTTTCAAATGGATGTGAAAAGCGCATTTCGGAATGGTTTTATAGACGAAGAAGTTTATGTTAAGCAACCACCTGGTTTCGAGGATGTGAAGTATCCGGATCATGTCTATAGACTTTATAAGGCTTTATATGGCTTGAAGCAAGCTCCTAGAGCTTGGTATGATCGTCTAAGTACTTTTCTCATTGAGAGTGGGTTTAGTAGAGGTCAGGTAGATAAAACACTCTTTAGGAAGAATATTAAGAAAGATTTTATTCTAGTCCAAATCTATATCGATGATATTATTTTCGGTGCGATTTCGAAAGATTTATGCATGAGTTTTGAAAATCTTATGAAAAATGAGTTTGAAATGAGTATGATGGGAGAATTAAAGTTCTTTCTTGGGTTGCAAGTTAAGCAAACCGAAGAGAAGATCTTCATCCATCAACAAAAATATGTGAAAGAACTGTTGTCTAAGTTTGATATGCAAAAGGTGAAACCTATGTCAACTCCGATGCATCCTTCAAACCTTTTGTCTAAAGATGAAAGTGGTAAGAAGGTGGATCAAACCCTGTATAGAGGGATGATTGGTTCTTTGCTTTATCTTACAGCAAGAAGATCTGACATATTGTCCAGTGTATGCTTGTGTGCAAGGTTTCAGGCCGATCCTAAAGAGTCTCATTATATTGTTGTTAAAATAATTATGAGATATCTCACAGATACTACTAATCTTTGCTTAATTTATGAGAAAGGTAAAGATTTCAGGTTGATTGGATATTACGATGCGGACTATGCCGGAGATAGAATTGATAGGAAGAGTACGAGTGGAGGCTGTCACTTCCTAAGCTCAAACCTAGTTTCCTGGTCAAGTAAGAGACAAAGTTCAATCGCCCTATCAACTATTGAAGCCGAGTACATGTCTGCCGCAAGCTGTTGTTCGCAAACATTGTGGATCAAGTATCAACTTGAAGACTGTTCAGTAGAGGAAGAGGAGATCCCAATCTTTTGTGATAACACGAGCGCCATCAACTTATCAAAGAATCCAATTCAGCATTTGAGAGTGAAACATATTGAAGTCAGACATCATTTCTTACAGGACTACGTTCAGAGAAGGATTGTGAGTCTTCAGTATGTCGAGACAAAGCTTCAATGGGCAGATATCTTCACTAAACCTTTAAGTGAAGAATGGTTCAAGGAAATCAGACGAAACCTCAACATGGTGATGATAAGTGATCAACCGTCTGATAAGTAGAAGTTAACGGCGTTAGTAACAGTGAGTTATAGCTGGTCACTTCTCTCACAAGGAAGTTTTGGAGGGAAAAGTTTCATAGAGAACTTCACCTATTCTAGAACACTCCTTATAACCTCTAATATCGACCTTTGGAGTATTCCCAAATACAAAAACCGTTCATCTTTTAAGGCCTCTCAAATTTCTGTAACCGACCTTACTCCTTTTGGAAGAACAAACCTGTGCATTCAGTTCCTTACCCACAGAAGAAGCAAATGGAGCAAGCAATGGTTTTTGGAAGACATGTTTATTTTGAGTCCCTAAGGAGAGACAACCTGGACATTGAACCGGAGATAGTTGTTGTAGGGTGGAGGAAGTTCTTCCAAGTGAAAGAAGCTGTATATCAAAACGAAGTCTACGATTTTTCGAAGAATGTGAAGCTAGTACACAACACTATTGTTTCTACAGTAGATAGAATGTCTATCATTGTGACTATGGATTCAATTGAAAAAGTCACTGAATGTCCATCGGCTGGAGAAAAACTCACAAGCAAAGCGAGATGGATGGCGAAGTTCAGTGTACAGGAAGAGGAAGTCAATCGATAGTTATATGGAGAAAACGACCCAACAGAGAGGAAGACCTCAAGTCTGGTGCCGAAGGCTAGGGTTCTACATGCAATCCTCTTTAATTTCATTTTACCTAGGGTAGGTTCAAGGCATTTGGTGACTACATTGGATGAACAATACCTATTCTACTTATTGAATCGTCAACCTGTTGATCTACCATTTCTGATTTTTCAGTATATGGTTAACGGAATGAAAGATTCAAACAGTTATCCCTACGGAATGTTGCTAACAAGGATGTTCAGAGAATCTGGAGTCCTTCTGGACAGAGGAAATAGGGTAATAAAGCCTGTCAAGAGCCTTATCAACTCAGCAACTATTGGAAAAATGGGCTTAAAGAATCTGGAGAAATTAGAATCAGATTCTCAGACCAAAGCAAGAACTGAGGGGGAGCGTGCTATGAAGAAGTCTCCACAAAGAGTTCTAAGTCTCAATCTAAGGAGACAAAGCCCATGACTGATGCAAAGAAATCATCAGATGAATCTGAGAAAGAGAAGATGATTTCTCGAAAAGAAAGTAGCCGAGTACGGATTATAGACGAAGGCGCTCTGAAGAGAAAAGGGAAAACACTTCTGAGTGAAATTCCGAAGCAAGCGAGAAGATCACCCAGAGTTCGAATCCTAAGACAACTGGAAGAGAAGAATTTCAGAGAACTAAGTCAAACAGATAACACAAAATCAAGAGCATCTTAGTCTACGAGATCTCTAGTCTCAATCTTGAAGGAAGATACGGCCAACTTGGCTAAAGAGATTGAACGTAAAAGAAAATTAGAGTTTGAGAAGCAGAAATCGCAACCTCAGAAGACTCCAAGACTGATTGAAGCAAGAAAGAAGGAGAACGTCAGATAGAAGAAGAGTACTTCTACTGAGGAGAAAATCAATAAGAAGAAGGAAACTCTCACTGTTGAGAAAGACAGTCAGAAGGAAACTCTCACTGCTGTTCAAAATGAGAAACCAGCAGAACGCAGTCTGGTACAGGTGAACTCGTCTCCACTTCTGAGGAAAGAAGATTTACAAATCAGAGTGACTGAAGTAGTTCAACCTGTAAAGAAGAAGAGTACTTCTATAATCATCAAGGAAATCCCAAGAAGGTTAGTAAAGGTACATTTCCAACCTATTTTGGTGAATTGCTGCACAATGCATCTGTTGAATGAAGAAGAGAAGAGCTTCTATCGATTCTTGAAAGATGTTGGAAAGAAACCATACCCAATACAGATGACAAAGCAACCGTGCACTATTTTTCCAATCACAGAGAACATTGTTATAAAGGTTGTACCTGATATTCAACCAAAGTGTCACATTATACGCAATGTTGACAAGGGAAAGGAGAAACTATACCCAGAGGAGGTATTTGATGATCTGACACTAGATCAAATTGCTGAAGAAGTACGTCGCATAGATGAGGCGTGCTATGTAGAGAAGAAGGTGACGGGAATGTTCATTTCTCATCACATCTCAGAAGACCCAAGGACAAGTGGTAGTCAATCAACTAAATGAACTTGGTCCAGTGGGGGGGAGAACTTATGAAGGGACAGTTCAAAACAATAAGGATTGGAGCTATGACGTGCATAACTGAGGCCATTGTAAAGGCAATTCTGCGCCGAAGGCCATTTTGGAAGATATCTTCAATTGAAAAAATTCTACCCCTGCTTGGAAGACCAGCCAGACGACTATCAGTTCCTGATGATTTAGATCTTCCTGAGCCCAACCTATCTGTGCAACCTCCTACCATAGAAGTTGTTGAAACCTATGTTCCATCTTCGGATGCATACAACACAACAATTGCCTTTGAAGAAGAACAATAGAGGGAAGCTCATCGACCGACTTCACATATTGACTTACAAGCTGAAATCATTCAACTACGCAGAGAAGTCAAGGAATTGAAGGAAATGATGACAGAAGTATTGAAGCATCTACGGTTGTAAGTTTTTGATTAATAACAAATAGGGGGAGAAAAGGAAAAGAAGAAAGAAGAACGGAAAAGATAGGGGGAGGAAGAGTATGAAGATATAGTTGATATAGTTTTGTATATGATTTTTGGTGAAAGCTTATAATCTATATATGTCTTTCATTTTACTAATGTGAGTATTTGTTATCATCAAAAAGGGGGAGATTGTTAAGTCGGAATGACTTCACGAAATAATTTTGATGAAAAACAAATAATGAAGTTAAATTGAAAAGCAAACGAAAGCCAAAGCAAAAAGCAGACGAAAGCCAAAAATAGAAAAGCAGACGAAAGTCAAAGCAAAAAGCAGACGGAAGCAAAGCTAGAGTAAAAGCAGACGAAAGACAAAGCAAAAAGAAGACGAAAGCCAAAAATAGAAAAGCAGACGAAAGCCAAAGCAAAAAGCAGACGGAAGCAAAGCTAGAGTAAAAGCAGATGAAAGCCAAAGAAAAAAGAAGACGGAAGCCAAAAATAGAAAAACAGATGGAAGCAAGAAAACAGACGCAAAAAGCAGATGCGAAAAGCAGACGCAAGAAAAGCAGATGGTATAATCAAAAGACACATCAGTTTAAGTTAGTTACAGAACTCAACTGAATAACCGTTTCTTTAAAGAATCAAGAAGAAGTTATCAAGAACCAGTTAGAGACGAAGGCTATAAGTATGAGTCGGAGTCGAAGATTGTAGAAGTTAAACAAGTTACTAAAGTTCACAAGCTTAGCATTTCTTGAGAGAAACTATTGTGCGAATAATCGAGAGCTATTTTTTTCTGTAACAAAGCTCGAAAAACCTTTCAGTTGAAAGTAGAGCAGATAGCCTGCAGAGGCTAAGAGTGAAAGAATACTGAGTGTAAGAGACTTGAAGAGGCTCGGAAACAAAGAATACTTGTAAAGTTTTGAGAGATAGTGAAATCTCAGAAAGACATCTGAGGACTAGATGTAGCCCACGATTTGGGGTGAACCAGTATAAAAATTGCTGTGTCAAAATCTCTCAACCCTCAATCTCTCTTATCTTTCAATTTTTGATTTCATTGGTTTAGACAAGTGTTCGAAAAACTCTTCATAACTTTGATATTCAGTAGTTTTTGTACAAGGAACAAGTTTCTCTTAACGAACGTTTTTTTTAAGGGGACTAACGAAAAAAATACACAATTCAACCCCCTTCTTGTGCATTTACATATCGTATAATAAGTTTTATATTAACGTGTGATTCACTTCAATTTTAATATTTGTCTACTCTTTTTGCGCTCGCCGACTGCAACTAAAAGAAGTTGCACAAATGAATCCACGAATCTTACCTACTGCAATGTAGAGGAAGTCCTTTACGAATAACAAAGCTTTTATTTTGTTCTGATAGAATGAGTATCAACTTGAGAAGCAAAATTCAATTATTTATTGCAGAAGATTATGCAAGGCCCGATTTTTGTTGATTTTTGTGTGTGTAGAAATTAGTGAAAAAGTAGAGTAAGGAAAAGCTTTTCTTATTATATGGTTATTAGTGATCCTTAGTGCTCAACATCATCAATTAGTTTTTTCTTGCTTTCTTTGGTTCTGTTCCTTTCAAAGTTTTGGCTAACACATTCACTCATATTAAAGTTTAGTAGACCCACTTTAACAAATCTAAAACTTAAAAGGAAGATCTAAGCTTGAAGATATTCTCTTCCTCTAAATCATAAACCAAATGTATGTCAACCTTGTCAGTTTGAACTAAAATTTCACATTAGTTGCTTTACTTTTGTCAAACTTACAATTTTGAATACTATTCTAAACATAAGTAATGGGCATCTTCTGCTAAGTACCAACAATTTTTTACACCTGTTGATTATAGCTTGCTAATAAGTTGGAAAAAGTCATGTTTAGACTTTGATCTAGGATTAAGAAAAAACATCTCACACGTTTGGCACGATAAACATTGCTTTAACATAATTGTACATGCAATTAATATACAAATTTCTTTAATTATATGTATTTGCATATGTTTTATTTCTAATTATAATGAGAATTATTTACTTTTAAAGACATCATATAATATATTAAAATAATTAACATAAGAGTATAATTACAAAAATAGAAATAGAATGATAAAATCAAGCATGTTTTTGTTTTAGTTTTTTATTATAAATATTAATCAAACAAATTTTGTTTTCTGTTTTTATATTAGAAATTTTAACTAAAACGATTTTTATTTTTTTAATTAATTATATTTTAAAAAATATAAAAAGATTTTTATTATTCTATACTCATTCCTCTCTTCTCATACCCACCAAGAAATGAAAAATAAAGCTTGGTAAGAGGTTATGATAAAATGGCTTCTACTTTCATTCTTTACTTTTGGGCATTGCTCCATTCCTCTCCATTATGAGAAGAACAAGAGTCATTCTTAACTTTGCCACCATTATTTATTCCTACCCTATGACCAAAAATATTGTTTGATTTTTTTGTTTAGCTTTAATTAATAATAATATTAATTAATTAATTACAATATAATTAATTAAAATATAATTCGTAAATTAATTAAAATATTGTAATTAATTAATTAAAATTAAATTAATTAATTAATTACAATATAATTAATAGAAATATTGTAATTAATTAATTACATTATTTTAATTATTTACAATAATAGATTGTAATTAATCAATTGCAATATAATTAATTAAAATATAATTCATTCATTAATTAAAATATTGTAATTAATTAAAATATAATTAATTAATTAATTAAAATAAAATTAATTAGTTACAATATAATTAATTAAAATATAATTCATTCATTAATTATATAATTAATTACAATAATTTAATTAATTAATATCTTGTAATTAATTAATTAAAATATAATTAAATTTTATTTCTCAATATTTTTTATAAACTAACCACTATTAATGGTAATGATAATTATTCATTTCTCTTAACTAACTATCATAATTATAATGATAATATCCATTCTCATTCCTCACTATATTCATTCTCATTCTTATTACCATTCCCCACCCACCAGTAATTGGTTTGTGAAAAATATTGAAAAATAAAATTTTATTATATTTTTAATTAATTATATTGTAACTAATTAATTACTTATTTTTAATTAATTATAATGTAAATAATTAATAATTAATTATATTTCAATTAATTAATTACAATATTTTAATTAATGAATAACTATATCTTAATTAGTTATATTTTAATTAATTATAATGTAATTAATTAATAATATTTTAATTATTATATTTTAATTAATTATTATTATATTTTAATTAATTAATTATAATGTAATAAATAAATAATAATAATATTTTAATTAGTATTAAAAAATATTTTAAAAAAGAGTTACTACTAATAAAATGAGTTTCATTGTTGTACTAAATAAAGGGTACAAAGTATTCTCCAAAAATAAAATATCAAACTATTAGTCTTATAATAATAATCAATAACCATACACCCACTTTTTACTGGTTATCCGTTATCTTCTTCCTAAATCCATCATCCAATTAAGTGCGGTCAAAAGAGTTGGGAAGACTATTTCTCCTCGCCCCTCGGTCTAAGTTTGCTTACCTGTCACCCCTTTCCTTCTTTTACGCGCTTCCTGTGAAAAGCGAACATAACGCATGGCCCGTATCCCCTTGTCCACTACTCTCACGCCACGTCATTCATAAACATTAATTTAATGCTATCCAGTAACAAAATCAACATCAAATTAATAGACCTTAGCGTACACGATTAGAACCCCGTTTCAACTCCATCTCTATATAATCCACCAATCCTGCTCCCAAAAGCCTTCACCAGTTCTCCCTGGTTTACATTGTATACGGCTCTCTGTTTTTTCTTTTAAATTTATCGCTGAATTATCCAGTGCAATCAGAGCCTACCGAGGCTTATTCTAGAACTGGCTAACTCAGAGGAAAGCAGTGAATCGTCTTCGTCTAAGAACCAAGAGGTGGTTCTTGCCCTCTATGACGCCTTAAAGTCGCGGAACGTTGGTACGGTGAACAAGATCCTGGCAAGTGACCTTGAGTGGTGGTTCCACGGTCCGCCTTCACATCAGTTTTTGATGCGCCTTCTCACTGGAGCTGAAGAAGAATCAAACTCTTGCTTCGATTTCGTCCCTGTTAACATCACCTCCTTTGGGCCCCTAGTGATCTCCGAAGGCTGCGATAATAGCCGTTCGATCACCTGGGTCCACGCTTGGACGGTTACTGATGGGGTAATTACCCAGGTAAGGGAGTACTTTAACACTTCTCTTACTGTTACCCGTCTTGGAAACCAAGCTCAGCCGTCTGATTGCAAATCAAAACCAAAGTTGGCTTCAACGTCTGAGATCACTCCTGTGCGTTGCTCGTCTGTTTGGGAAAGCAGCTTTTCCAATCTGGACGGAAAGTCTGTGCCTGGTTTGGTCCTGGCAATATAACCTGATCAACTGCATCCGTTTGTAGGATATCTGATATAGTATCAGATACATGATAGTATAATAAAAAAGGTGCACGTGTGTCTCGTGAGTCTGTTGGAGATGTGAATCAGCAAGGGTCTCGTTTAGTTTGGGGTGTTTCGCGTTTGGGACTTTATTCTGTGTGTCTTCTTATTTTACTTCTTGTGGTTTGTAATTATTGACCATTGGCCGGAACCAAACAGGATGAGGATCGGTTGGTCAGGTCGTGTCCAGTTTACTAGTTATGTTTGTTTGCAGGATTGGGTAATAAAAGACTCTGATTTTCTTATGATCAGCTTGATACCATCAAATTCTCTAAATGCATGAATTGAACGATCTTCGATAAAAAAGAAAC
>JAOQMR010000213.1:10871147-10903417 GCA_027563865.1 Erythroxylum pelleterianum
TCGTTGACAAATAACAGTAGGAAATCTAAACTGAACAGGGAATTAGTAATTGGGAAGTCGGTGGACCTGTGAATTGCAATAGTTTACAAACAGGAAATCATCAATTGTTTCAGAACAACTCTACTGTGCGTTGTAGTGGAAATACTATGTAGTCGATGTGGATTTGTTTTTTTTTTCCTTCCACTATGTAATAATTAGTAAGTTTTAAGACTATGCAGTTAGTGAATTAAATTAATGTAGAGAAGGGCAATTGAACTTTTCAATCTAAATGATGAGGACAAGCCTTTCAACATTTGAAAACATTGCAAAGAATTCAAGGATCATAATGCCAAATGTCAGGCTCATGATCTCCTTACAGCTAATACAGCCAAAGGCCGGTGACAGATAAAAGTTGCACGCGCCGCACACATCTAAAATTTCACGAGAAGGTAATGTAAATTTGACTAGAGATAATAACGCATTTCAGATATTTTTGAAAATTTTATATTTGTCAATAGCTTAACTGTACAAAATGCTTGTTTTTTACAATAACATAATAAATAAAAAGATGTTGACAAGTGATTCTCATTTTATTATTTTTTAAATTAGTCGTGAGATTTTTGTCATTATAATAATTGAATCATTAACTTTTAAATTAATTATGTTTTTTGTCATTATAGCAAACTTTAAATATTAGTGATTCTATTGAGTGGCAATTTTGTCATATTTTTAATATTTAATTATGGCGTGTCTAGTGTCCACCACTTGATAATTATGATTGAAATAAAAAACTTCTGGTTTGTGTTTCCTTTCGGTGTTTGATTCTGAAGTATTTTAATATTCCTCTGTTTGGTAGTGACGTAAATTAGGTCAAAATTGATTTGTTTATTACTCAACCTCAACGCGCATAGTTGTTTAAAGCACACAATTTGTAGGGTAATTAGGTTTATCACATTTTGTATTTGTATCATAATCCACTATCTTTCCACCCGGAACTCTTTCTTCATCTTTAAAATGCAGCTGGCACCACACGACCTACCTTAGGACTCAAAAAGTGGAACGCTCACCTTACGCGCCGTCATACTCCGGCCCGATATTGTGTGAAGGAAGTAAATCACGGTCTGATCCCAACCAATTTTTCGAAAAGGCGGCCCAGTGTTCGGTGTGCACAAAGAGTCATGACATTGGATGAACTCCCCTACTGTTGAGACTCGAACCTGAGATCTTGAACTCACTTTCCTTCCCAATAACTAACTGAGCTACCCATTTTCCTTCCCAATAACCAACTGCCATCACACGACCTACCTAATTCCCTCAAATTAAGCATCGAGGAATGCACTATTCTTGGTAAAGAAATAACAAGTTGAAGCCAATAATAACCCCAACATCTTAGCGTCCAAGTTTTGCTGTTGCACGCATCTATTAAACGGTCAACGGTCCAAATCTCCGAATCTTGCTTGCCCAAAGCATTAACTCTGCTCTCGAGAACATTAACTTGCTCTTCCTCGGTTGCAGGAAGGACTAAATAATTACTTAAATGATCATACTTCAGCTTCTCAAAGAGTACTGTTGCATGCGAATACCAACGTCAAATTTCTACGATCAAACCAAGCACCACTCCCCAAGCATTGGTATAAGGGTGAAGTTTGCCATTGGCATTACCAAATAATAATAATGTGCACAAAATTCTAGCTTCATGGATTTTCCCAAATAGTTGAAGGAATTCATGTTTACAATCAAGTCTATCTAAAAACATGTTTGTCATCCTAAATGGATAAAGAAACAAGCAACGCTTAAAATTGGACGTAAGAGTAAATGATAATTACAAGGAAAGTGATAGGGTTTAACATACCCTCACTTTCTTTTTTTCTTTTCCATGTTACAGAAAAGAAACAATGGAAGCTGTTGTTTTCCAACAGTAGCGCAGAAATTAACAGTTCACAGGAATATGATTCACTCAAAACAAAGGCATATTCTTGAGGTCTCTCATTGATTCTCTAGAGATGCTGTAAGGAGAGAACTTTTAAAATGCTGATCCTGAAACCTGAATTTGACAATTTAAGCATTTATAAAATGTCCATTAAGGCTGATGCTAGGATGTCAAACGGAATGGACTATATTCCAATCTTGTTAAAGTTTCTTTGAGCAATGACTCCCATAACTATAAATTGAGATCGGACAAGAAGGTGGAGAATGTTGGCCAGGATGATGAGTTTCCAAGGAACCACTAGGTGAATGATTCCCATATATTAAAGAGCCTCTTTAAGAAAAGTTCAAAAGAACAATATTCTAGGCATTGCTTGTTATATTTGCCAACGAAGAATAAGCCACATTTCCAGTTATTCCTGTCAATTTAACACAGAATTTTTCCAGTTAATATCGATCGTGACATGCTTAACTTTTTTGTATAGTTGATCCAACAAGAGGTGACGCATATGTCTTATCTTATCAACGAAAACAGACTTTGATTTGAGATTCTAGAGTCTTATGCTTTTTGAGTTGGAATTCTTACCACTCCTGCTTCAAAACTATGTCTACTAATGAGGTTCCTGTTGATACTTGAAAGTGTCTATGGATTCTATTCTCCTTACAATTTTCTATCTTTTTGTGGAATGAGAAGAAAGTAAAAAGACATGCGTGATAGCTTATTGACGAATGCCATTTCAGATATACGCGGATTTTGAGCAGAAAAGAAGCTTGCGCCAGGATATTTGTTTGTTCAAGTCAACTTCACGCCAACGTTATCCTCTATCAATTTCAACACCTCATTTCATTTTATCTTTTCTTTACTTCCAATCGTCTATCTCTCCATTATGCTACTTGTATAATCATTTATTACAAGTAATGGTCAATTTAACGAGTCGTACTTTGTTACGTATCTCTTATGTACTAATTAAGCAGATCACCCTTTCTTAGTTTGAGCTTACACGCAATTTGTATGACTTGGAATAAATCAGAACCATTTCCTTACCCGGCCTTTTTCTTTTCTTACAGTTGTAGATGTTTTGTTTAGTTCCCGATCAGGAACTTGGAAAGAATCACTTGGAAGGAATCACTTAATCCAAGCAATAAAGTAAGTTGACACTTAATAAAAGGATCAGAGAAATGATATATTTATATAAATATACGCACACGCATATGTTTTTTTTTTTTGAAAACGAAAGAAGGAAACTTTATTAATAACCATTGTCAGCAACTAAGGTTGAAGAAATACAAACAGAGAAAGATAAATCCCAATAAACAAGACCTGACATAGAACTAGCATTTCTCGCAAAAGAGTGAGCTGCACAGTTCGCAGATCTTTTACAAAAACCAAAATGAATATCATTAATGGAATGACAAAGAAATAAGCAATCATTAATAATCAAATCTACGTCGGACCGATTGCGACTAATTGAGAGAAGACTCTGAATAACCAATTGCGAATCTGATTTAATAATAACAAAATGTAAGTTTTTCTTTTTAACCCAGCTTAAAGCTTTACGGACACCCATAATTTCTGCTATAGACGCATCCAAAGCCCCTGGAAAAATATTACTACCAGCAGCTATACAATCGCCATTACTATTGCGAACAATGAAGCCAGTACCAGTCTTTCTAAACTTCTTGAAAATAGCAGCATCTGTGTTGATTTTTAAGGTAGCCATCCAGTGGTTTTTACCACAAAATAGGGGCGGAAAGCGCGTTGCTTAATCCTGCAGGTTGGCGTCTCCTAGTAGTAGTCCAATTCCTCAACATCGATCGGGCAAGAAAAAGAATAGTTTGGGATGAATGCTTAAGGCCATGCCAAACCAAATCATTCCTATTCTTCCACAAAGCCCAACAAATGGAAATAGCCAAACACAAATCATCACCAGTATAAGTATGTGCGACAAATGAAAACCAAGCAGGCAGCGCAACAGAGTTAGAATGAAATAAACCCAATTGAGAATGTGACCACATCTCTCTAGCACAACTGCACTCAAATAAAATAAGTGAAACAAATTCCAGCCCAATACCACAAATAGAACACAAAGGGAAAATATCCACACCTTTATGTATAAGAAGAGCACGAACTGGCAAGCAAGCATGTAGCGAATGCCAAAAGAAAATTTTCATCCTAGCATAAATGGTCAAAGACCAAAACTTCTTCCAAAGAGTAGAGGGAAGCACCTGATTTAAACCTCGAGGAACAACATGAATTAAACAGTAAGCACTTTTAACCGAATATATCCCTTTGTTATCAAAGACCCAAACCCAATCATCAATACTTCGTTGAAAACTCAAAGGAATCTGGAGAATTAAATCTCTATCTCGCTCATTAAATAAAGCTGAGATTAATGACAAATTCCATTGTTTAAGGTCATGTAGGATCAAATCCGAAACTCGAAGATTTAGCCAAGAATTATCAAGAGTCGAAGTGACATCGGGCAACCAAGGCTCATAACAAACTCTAATGATACTGCCATTTTCAACACGTTTCCTACATCCTTTTTAAAAAAAGCAATGCTAGGAAAAATACTACTTCAAGTATAGCTAGGATTAGTACCTCTTTTAGCATCCCATATAGTGTTTCGAGGATAGTAGCGAGCCTTAAGCACTTTGGCAACCAATGAGGAATTGTCAAACAGTAACCTCCAACACTGTCTCCCAAGAAAGGCCATATTAAAATTGTGAAAAGTCCGAAAGCCCATGCCCCCTAGATGCTTCGGCCTACACATTTTATCCCACACCATCCAAGGAATGCCTTGCTTTTGTCTTACATTCGTACCCCACCAAAACGAATTAAGCACTGTCTCAACCTTCTTACACACTCCCATCGGCAATCTAAACACAGTCATAGCATAGTTAGGAAGAGACTGAGCAACAGATTTCAGAACGACTTCTTTGCCAACCTAAGAAAGAAATGTCCTATTCCAACCTTGCACTCGCTTCCACAACTTCTTCTCAATATAAGAGAAAATTTCCTTCTTATCCCTCCCAATAAAAGAAGGTAAACCCAAATAAGCAGTTTCCATAGATCCTAATTCAACAGAAAGACAGGAAGAAATTACATTCCTCATATGGTTTGGGGTGTTGGAGTTGAATCTAATAGAAGACTTGTTGAAGTTCACGAGCTGACCCGAATCCAGTTCATAAGTATGTAAAATATCCTTAATAGCTTCAGCCTCCCGAAGATGAGCAGAGAAGAAAATATAACTATCGTTAGCAAAGAAAAGATGTGAGACAGAAGGAGCACCTGCAGCAACCTTACATCCATGAATGGCTCCACGACTCTCATATGAGCGGATCATAGATGACAGCCCCTCCACACATAATATAAATAAATAAGGCAAGACAGGATCACCCTGTCTCAGTCCTCGCTCAGGATAAATAGGCCCTAACAATTTATCTTCATGAGTTACATAATAGTGAGCAGAACAAACACATAATTTGACTAATCTAACCCATTGTATATGGAAACCTAAACGGATTAGCATTTCCTCTAAATAATGCCACTCAATCCTATCATACGCCTTCCTCATATCAAGCTTAAGAGCAACTTTACCTTCAGCCCCCTTAGTCTTCCTTTTAACGAAATGGTTAGTCTCATAAGCCACAAGGAAATTATCATATATAAGTCTATTTGGAACAAAAGCACTTTGGTTTTCCGAGATCAAACCAGGGAGGATTTGCTTCAATCTATCGGCAATCATCTTCGTTATTACTTTATATAAAGTTTTGCATGAAGCAATTGGCCTCAAATCTGCCAAAGTCTCTGGCAAACCAGGGAGGATTTCCCTAACTTGCTAGAGTGTCACTGCAAACTTTCAACTTGTCCCACAAAGGAAGTCCATTATTTTGATGCCAGACCTCTTCGACCACAGAGAGAAATTGGGAGTCCCTTAACCAAGCCTTTTCAAACTTGAATCTTTTAATGCCCACTTGAAATGAAACAGCCATAAGATCCATAAAAATGGGAGAATGGTCAAAAGAAGTTACATCCAAATTGCTCACTTTATAATAGGGGAACTTTCGAATCCATCTTGAACAAGCCAAAGCATGATCTAACCGTTCCTCAATCAAACCCTCAACATCATTGCCATGAGACCAAGTAAACCCGTAGCCATGCATTCCCAAATCAACCAAATTGTTGTCCGCAATAGCAACCTGAAAACCCAGAAGGAGACGATCTGGCTAAGGGTTGCCTCCATGCTTTTCTGATTGATGGAGAATATCATTGAAATCCCTAATAGAAACCTAAGGCAAAGTCGATTTAGTGGCAAGATTTTGAAGCAAGTTCCATCCCTCCTCCCTTCTATTATGGTTTGGTTCTCCATAAAAGCCCGTGAGACGCCAACTTTCCATCCCTTTGATATAGATTTTGACATCAATATGTCTGCGAAATACCTTAGCAAACGAGCATCATCTTTACTCTTCGATAACAAAGCTAGTCACTCACTTTGTCCTACAGGCTCGAGACAAAATAAACCTTCAAAGCCCAACAAGTTTTTTACACGATCTAACTTTTCCCTATTACATAGAGTTTCTATAAGGAAAAGCACTTTGGGTTTTTTAGCGGAAACCATGTCTTTAAGAATAAGAATTGCTCTTGGGTTACCCATCCCACGACGATTCCAGCTTATACAACTCATGAGGATTGGAGGGCCTGTTCCACAGGTCCCACCAATAATACGTTTTTTAAACCCAAAGGAAAAGGAATCATGTGGCTATTTCGAGGCCTAGACGCATCCTCCTCCATTCCCTGATTATTAGGCCCAGACACATCCTCCTCCATGCCCTGAATATCGACCATATGTCTTTGTTTCAAGTCCAACAAAACCACTCCTTCATCAGCCCTGATAAGTGTCGCAGTCCTCTCCTTATCACTAGAATCCTCCACGATCTACTTTCCTTTCCCACTGCCAACTACAATCTTGGCATTTAACATCAAATTGTTAGGGCTACTTCCTATATGGCTTTCATAATTGTCAATCCTTTCAAAATTAGCTTTGTCAACTGTCATCGCCTCCGCCATTGTCTTCCCCATACTCTCCGGAGTTCGAATTCGCGGTGGCATTTCACGAAGCCACTAGCTACCCATCACTGGTCATGATCGTCTCACATTAGCACGGATGGATTCATCAAACTTCCTTGGGACATCTCTTTCAGTTGACTCGTAAACAACCTTGTAGAATTTTTCAGTATGGCCTAACATGCCACAAACGAAACAAACAATAGGTAATCTCTCATACTTAAAAGCCAAAGTGACCCACTCACCACCTTGTCGCTTAATCTTCATCTCATGTTTGATGGCCTTATTAACATCCACCGCAACTCGAATTCTCATATAATTACGCCAGATGTCAGTAAAATTGTTCGGATCAGACTTAACAAAATCACCAATGAAACTTCCGATTGTCTGGGCAACTTTTTTCAGACATAAAGCCAAAAATTAGCCTTATGCAAAACGATAGTTTTTGGTTGATCAGTCGAACAAAACTTTTTAATAAATAATAGCTGATTGTCAAACATCCATGGTCCATTATCAATTACCCTTTGCATATCCCGTTCATGAAAAAACTGAAAGATAAATCTGTTAGGATCAAGATCCTTAACATAAACACCCAGAACAGGTCTTCGCAGTGATGCCAAAGTATCCTTCATCGACTGCGCATGAATTGGCTTCTTCGCTAAAAAGCTTCCTACTAAACTCCAGCGAATGTCAAGCACACCTTCAATATCCCCTGCTTCAAAAACCACCCCTTCTTCCTCCAGTTCTTCAATGGTCATTTGATGACATTTTCCATTAAGAAAATTTACCTCTGCAGAATCTATAGAAGCAACAGAAAACAGGAGAGAAAAAACAGAGAGGGAAAGAGATCGAAAAAGCTTGTCAAAAAACAAGACAAAAAACTTGATAGAGGACAAGACGAACACTCCCAGGATACCTCTTAAAGGAGACCATACGTTATTATTTATCGGTTGTTATCTTAATTATGTGGTTAGCAAAGCTATGTACCTATATTGATTTATTAGAAACGGGTGACCCATGCTTAATTAAGAGCACACTTCAATATGGGAAAATTTTTTCATTTGCCATAATAATAATAATAATATATGCATAGTCACCAGATGCATACTCGCCCATTTCATCATTTTGTCTTTAATAAAGAGAAACAGTAGATCAGTTAAACAAAACTATATATATTGGAGGGATTGAATTCTAAATAAGTGTTCTTATTTTTAACTAATTAGTTGCAGAAGAACAAAATGTTGATGGACGAGACTGGCAGGAAGAAGATACCGACTTGAAGGGATTAGGCATATTAATCAGAGATGAAACAAAAACTGCTGATATATGTGTATTTTTTGTCAATTAGAGAAAAAACTAGATAATATAATTTTAGAAAGAGAAGTATCATGAGAAAGATAAATTCCCTTTATTTTTGGTGTCTAAATCATTACAAAAGACGGCTATTTATATATGAGATTTTACCATAACATAAAGGGGAATCATACCCTTAAATATATGTCATATATGATTATAGGCTTCAGTTACATATGTTGCCTACTCTTTTAAATGTTAGATACGATAACATTCCCTGTAAACTCAAGGTGATAAGAAGCTGGACGTCTTGAATTTGAAAATGGTTTCTTAAAATTGCTAAGGTGAATGTGATTTAGTGAAAATGTTTACGATGTGAAACTATAATGGAATAGGGACAAGTTGGATAATGCTTTGAACAACATGATATCACATAAGGAGACAATCAATCTTTATATGTTTGGCATGCTCATCAAAGACATAATTATGAGCTATTTGTATGGTGTTGTGATTATTAAAAAGGAGATGAATTGAAAGAGAGAGAGAAAGAGAGAGAGAGAGAGGAAATACATTTACCTTGAAGCAACCATCATAATTAAAAGATCTTGGACATTGTGCCTATAAGAACACAGTATTTTAATTTCATGCTAAAGTGAGAGATAATTATTTGTTTTTTATTGTGTCAGGAAATGAGGGATGTACAAAGAAGAAACAATAGTTAATGACAATCAATTAGATCTGAATCCTAGTCAACATCAGAGTATGCTTATAAATTTAACGGAGATAAATGACTAAAGTGAAGACAATGAAAGATAATACCTTTGATGTGATTAGGATATGAAGAACATCATATAAGTGAGTAATATGAGGAGCTAACATGAATTAATTGATGATGTGAACAACATCAACAATTTTAAGATGGAAGACAATTAGGTATATAAAATTGCCAACTC
This sequence comes from Erythroxylum pelleterianum, assembly GCA_027563865.1. Taxonomy (NCBI): domain Eukaryota; kingdom Viridiplantae; phylum Streptophyta; class Magnoliopsida; order Malpighiales; family Erythroxylaceae; genus Erythroxylum; species Erythroxylum pelleterianum. Next base: position 10,880,367 of record JAOQMR010000213.1, read on the forward strand.
ATTTTGATGATAAAATAGTATCATCATTAAAAGGAGTCTTATTACTAGCTGAAAGGTGAATATTGAGTTCGAACAGAGTGTTAGTAGTCTTGGTGTTAATGATACCAACATGAGTGATAAGATCTATAACATATTTTGCTTGGATAGATAATAGTCAAAATTCATCAGATGAAACTTAATTTCCAAAAAATAACTCAAATTATTGAAATCCTTTTTCTCAAATTATTAATGTAGAAAGAATTTGAGAGTAAAAATATCCCTAATTTTTCATCAATAATAACATGTAATTGTCCTATAGGAGAAGAAGAGTGCATATTTGAGTCATTTTATAAATGAATAAGATCTGATCATAGAAGCTAGCCCAATAAAAGAGCTAAATTGGATAAATTAGGATTTCAAAACTTGTTTTAGTCCATATAGGCTTTGTGAAGGTGCCCAAGTTCATTAGATGGATAATTATAACTAGGTGGAGGTTGTATATATACTTATTAAAAGATCACCATTAAAAAAGACATCTTTTTACATCCATCTGAAATATAAATTATGTTTATTGGCAGCAATTGTAATGAGACTGCATATTAAGGTCAAACGAGCTACTAGAACAAATGTCACTTTATAGTCAATGCCATGCTCCTAGATAAATCCTTTAGTCACCAATCAAGCTTCGAATCGCTCAATTGATCCATCAAATTTAGTTTTAGTTTTGTAGACTCATTTATAATTAACAATAGATATGTTTGGAGGTAAATCAACCATGTTTCAAGTATGAGTGCTAGTAAGTGCCTATAGTTATTTTATTATTGCTTTCTTCTCCGTAGAGGTTCAAAACTTGTCTTGCGATGGGTGTGAGGTTTATATAAAGATATTAAAAGTGAAATACACGTAAAAATCTCGAAGTAGAATAGAAGGATAACTTACTCGATTAATACATCAAGGAAAATTTTGAGTAAGAAGTTATGATGAATGATTAGATGAAGAAGGATCATTTGGAAGAGGTGATGGATCCATATATGAAGAAGTAATAAGATGAAGCATCGGTTGTGTCAAACTATTAGAACTACTATAAAATGATCTTGCGAGAGAAATATTAGAAAATAAAGTTATGGTGGAATCATATAAGAATTGATGAGAAAGTTTACTGACAAGAAATTTTAAAATACTTGAAAATATCTTCTGTTCCTAGAAGGTTACACATGAAAGATACAAAGTCTCTAGTATAAAGGATCCTAACACCTATACTTGTTATACTATATCTTATATCTTAGGAAGATATATAATCATACTCATGTAATAATTTGGTATATTTATGTGGTTAAAGATGAATAAAATAAGCACTATCAAAGACATTGAGAGTTCAATAGTCAATAGCATGATTCTATTAGCATTCATAAGGAGGGATGTTACCTATGACTGGAGTATGGATATGATTAATAGTATAAATAGCAATAAGAGTAACATCTCCCTAAAAGGTTTTTGGGTTAGAAGAATAGAAGAGAAGAGCTCAAATAACATTAAGAATGTGTTTATATTTTTGTTTAACTATACCATTATGTTAAAAGATACCTAGATAAGATCTTTAAATAATATTTTTCTAATCAAAAAAGGGTGAAAGATTTATCTTTATATTATATAACAATATCATTGCATAGTATTTTCATTTTAAGAAAAAGAGTGAGTTTAAACTATAGTCACAAAGTGAAAATAGATAGAAAATAATTTAGACCTATGATGTAGGAGATAAATCCATGTATATCTAGAAAATTAATCGAAAAATATCATATAGCATCATACTCATAGTAGTATGAGGAGCAGGTCCCCAAATATCAAAATAAATTAAATTAAAGGAACCAAAGAGATAAAATCACTGCTAATAAAATATAAATTTTAACTTTAGAAATTGTCATGTAATACAATCAAAGTTTTCAGACTTAACCTAGCCAAAAGAAACACTAGTAATTAATGATCTAAGTCTAATATTGTAAAGATGACCAATATCAGAGTGTCATAAATGAGGTGTAACAACTTCGGTAATAAGTTTGAATGGTAGGTAGAGAGAAGTAAATGGTCATCCAATCTTAGGTCATATCCCAGGGATTTTATATGTTTATGAATCTTACACAGCACATCATGACTCAGAAAAAGTAAGCTAATATTGAGTTCATATAATTCACTAATATAGATGAGATTTAAGGAGAGTTTAGGAACAATAAAACTATTAGACAAAGAAAAACTTAGGTGTTGAAAAATGCTTATACTTTGCACATATAAAGTAGAATTATTAACGTTATGGACAATATTTAAAACAGAAAAGGTTTTCATGAAACTAAATTTGGAAGAGTTAAAGGACATACAATTATATTAAGTAAAATGAAGGTACCATAAAGAAGTGCATATATGGTAAATAAAGTAGGAAAGGAAATATTACCAAAATCTGGTTAAAGTTGTTATAGAAGGACCTGAAGATCTTTAAAGAAGAATTTAGGAGATGTAGATGTATTCTCTATTTCATCCTTTATGGCAACATCAACGACAATAGACTGAGCACACTTGAAAGAATTACCTTGTTTAGAGATGTGCTGACTACTCTGTTTATAGTATGCAAAATATGTTCTTCTTATCTAAGATTTAAGAGGTAAAAGTTTGATAATAAAAGGTTTAAGTGACAAGGAAAATATCAATAGATGGAATAGATTTCTACACTTAAAGGATGTTGAGTTGGTCCTCTTTCCTAATAATTTATTTTATTATAGTATCAAGGCTTAATAGTGATTGTCTATGAAGAAGATATCTTCAAAATGACCCAAACTTGTCTATAAGAGACATCAATAAGTGCCAAGTATGCTTTCGATCATGAATATTAGAAAAGATAGTTGCATCTTATGTATTAGGTTAGGCCAAGTAGGGTCTCTAAGTGTCAACTGATCCCAAAGTGCTTGTAATTAAATAAATTATTATGTATATTTTAGTTAAGTTATTGTTGTTGTATACATTATAGTCGTCTATACATCTAAAATTGATTGACATCATTAAATACATAATAAAAACCTTTTAGCAAATGTAAATTGCTTTGGCACAAGTATTGTGAAGCTATGTCACAATCTAATGATTCATACCATCTCAAGATATTAGAAGTTCTATAAATATATTTTTTCCTCATCAGTATATGAAGCTATGTTACAATCTCATAATACATACCATCTCAAGATATTAGACGTTCTATGAATATATCTTTTGCTTCATCTCACCTTTAAATAGGTTTACATGTATTTCAATAATAATATGCCATGACATATTTTTCAACCTATAAATCATAGTTAGATCCAAGGAATATATTGGTGAAGTTTGGAAGTATCTATAGTGTACATTAGAGAAATTTTTTTAACAAGGCTTAAAAATATAAGAAAATTTATAAACATGTAGATAGAGCTAAAATTTGGGTAATTTAACATAAAAATAAGTTCAAAACACCCAAAACTTTTAGAAAAGGTATGAGCTAAGAAAAAATGTAAGAGATAGTTGAATTAGTTAATCAAAGGTCAGTCAACGAGTCTAAAATGAATTGCCTAAACTAATTATGACATAAGGTGCTAATATAAAAGATGGGGTGGTAGATAGTGAGACCAAGAACTGACATGCAATGACATCTATGATGATATAACAACTAACGTGGTGCACATGACCCCTTTAATTGATGCAACAAATGACTAAATGACTGGTGACACTATGTTAACCAATCAAAAGATGACATATGATAGTGATGTTGACTGGACCTTTACATTTTTAAATTGAAAATAATGTTGTTTTTGGTTTAAATAATACAAAATGACGTAATTTAAATCATTGTCTACCTTTGAATAATAAGAGTTCTAAAATTGAATGTCCGACTTTTGTTGATGTGTGAGGACATGTTAAGAGGAGTTAGAAGACAAATTTTACATTATTGTGATTGTCTAGACGAACAGAAGAGTTTGATATATATCAAACACTATTTAGATGACCAAATTATTTTTTAAAAAAGTAAGAATCAAAATATTGAAATATTCTCCTTTGAAATTTAAAAACTCTAATTTCATGTAAAAAGAGGGGGTTGAGAAAGAAAATTTCCTTGTATTTTTTTAATAAAACAATAGAGAAGTGTGTTATTTATGTGTGAGATTTGACTGTAGAATTAAGGAGAATTATATCCCTAAACATATTCCATGATTGAATATGTACCTGACTTGCATATGTTACATACTTTTTCAAATGTTAAATATCTTAATACATCAAAAAATAACTCAAATTATTTTATTGGTCTCCAATAGACCAATGAGAAAAAAGGGCTTTAATCATAGAAAGTTTCACCTTAAAAATTAGGACAGAATCGCTATGTTTAGTGGTTAACATTTAAGAGGCGCTTGGTTCACAGAAGGCAATGACATGGTTTTGAAAGCGATCTAAAAGGGGGGTTGAATAGATCGATGAAACTTTTTCGCAAAGTTCTACACAAAAACAATAAATTAATACACACGAAACAATCAAACAAATTAAATAAAGAGTATAGGGAAGAAAGGCAAACACTGTTTTTATAGAGGTTCGGTGCTAAGACTTACGTCCTCTACCTAAGCTCCCACTTAGGATTTGGCAAACTACTTTACTGCACACTTTTTAGTTCAGTGTGAACTTTTACAACACACTTGATTTCCGGCTCAAGCAACACCTCACAATCCGATTTGATTTCCGGCACAAATCCTACCACTCCAGTGATTTTTCTCTAATCACTCAATTCACAATAACAATGATTGAAATCGAAAATAACAAAGCTCAGTACAGCTGAGTAAGATTTAAGAACAAGCTAAGAGCAATTGAGAATAATAATGATAACAATGATCAGTTTGCTTTACTATAGACTGCAATAATCGATTATTTGATGTTGCTCCTTTTATCTGCAGGCTCTAGAGGATTATAGTCGTTGTAGATCTTCTTCTAGCCGTTGTTGATACTCATAGACGTTTGTAGAATGATTTTTAATCTGTTTGATATCAATTGATTTCGTCAGATTATGTTCAGCTGCACTGATAGTCGACTAGTCGAGATGTGCTAGTCGACTAGTACTTGCATTTTTCATCAGATTTTCAGCTCCGCTCTTCGACCAGTCGACTAGTGATGATAGTCGACTAACTCAGCTATCCAACTTACAGGTCTGTTGTTTTTAGTCGACTTGCAATATTCTGGTTGACTTGTTTAAACCCCCACTTATTATAAGGATAATTTTCAGTTGACTTTTGACATAATAGTCGACTAGTGCTTGCTCCAACGGATAATTCCAGATAAACTTTAATCTTCTTTTTGTTAAGATGCTAATTTGAAATCTTTATCCATAATCTTCACGATAATCATCTTGTGCACGTTGTCTATCTTTTGAACATTGTCATTGTCTATCTCTTGAACATTGGAGAATATTATTATCTTGATTTGAATAAATCCTTTAATTGAATAGTAGTCTAAAATATCTGAAATAATTTCTTAACCAATTCTATACATTTTATTATTATCAAAACATAAAGGGATTTTATTTGTCAACCACCATTGGTCCAACAATCTCCCCCTTTTTGATAATGACAAAACATTTAGAAATTGTTTAAGAAATTGAAAACAAAGAAAAATTGATCAAGGGTTTTATGCCTTGTCTAGTTGGTTAGTTTATCTCCCCCTTAATCAATAAACCAATGAATCCAATATTTTTGCACAATTACATAATCCATAATGTTAAGCCGACAAACAATTTTACAATCAAAGTGTTAACAATATACCAAAGTGGAACAATTGACAAAATTGAACTTTTTGAAAATTGCACAATATAAATTTAAAACAATTTAACCAACCATCAATCAATGTAACCAACCGTGAACTTATGAACTTACCTACTTCCTCTTTTTGTCATAATCAAAACAAAGTTGCAATAACACATAGTAATTAAGGAGCAAATCATAAAACCAATGATCAGAAAAATCCGAAAGTCTCAAATAGCAAACCAACACATAATGAAAGTCACAATAAAATCATAAACAAATGTTGGTCTAAGATAAATGCAACATCCATCAAGAAGAGGAAGCATCATCATGTCGACATCCTAACTTATAAAAAATTATCTTCAATATTTCTTCCTCTCACTCGACTAAACTTCTCAAGTCTCTTAAAATCGACACTTCCATCTTCAACCTATTTCCAAAAAAAGCCACAAAACTTACTCCTCCTATCAACGACTCATCTCTTTCTTTCTTTGAAAACCCATTCTTCCTAAAATTTCTGAAAACCCTCTTTCTTCTTCCTAGTTGACTAATCACTCAAAATTTCTTCAAATCTTACTTTCCCAACCACAATCCCTGTCCAAAAACACGAAACCCCCATATTATTTTCTCACTTCATCTCCTTCTTTTCAAATCTCATTTTCGTACTCTCAAACCCTAACTTCCAAAACTCCTCTGTTTTTGTGAAATCTCTCTAAAATCTTCAAGTTCTTCACAATGGCTCCAAGAAAGGCTGCGGGGAAAGGAAAGGAAGTTGATTCTGTACTTCAACATCCATCGTAATGCCCACGAGTTCGTGGCTCATCCTCAAGAGGCGGTATAGAGAGAGAAACCTTGAAAGCGATCTAGAAGGGGGATTGAATAGATCAATGAAACTTTTTCGCAAAGTTCTACACAAAAACAACAAATTAATACACATGAAACAATCAAACAAATTAAATAAAGAGTATAGGGAAGAAAGGCAAACACTGTTTTTTTAGAGGTTCGGTGCTAAGACCTACGTCCTCTACCTAAGCTCCCACATAGGATTTGGCCAACCACTTTACTGTACACTTTTTAGTTCAGTGTGAACTTTTACAACACACTTGATTTCCGGCACAAATCCTACCACTTCAGTGAGTTTCCTCTAATCACTCAATTCATAATAACAATGATTGAAATTGAAAATAACAAAGCTCAGTACAGCTGAGTAAGATTTAAGAACAAGCTAAGAGCAATTGAGCACAATAATGATGAACGATGATCAGTTTGCTTTGCTATAGACTGCACTAATCGATTCTTTGATGTTGCTCCTTTTATCTGCAGGCTCCAGAGGATTATAGTCGTTGTAGATCTTCTTGTAGCCGTTGTTGATACTCATAGATGTTTGTAGAATGATTTTTAATCCGTTTGATATCAATTGACTTCGTCAGATTATGTTCAGCTGCACTGATAGTTGACTAGTCGAGATGTGCTAGTCGACTAGTACTTGCATTTTTCATCAGATTTTCAGCTCCACTCTTCGACCAGTCGACTAGTGTGATGATAGTCGACTAACTCAGCTATCCAACTTACAGGTCTGTTGTTTTTAGTCGACTTGCAATATTCTGGTCGACTTGTTTAAACCCCCACTTATCATAAGGATAATTTTCAGTCGACTTTTGACATAATAGTCGACTAGTGCTTGCTCCAACGGATAATTCCAGATAAACTTCAATCTTCTTTTTGTTAAGATGCTAATTTGAAATCTTTATCCATAATCTTCACGATAATCATCTTGTGCACGTTGTCTATCTTTTGAACATTGTCATTGTCTATCTCTTGAACATTGGAGAATATTATTATCTTGATTTGAATAAATCCTTTAATTGAATAGTAGTCTAAAATACCTGAAATAATTTCTTAACCAATTCTATACATTTTATTATTATCAAAACATAAAGGGATTGTATTTGTCAACCACCATTGGTCCAACAAGTTTTGAAACCCGGACCTTACCAGTCGGTTCGACCAGTGACCAGTAGGCTATCCGATCCGGGTGACCTCTAAAAATCAGTCCCCAATTGAACCAGTAAGAACTGGTCAATTGACCAGTTAAACCGGGACTGGTCGAACCAGTTGGCCACTAGTTCAATGAAATTTTTTATTTTGCTTTTTTTCTTTCTAAAACGCCGATGCGTTTTTTTTAGTTTTTTCAAAAGTAAAACCCACCTTTTCTCCAGAAATCTAACAAAAATATAGAAATTTATATTATTTGATATTTTTTCTATCTTTTAATATTACTAATATTATATATAATTAAATATAATTATTACGTAATTATGACGCCACACCGATTCGACCGGTTATCGAACTGGTGACCAGTAAGGCCTCCGATTCGACGTCCGGTCTGAGTTTCAAAACCTTGAGGAATGAGAATGAATATGGTGAGGAATAAGAATGAATATAATCATTATAATTATGATGGTTAGTTAAGATGAAGGAATGATTGCCATTACCATCGATGGTGGTTGGTTTGTTAAAAATGTTGAGAAATAAAAATTTGTTTTATATCAAATTTCAAATATATTTTAATTGATTATTTTTAATTTATGCACCCTAATTATAATGACATAATATTTAAAATCAAGTATATTGCGGTTTTTCCTTTCCAATAGCTCTTGAAGAAAAAATACTCTAGTATTTTCTTGCATCAACATATCATTAATTACATAATATCCTCAAAATATAGTTTAATCATCCAAAATATTATACAATTCATCGACACAACCATAATATCCACCATTTTATTGCTATAGTAAAATCCAGTAACATAATTTAAAACAACTTACATTCCTCTGATAATGCAAATGATGTTATATTTTAAGTAATTAATGAATAATATTTTAATTAATTACATTGTAATTAACTAATTAATTAATTATATTTTAATTAATTACATCTTAATTATATTTTAATTAATTATATTTTATCTTAATTAATTAATTATATTTTATATTTTAATTAATGACATTTTAATTATATTTAATTACAAAATTAAAAAAATATTAGTGTTGGTAGGAATGAAAATCATTTCTCCCACACATGGGAGGTATGAACTATTACCTAAAACTTGGGTATGAAAAACTATTCAATCAATCATAATAAATAACTAACCATTACCATTCATTTCTTTCCTATGGATTTATTCTCGTACCTCTTAACCAAGCACCCCCTTAGCTTGAAAATATATTTACTTTTGGTTCATGGCTAATGGAAGATAGTATGCTGTCTGTTTTATCAAGCCTCTTCCCTTTTGGTTTCCTAGTTCTATATCCCTCAATCAGATACAGCAGATCTTGACGGCTTCCTCAAATGAGGTGCAGTTGTTTTAGGAAAGGGACACAAACTCGAGGTAAATTAGAAATAAAAGACTTGAGATGCATGGTAGTTTTTTAGTTTTATTTTCTTTTGTCCATTAGGTGACCCAATATATCTATTAAGCTCTCGGTATTTTGCATTTGGATGAACAAGGAAGTAACCCTCTTCATCAACAAGGAATTAAACTTTTGCAACTCCTACTTTGCCAAGTCAATATCTTTGTATCATGTAAGTATATGCAAGAGCCATAAAACAACAATTTGAAACACAACTTTTTTGGTCTAGCACAACATTTTCTCAACATGGTTATGCTAGTATGATTCAACTAACTGTATTGGTGATCCACATTGCAAATAATTCAGATAAATCTACACATAAATTCTATCTCAGCAATAGTGTCAAATCTGAGGCATCCTTATATCATCATCACTAGCAAATAATTTTATTCTATGTATTGCTTGTTATATTTGGCAATGAAAAGCCACAAATTTCTTTATTCCTTTCAATGTAATGCAATTTTCAGTTGAATATCTAGGCCAACATGAAGTGCTCAACTTGTTTGATCAGTACCTTTATAGTTGAGCCAACAATAGGTGACTAATATGCATCATCTTGTCAATTAACTATTGTATAAAACAGAATTCGATTTCAGATTCTGGAGGCTAATTCTTTTCGTGTTAGATTTCTTCCCACTTCTGCTCTAAAAATTAGGAATTTTTGTATACGTTTCATGGAGTTCCTGTTGATAATTGGAAGTGTCTATGGATTCTATTCTCCTTACAAGTTTGTATCGTCCTATGGCGTGATTCCAGTAAGGTCCATGAGAGAATTGAAATGACAGCTTATGGACGAATCCCATTTTGGATTTGCGGTACGTACTAAGCAGAAAAAGCTTGCACCAAATATGCATTGTAGCGGGAATATTTGTTTGCTCACCTCAACTTCATGCCAAAATTATCCTGTCAATTTCAACACCTCATGTCATTTTATCCTTTTCCTTATTTCCAATCAACTATCTCTACCTTATGCTATTTGGACAACCATTTATTATAAGCAATGGTCTATTTACCTAGTTATAGATCGTCATATCTCATACATAAATAGGAGATCACCCTATCGGTTGGTGTGAGTGGTTCAACACTCTCATCCCTTAACCAGAGGTCTCGAGTTCGAGTCCTGCGAATGGAGAAATCTATTTGGCCAGCACTTTACCCCTTACGGGTTGACCCGGTGCGAGCGGGGAATAATCTGGGAGTGGATAGCTTACAGGTGCCTTCTTACAGTTGGGACCCTCCTAAAACACCTCGTGGTCTAACCAAAAAAAAAAAAAAAGAGGAGATCACCCTTATTATCTCGAGTTTACACGTAACTTACACAACGTTGAATAAATCGAACCATTTCCTTGCTGGGTCCTTGTCATTTTCCTTTTCTTACAGTTGTAGATGTTTTTATTTATTTCGCAATTAGGAACTTCGAAGGAATCACTTAATATAAGCAATTAAGCCGGTTGATGCTTGATCATTCACCTAAAAAGAGAGAAGAGAAATAATATATTTATGTACATATATGCACACCCATCATATAGGCCAACCCCTTATTGTTTATCACTTAATTATTTGGTTATTAGGCTATGTACTTTATTGATTTTCAAACAGGTGACCGATATCTTAACATGATTAATTAATGAGAAAAATCTCATGTGCTGTCTCGATAATATTATCCTCAGTCCCGTGCGTCGCCAGTTGAATACTCATCCCATTCCATCCTTTAATTTTTTATGAAAGACAAACATACAGTAGGACAATTGAACGACCATATACATTGGGAGGAATGAATTTAAAATAATAGATTTGCGTTTTGACTGGAACAAGATATCGGCTTGGACTGATTAGGCACTTTAACTCGGAGACAAAACAAAAATCGCTGATATGTAATGACATTTCCTACAATCCAGTATGTTTTTTTTTATTTTTTTTTTTGCGACTTGAGGTTATCTAGAACCGAAGAACATGAATGTTAAGAGACCAAACGGGCTTCATAGACTTTTTTGTGTCATCTTCCAACATGGTTATCAAGAACTGTTTTCTACAAGAGTTTGTGTTGTATCATAGAAAACACAAGAGTTTGTCTTTCTCCGGGGTTCACAATAAAATAAAATAATAGAAAAGAGAAGAGTGCAGGTACATGTTTATCTTAATGTATGATCGGTTAGAGGAATTGGGAACTACATATACGTATTAACAGGAGTTTGATTAGAGCGGAAGATAAAGGATTATTGACAGCTCCTTGTGACTCGGGATTCCACTCAAGCCAGCAGGATTTCCTTCCATTCCAACTCAAGCATTCAAAGCCATTCAATCGGTTCTGTAATTTAGCAGCAATTAAATATTTTTGTGTTTTGGAATGTACAGAAGTTAGTTCCTAAAATAGTGCAGCTATACAGCTATATATATTGTAACCATCGGTACTAAATATACACAAGAAATTCCAGATCAAATCTTTTCAAGGTATCAGAGCAATTCTTGGCCTAAACACCCTCTTTTCTTTTCTCGTTCTTGACTTAAACATTTTTTTTCTCTCTTGGTCTCTCCAACCTAAGTATTTCCTCGATGGCTCCTTCTTCAGCATTCTCTATTCCAACAATCCTACCTTGTATTCATCATCAAGTCACCATTAAGCTCACCTCCTCTAATTATCTATTATGGAGAACTCAAATATTACCCCTCCTTTCTGCCAATAACCTCTCTTCTCACATAAATGGAACTGCCACTGCTCCACTAACACACATTGATGGCCAACCAAATTCTGAATATCAAACGTGGTTTATGTAAGACCAACTTGTTTTGAGCTAGATCCTAAGCTCCTTATCTGAATCTGTCATTTCGCAAGTATTCGGATCTACTACTGCTTATGATGAACCGGTTAGTTACCACAAACGCTTCTGGCTCTAGAGCTCAAATACGCTGCCTCAAACAATCTTTACACAGACTTCAAAAAGACAATGATGATATTCCCAAATATATAAAGCGTGCCAAACGACTCTATGGCCAATTGATTTCTCTCAATCATGTCATCTTTGAAGAGGATCTCGTCGACTATATTTTACAAGGTCTTGGACCTGAATTCTGTTCGTTTGCACGAAGTATTCAAGCAAGGCTCACTCTTGTAACATTTGATGATTTATTCGGACTACTACTAAGTGAAGAAATGCAAATAAAAAGCTCCTCCCAATCTAACCTCATGCCAACTGTGGCACACATGACCACTAAACAACACCACTCCAACAGAGGCACAAGCACAAGAGGCTGTGGTGGTCGTAGCAACTTTAATCCCAACAATGGAAGAGGACGAGGTCACACTCCCTATGCACCTAACTCTCCCAACGCATTCACCCCCATTTGCTTCAACTGTAACGGTGTAAAACACACATCCAACAAATGCCCGAGCCCCAAATACAGTCAAACCAACCAAAACCAACAAATTTCCTGTCCTCCACCTCCCCTAATTCACCCAACCAATGGATTGTGGATAGCGGTGCCACTCATCATTTGACTCCTGATCTGGAAAACCTTGGATTACACTCAGAGTACTCAGACACAGACAAAGAAACCTTAAGCAATGGTAAAGGCATTCTAATTTCTCACATTGGTTCCAATATTTTACTTTTCAATAAAAATCAATTCGGTCACCTTTCAAGATTGACACAATAGACTTGGCCATGCTTCCTACCCAACCATTAATAAGATTCTTCAACAACATAATTCATTAGTATCTACCAAGTCTATGCACTCTTTATGTGAAACTTGTTCTGTAAGCAAAACCCATAAGTTACCCTTTCAAGAATCCTCATATGAAGCAAAATCACCACTAGAACTTATATGCTCTGATTTATGGGGACCTGCTCCTATTCCTACTAATGATGGTTATCAGTATTATGTTATCTTTTTTTTATCACTTTAGCAAATTTACATGGATTTATTTTCTCAAACATAAATATAAAGTTTTTAATTCCTTTGTTAAATTCCAGGCAGTTATTGAAAAATATTTTGGCCTTCCTATCAAACAATTCCAATCAGACTAGAGTGGAGAATTTCAAGCTCTAAAAAAATACCTATCTGCTAATGCTATTATTCAACGTTCATGCCCGCACATGCCAGAACAAAATGGTTGTGCCGAGTGCAAACATCGTCACATCACTGAAATCGGAAGAGCTTTTTGGTATCACTCTGTTGTACCACACAAATATTGGGATCATGCATTTTCTGCAGCTATCTACTCCATTAACAGGTTACCCACACCCAAACTCAATCACCTTACCCCATTTGAAAAATTATTTCATCGACGCTTGGAATACAACTTTTTTCGTGTTTTTGGATGTCTTTGTTTTCTCTGGCTTAAGCCTTATACCAAAAATAAATTAGACCCTCGTTCCACTCCGTGTGTTTTTTTGGGATACAGTACCTTACATAAAGGTTATAAATGTCTGCCCTTGAGTACTTACAAAATTTTTTACTCATCATGTTTTATTTGATGAGCATGTTTTCTCGTTCAAGAGCATTGATCAAGGATCCGATGTCCTAGCAGTTCCTACCTTCCCCACTATACAATCATTACTAAAACCAAGTAATAGTCCATTACCCAAAACCAATCGCCCAAACATTACCACCAGTCAATCCAAGTACCATAGCTCAGTAACCTACAATAGCTCCACATATAAATCCTATCACAACACCACATGTCGTTCCATCCAAACCTCCAGTCATAAATTCCACAACACTTGTCGCCCATGACCAAACACATGCCGTATGCCCACCTGCCTCACCTGATCCCTTGGTACCATAATCAATACCAACAAATCAACCACAAATTTCATCAAATGTTGACCTCTCATCCTATAACCCACCAAGTACCAGCACTCATCCAATGGTCACTAGGTCAAAAACAGGATCCTTAAAACCAAAAGCCCACAACACATACACCACTATGGCACCACCGAATTATACAAAAGTTGCCAAACACCAAGTGTGGAGAAAGGCAATAGGAGAGGAGATTGATGACTTGATGATGAATGACACATGGGATCTAGTCCCTCGAGAGCATGCATCAATATAATAGGATGCAAATGGATTTTCCGAATCAAACATAAACCGAACAGAACAATTGATCGCTACAAAGCTTGATTGGTGGCTAAAGGATTTCACTAAAGACCGAGTATTTATTACGTGGAGACTTTCAGCCCAGTTATTAAGCCGGTAGTAATCCATCTCATTTTATCTATTGCTGTGACTTCCCAATGGCCTATACATCAACTTGACGTCTCCAACACCTTTTTACATGGCCAACTTGATGAACCTGTTTTTATGGAGCAGCCACAAGGATTCACTGATCACAATTTTTCTAATCATGTTTGTGCTCTTAAAAAATCCTTTTATGGATTAAAAAAAGCACCTCGATCCTAGTACAATTGTCTCATGAATGCACTCTTGAAACTTGGTTTTAAAGGATCACAGGCCGACACATCACTTTTCATCTACAATCATGGTTCAAAAGTTGCTTACTTATTGGTTTATGTTGACGATTTCATTTTAACAGGTTCATCTCCAGTCCTACTTCAAAATATTATTTTTGGTCTTATTAATCATGTTGCAGTAAAGGACTTAGATCCATTGGTTTACTTCCTAGGGGTGGAAGTCATGGCAAAAAGGAGTTATATTCATCTTCGGCAAACCAAATACATTCAGGACCTACTATATCACGCAACAATGCGCAAAGCTTCTGCAGTTGCTACTCCAGCCTCTTCCTAAACCAAGGATATATACGCACAAGCTAAACCATTTCATGATCCTAAACTATACCGCCATATAGTGGGAAGCCTACAGTTTTTGACTTTAACACGTCCAGACATAACCATGGCTGTCAATAAGACATCCCAGTTCATGCATTCCCCTTCGGTTAATAATTGGCTAGCTGTCAAGCAAATTCTCTGCTATCTTTATGGCACAATGCATCATGGTCTCATTATTCGACCTTGTCACTCACCAACCTTGCTGACCTATTCTGATGCCGATTGGGGAGGTGATCTTCAGGATAGAAAAAGCACAAGAGGTTATATTGTATATCATGGTCCCAATATCATTTCGTGGTCTTTAAAAAGCCATAATATAGTGGCTAGATCGAGCACAGATGTAGAGTATCGAGCCCTTGCAACCGCAGCCTCAGAAGTTAAATGGCTACAATCATTATTAAAAGAGCTTCGGATATAGCTCCCTATGCCTCCACGATTGTTGTGTGACAATGTTTCTAGCACATATCTCATAGCCAATCTTGTTTTCCACTCACGCTCCAAGAATCTCGAGATAGACTTCTGCTTCATATGGGATAAGTTAAGACATAAACGTCTCCAGGTTTTATTCGCGTCTAGCAAAGATCAGTTGGCCGACATTCTCACGAAACCCTTACATAAGTCTCGGTTCCTTGACTTAAAGTCCAAACTTCCCATCATTAAGACTATAAGATTGTTGGGGGGAGGGGGTGACAGCTCCTTGTGACTCGGGATTCCACTCAAGCCAGCGGGATTTCCTTCCATTCTAACTCAAACATTCAAAGCCATTCAATCGGTTCCTGTAATTTAGCAGCAATCAAATATTTTTTGTATTTTGGAATGTACAGAAGTTAGCTCCTAAAATAATGCAGCTATACAACTATATATATTTTAACCATCGGTACTAAATACACACAAGAAATTCCAGATCAAATCTTTTCAATTATACTATCATAA
This sequence comes from Erythroxylum pelleterianum, assembly GCA_027563865.1. Taxonomy (NCBI): domain Eukaryota; kingdom Viridiplantae; phylum Streptophyta; class Magnoliopsida; order Malpighiales; family Erythroxylaceae; genus Erythroxylum; species Erythroxylum pelleterianum. Next base: position 10,896,273 of record JAOQMR010000213.1, read on the forward strand.
TTCCGTTTACAAGGTGGTTGGGGCAATATTTTCCTCTTAAGTGTGGTTTGCATACACATTAAAGAGTTATTATTTTTATAATAAGTGATTTAATTTAATGTAAATCAAATCATATCCTTGATAGTACGATATGATAAGGACAAGTGAATCGTTATAGGTCTCCAATCTAGTTTCTATAAATACATATGTAAATCATTTTTCATGATTAACATAAAGGCAAAGGTTTATGATAATTTATTTAAGGATAATGAAGTGTAATACTATTTCATTGATTAAATTTATGAACTACATGGTCTATCTTTGTAGTTTACATGATAAACATGAAAAGGGAAAGCTTTGGATTATGATTATAATTGATAAGAACTAAATAACATTGATATTTGGGATCATATCAGATCGGATATATGTTATCAGCCCCATTAAGTGAATGATTGGATGAGATTGTGAGCTTGTTCTGAAGTTGATGAAAAGTTTAAGCAGATAGAACTTTAGTCATTACATTAGCAATCTAATCCAATGAAGCAATATGTCAAATGTGGAGAGCTTTACAAGCAACCAAATCTCAAACAAAGTTGATATCAATCTCAATGTGCCTGGTGCGAGCATGAGATACTAGGTAAGAAATGAGAAAAGTAGCACCAAGATTATCACATTATAAGGTAGGTGTAAGGTGAGACAATCCTAATTCTCCAAGAAGTGAAGATATCCAAAATAACTTGAAAGAGATTAGGGCAATACTCTTTTATTTATCTTTTGTGCTAGACCTAGCAATTGTAGATTTTTTCATAGCACTCTAAAAAATGAGATTAGGACTACGAAATAATAGTATCCTGATGTAGATCAATGACCATCAGGATGACCTGCCCAACTGGCATTACAGTAGGCTTGTAAGAAAAGTGAGGTTAATATGGTAAAATGAATTTTACAAGGGGTTTTGAAACGAAGATAACACATAATCCATTGATTGTAGTCTATTGGAAGTTAGTAGGGCACACCATAAGAATTGAGAGACTTTGATAACAACAAATTGGATGTTAGGGCAAGTAAGACATAGGTATTGGAGAACACCAATAGTGCTACAATATTCAATTTGATCAACTAGCTGAGTGCTATGATTTTTGGAAAGTAAAAGAGTGGAAGTGATAGGTTTGAGTGTAGGATTGGATTTTTCAAAGTTTATATAGAGAAGAAAATCTTTAGTATATTGTGATTGAGTAAGGAGGCTTGACTTTGATCCTAAGAAAATAATGGATGGGGCCTAATTTATGGAGAAAGGGGAGTTGTGATTATGAATAAGTGAGCTAATGAAGAAAGACTAAAATATCATTTACTTAAACTAAAAGAAAGGTGGGGTGGGATAAGGTTTTATGAATGAAGAGAGAAGTATTAGATTTGGAGGAAATAAATTGAGGTTAAGAAGCTTTTGACTTAAGTGATGAAACCAAACTTAAGGGGCTTATTTGAGACCATATAAGACTTTGTGGAGATTACAAACATAATAAGGATGATGTTGATCTATAAAGCTAAGAGTTTGAGATATATAAATTGGTTCTTAAAGATAACCATGAAGGAAGGCATTATTTACATTGATTTGGAAAATGGGCCAGTTGTTAGTAATGGCCAATATGAGAATAATATGAATGGTGGTGGGTTTGACTACTAAACTAAAGATATCAATATAATTGATGCTTAGGGTCTAATGATATCTTTTGGAAATAAAGCGCACTTTATAGTACTTAATAGAATAATTACGATGCTTTTTATGTGAAAAAAATTACAATCGACAATGTTGGTGTGTAAAAGAGGGGAAATAAGGTTCTACATATGACTGTAATGAAAAGCATTGAACTCATCAAGTATTGGTTGGCACCAGTGGAGAAATTTGTTGACGTGAATGAAAGATGTGTAATAATGGTGTAGGCTATATAATCAGGAAACATATATGAAGTATAAGTGTGATCACATATACGTTTGATCTTGAGATGTACAATTGGAGGTGACAGAGGTTGTTAAAGTAAAGGTTTTGAGTCTAAAACTGTGATAGTGGAAGAAGAAAATGGATGAAAGGACAAAGGTAATGAAATAATAATAAAGTATAACAAGAGGAAAAGGTAGTGAAAGGAGTACTAGTGTAGGAAAATATATTTTTAAGAACTCAAACATGTTGTGAGATGTAAATTTTGGAAGTGGTAGGATCAAAGCAGTGATAACCTTTGTATTAAGAGGAATATTAAAGAAAGACATATTGGATGGATTTCGGTAAAATTTTATTAGAATGGGTAAAGCGTAAAAAGGGAAAATAAGCATAACTAAAAAAACGAAGAAGATTGGTCAGGTTTTATTTAAAAAAAGTAGTTCATGTGGGAATTTATAATAAAGAATACGAGTAGGTAAGGGATTGATAATATATACATCAATAGAGATTGCTTTAAGCCAGAAGTTTTTAAGAAAAGAGGTATGAAGGAGGAGTGTGAGTGTTTAAAAATGTTATTTTGTTGAGGATTATAAAGGAAAGGAGGTGAGGTAGTGAGCAAAGGCACATTTGATGGGTTCATGAGCTCTATTGCTTTAAAAAGTTTTTATAATAGTAGAAAAAAAAGGTATTCAGTAATAGTTTTGAAAGTTTGGAAATGAATAAGAGTGTGGGATTTTTGTGCTAATAGAAAAATCCATCTAAAGCAACTGAATTTATATATAAACATTATAAAATATTGATACTCAAAAAGAGAAGGAGATAGGGAGGTTCCCCTAATTCATAATGAATAAGTTATAGGGGTATTGTAAAGTGCAAGAAGATAATGAAAATGGTTGATTAATATTTTTTCCTTGAACATACGAAATGAAAGGAGTGATGACTTTGGACTTAATGGGTAAACTATGAGATAAACTAGAAAGTGTATAATGACTTGGATGACTAAAAAATTGATGCTACAAATTAAGTGGAGTAGAAGTGATTGTGAAACTAACTGAATTCTTGAAATATCGGGGAAGCTTCAATAGGTAGAGATTATTGTGGATGAATCCTGCAAAGAGCAATACCTTGGATTTAAGGTCCTTCACAATATAACCAAATGAATTAAATTCAATGAGACAGGATTTATTAATAACAAATTTAGCTATAGAAAACATATTTTTAGTGAGATAAGGAATAATAAGAATATTACAAAGATGAAGTGGATGAGTGTGAGTGAAAAATTTTAAAGAATTAATAGAGAAAATAGGAAGAGTGTGTCTATTACCGATAACTACATGGTTTGACCCTTCAAGTCGTGTGACAGATTCCACAATTTGAGAATCAAAAGTCATATGAGTTATGGCTCTAGTGTTTGTTAACCATTATGTAATATTTTTGGAATTGAGTTGGGAAATATCTATAACAGGCTAAATATTCATTAAAAAAATTGTGTTGAGGTTATTGGAATTATATTGAGATCCAAATAAGCGACTATAAGATTTTGTAATATCAAAAGTGTTATTGGGCAATAATATACCCCATTTCAAACAAATTTGATATTATAGTTTGGACCGAGAAAAGGTGCTTTAGGTTTGGATTAGATATTTGGTCTAGTTATTATAACTGGACTTTTAGGAAAATTTTTAATAGGTTTTAGGAAAAGGAGTTGTTTATGGTTAAGGTCTAAAAGCATTATGGGCTAGTGGTTTGTCACTCCAATGTCAACTAGGCATATAGGTTTGGTAAATGGGTGGTCCGTTAAGACCCTTTAAAACTAAGTATGCTTTTCTTGTAGATCCTTTTGTTTCGCATTCTTTATAGCAAGACCTCCCTCGATGTCGTATCACCCTCTAGAATTATAGAATGATGAGTCACCGACATTTAAAGCCATAAGTGCCATCTTAGATTTAAGTAAAGCATAGACATTACTTATAGAGAAGCCAATGGCGAAAAGTTTAACAAAGGAAATAAGGGATCTGTAATGTTCAGATAGTGATGAAGAACTAGTATTCCCCGAGAAGACCATTAAGGGTAAAGAGAACCAAGTCATCATTTAAAATTTGGTCTCCTATAGCAATGAGGTCAACAGTTGTATTTCAGATAAGGGTTACAAATTCAGTGATGAAAGTTGGGCCTGTCTTAAGCATATGCAATTTTCAATGAAAAACGGAACCTAAAAGGTCAACCATTAAAAAAAATTAAAAGTCACCCAAAAGGCTTAAGTAGTAGGGAATTTGATAGCAAGATGTGCAATTGACTTTACGAGCGATGTGGTGAGGAACAAATACAAGAGGTGATCAAATTTTTTTCCATTTTTAATATTTTGGAGAGGCAAATTAGAGCTTAAGCCAGTTGTTAAAGATAGGGAGATGGATGGATTTATGGATGTCAGAGGTGGTGAGGATGATTTGTACCTAGTTACACTAGAGAAGGTAATTAGTTAAACCTAAAAATGTAGCGAGAAAGTTTATGATCTAGTTGAATGGGAGAATTAGGGCATTGCTTTTTAACATTTTAATTATTGTTCATTTGTCATTATTATGATTATGGATATGATATTTGTGTTGTGATTTTGTGATTGTGTTGCTAGAATTTTGGTAAGTGTATTTGGTAATTTCTAGTGTAAGTTAGATCAAAATTCTAGTGTGCTTAGCTTTGATGCCATGATAATGTATTTGAGGATAATGAAGTGTTATGCTATTTCATTGATGAAATTTGTGAAATACATAGTCCTTCATATATAGCTTTGTAATGTACATGACATGAAAAGGGAATTATAACTGAAAGAGTTGGATTATGATTATAATTGATAAGAACTGAATAATATTTGATAGTTAGGATCATAATAGATCATATATTAGTTATCAATACGAGTAGATTCTTTTACAAAAAATAAAGGCTTTCTTTTAAATTTTGAAAAGAAAAGGCCTTTTTATTTTTATTTTTTTTATGTTAATATGATTGGAGGCTTTCTTCTAATTCTTTTTCAATAAACAAAATCGATTTTAAAGAGGAAAAATTGGGCTTTAAAAGAGAACTTGAACTTCTGGAAACAAAAGTTAAACTTTGAAGATAAGAGTTTGGCCTTTCGAAATAACCATTTATATTAAGATTTAAGGCATTTATTATATTCTCTCTATCTCCATATATCTTCTTTTTTTAATACATCCATATAATTAAACATAAGCCTCCAAATTCATTTGGTGAGCAATATGGTGTTCATGGTTTGGATGGAGCTAATTTCTAAACTCCCCCCCCCCCCCCAACTTGTTTCCTTGGAGTGCAAACCTCACTCCATTTTATCTTGATCTTGTGAGTTCTTCCTATGCTGCTAAACCAAAGAAAGTTGCTAAATAAATTATGTATATTTTTTGAGATAAACCTTGGAAAATCCAAATTAGCACCCTAGTAAGTGTTAACAAAATTAATTATTGAAGCAATAAGTTTTCCTGTTGTTGAAAGGTGTTTGTAGTTCCAAGATGAGATTCTAGAGTGAATTTGTCAGGAAGACTAGTGAAGTCACATGTTTTCACTCTATAAGTGGGAGATGGGGATACCAAGCTATATCATTAGGAGATTTTGTTGTTATTAAAGGAATTATGTCAATTGTACTCCTTGAGAGATAAATATTACTTTTGGAATAGTTCAACTGCAACCCTGAGTCTCCTTGGAATATTTTTAGTTCATTAATGTTGAGGTGAACATTGCATCTGCTTTAGATAACAAGATGAGATCACCTGTAAAATAAAGATTGGTTAGTTTAAATTTCATACTTATTCTTATATATTATGTATTCTCCTAATAAGTGTTTTATGATACATTTGATAAGATGCTCATTATAGATATAGTCAATGGCTTTTAGTATCATTATTCTACTATATTTGTGTTAATAATATACATTATTTATTTTTGAAGTCACCTTTTTTTATAATAACAATAGTAATTACATTGAACCCTTGATTGGTTTCAATTTCAAGAAGTGGAAATAGGGTGTAGAATTTTCTTTAAAGATGGAGAACATTAATATAATAATGGCAAAAAAAATCTATTTTCATACTTGTTAGTGCAAAATCTAAGAAAGAAATATATACGGCTTGGTAAAGGTTGAATAGAATATGTTATTTGATCATCAAGAGATTCATCCCTGATCATCTACTTAATAGACTACCAGAAACAAACATAGCAAAATATTTTTTGAATAATGTTTCTTAAAAGGTGCAAAATTTATTTTATCGTTGAAATTGGAATTATACTTAAAGAATTGTATTTTGTAAGAAAGTGAGAAAATACATAAGGGTTAAGAAAGTGAGAAAATATATCACCAAGATTGTTTATTTACATAATAAACTTAAAGCCTTAAATATTGTGATTTTGAATGCTTACATTGTTTACCAAGTTTTGTATACACTTCCCTTTATGGTTTGTTATCATTATTACTGTCGGACCCCGTTTTCGGAGCCCGACGGTCCCGAGAGATGAGCCTTGCTGCGACCCATTCCCGAGACCTGAGCCTGGCTGGCACACTAAAAGTGAATCTGGCTGCAGAACTACACTGGTGGTGGATGTACGCTGATCCAACCTCAAAATTAAAATCTGCTCTCAAGAAAACCAAAATAAGCTTCCCATACATATGTCCGTTAAACGGACATGCATGTCTGTTAAACAGACATGAACTGAACCTGGAATGCCAAATTTGACCCGAGACTATCCGTTAAATGGACAGGCGTGTCCGTCTAATGGACACAAGCTGGCTAATGGGTACTATTTCACCCGAATGTGTCCGTTAAACGGACTGGGGTGTCCGTCCAACGGACATAAAACGGCCAAAGGGATATTTCTCACCCAAATGTGTTCGTTAAACGGACATGCGTGTCCGTTTAACGGACATGGGTATTTCCAGAATTCCCATGCCACTTCAAAGCCTGCTCAACTCCCAACTAAAACTAACAACATTTCAACCCTTTCTAAATCACTCAACTTCAAAACCATAACACTTCATATTATCCCATCTACTCACTTGTATTCACATCACATTTCCTACCCATATGAATTTCAAAACATAACAAATGCAAACTTTGAAAAAGTCATATTAATCATTTGAATACCATAATTCCATGCATTTCATTTACATCAAAAGCAAGTAGTTTACAATGCTTTAGAGGGCATTTCAAGCCCTTTACAACATGATTCA
>JAOQMR010000213.1:10903517-10917786 GCA_027563865.1 Erythroxylum pelleterianum
CACTAAACTCTAACCACTTAAGCCCAACTAACACATTTAATTTCATCTACTCATGCTACCTAACTTAATTAATGTTATCATACTAATTAATGTCAACCTAATTTAATCTATTAAGACTTAAATTTCCTCTAATCATGCTTAATTAAATAAAAAAAATTTAGGGGCTAACAATTACCACCTCCAACTCATAAGATGAAGCTTAGGAAATTAATTCTTTGATTACTAGTTATGTTTCTGAAGAAGAAAAACTAAAGAACACCACACAAATAACCTTGATGGCTAGCAAACCAAATCATAAAGCTAAACTCTGAAGTTAAAAATGTAAGGCTCCTAAAAATCCTCCATTTAAAGAACAATGTTAGATTAATATCATGAGGGGTCTTGTAGATATCATAAGGATTATGATATTTTTCTTTTGTATAAAAAAGGTCATAAAAAAGATTATATGAAGTGTAAAGATTATAAGGGGAAATATAAACTATTAAGTAACTATTTGGCTTATGTTATTTATGAATCTAGTGTTTCTATAACCATATCAAGTTCTAGATGGTTAGACAGTGAAACTTCTAATCATGTTCTTTCCATAAATAGGGATTCATACCAAGGAGACAACTAACTAAAAATGAGTTTAAATTGATGTTCGGTATGAATTTAATAGGAGTTGCTTGTTTAAACATTGAAACTAGTTTTAAATTTAATTTATACAACATGTTCCATATATCATCTTTAGACAAAACTTGATCTCTATATCAGTTTAGATAGATAAGGTTATAAGTTTGTAGTTGAAAACTCACGTATATTGTTATCTTTTAATATAAAACATGTTAATATGACTTTCGTTCATATGGTACAATGTGTTTAACTAGTGATGAAATATATATTTCTTCATATATTAATGAAACGGTTATTAGTAAAAGGCCTCCAATAAAGGATAAAGACTTTATATTATGACATAAAAGATTAAGCCACGCTTATAAAATGATTTGGAAGATTAAAAAACTCTTATTTTTAATGATCTAGAGACATGTATTGACTGCTATAGAGGTAAGTTAATCAAAATAAAAAAGAAAAGAGGTGAACTCGTAGTTTTAATTTTTTATAGATCATTCATTATAATATCTATAGTCCTTATTCACCTATTATTTGTAATTTCATATCTTCTTTGACTTTTATTTATGTTTATTCTTATTGCAAATATGTGTTATTAATAAAAGAAAAGTCTAAAGTTCTTGAAAAGTTCAAGATCTTTTATGATTGAAGTTAAGAAATAGTGCATTTGCAGGTCAAAATCAAGTAGTTGAATTAGCAAATTTGCTTAACGTTCATATATACATAATAATGCATACCAAAGGAACTTTATGTGGAACCAAATAAAGGAATTAGCTATTTTAACCAACTTACCCGGGATGGTTTCAGGTGATTTTAACTTCATATCGAAAGTAGATGAAGTAGAAGGTCTAAGATCAATTTGTAACCCTTGCACATAACTTAGCAAATTTTTAGAAGAAGCTCAACTTACTGATTTACCCTCAGGTGGAATCACTTAAGACCATCTAGGTTAAGTTGGTTGAAATAGCTAATTAAGCTCAGCTCACTGATTTACCCTCGTGTGGATGTTTTTTCACATGGAACAACAAACAAGAAGGTGATCACCTAATTTGGAACAAACTAGATAGAAGTGTTGTCAATCCATTATGGATGAATGCCTTCCCCAATTGTATTTCCCTATACTCAAACAACATCTTATCTTATCACACTCTTATTTTAAAGCAAACTTGTTGTATCAAACTCCAAATTTCCATTCAGATTTAACAACTTCATATTAGAGCTAGCTAGTTTTGAGGAGAGAGTTTAGGAAGCACCGAGATACAATATCAGAGGCACCAAGCAATATGTCTACTTAAGAAAAATGCAAATATTTAAGCATGATATGAAGTTATTATACAAAGTCAATGTTGTTAACATACATCATCTCGTCAACATAGCAAAAAATGATTTAGAAACCATACAACTTATAGTTTAAACAAATCCTAGATATGTTTACAGATATGCTCTCCACTATGACTATTCTTAATGAAACAAAGATCTAGGGTTGATTGGTTGAAGAATGGAGACAAGAACATCTCTGTCTTTCATAAGGCCATAGTTTTGAGGAAAGCTAGAAACAAAGTTGTCTCTCTCAAGCATAACGATATATAGCTTGATTATTAGAATTAGCTATTGGAAGGAGCTTTCAACTACTTCAATGACTTAATGAATTAACCTTTAGAAGCACTTTCATCCATACACTTCCTCAAACAAGCGAAGAAGGATTCTATTACATCTCATGACCCAAAATTATTATGCAGGCCTATCTCTTTATAAGAAATCAAGAAAAGTGTAGATCCACTTCACCCTCACAAAGCCCCTGAACCAGATGGGTTTAATATAAATTTCTTCCACAAAAAATGATCCCTCACCAAAAATATGATCTCAGAAGCAGTTATGGAATGAGTCAACAATGGCACACTTCTAAAAGAGATCAAAAAGACCTTTATAAGCCTTGTCCTAAAGTAAGTTGAGCTAAATTATTTTTCTGATTTCTGAACCATTGCATGTTGCAATTCTATTCACAAAATTATCTAAAAGATCATAGCTAAAAAGCTCAAAGGATTACTTGACAAGGACATCAGCCCCACCCAAGGGGCCTATATACTTGGAAGGGTGATTGGAGATAACATACTCATTCTTCAAGAGCTCATCAATAATTACTCTAAAAAAAGTATCGTAATTGTTGCATCAAGATTGATCTTAGGAAGGCATATGACAATGTCAACTGGAACTTCATTATCAATATCCTACATGCTATGGAATTCCTAGTCTCTTTCATTCAATGGATTACGAAGTGTTGGAAAATTTCTCATATAGCATTCTAGCGAACAAACAGCCTACCAAATTTTTTAAAAGTTCCAAATTCGAGTAGGAGATCCTTTATCACCCTACTTATTTGTGTTGGTTATAGAGGCGCTTCATAAGATTATCTTAAGAGTTATTGAAACAACAAAGGGCTTCAATTCTCATTCAAAGTGCAAGAAGCTTAAACCACCTAATCTTTGGTTTGCTGATAATCTAATTCTATTATCCAAAGAAGATTCTACCTCCATCTTTTCCCTAATGAAAGCTCTAAAAATATTTCAAAGAACTCCTAAATTTCAAGTGAATTTCTCCAAAAGCAACATTTATCTATCAAGAAGTGCTGCCATTGGAAGTTCTTATAATTTGAAACCAGTGATAGTTGAGATCAATTGCATTCCTATTTCAACTCAAACAGTGAGAACAAGAGACTTCATGGATCTATTTGGTGAATTCAATCTAGAATATCATCTTGGAGCACCAAACATCTTTCAACAGCAAGAAGAGATCAACTCATAAACTCAATACTTAATTCCATCAACACTTATTAGGCAACTCATCTGGCTTTTCCAAATTCCATTAGCAAATCAATTGATAAGTTACTCAACAACTTCCTTTGGTTAGGTAGCAGTGATAGAATCTATAGAAACAATGTGAAATGGAGTGAGGTGTGTGCTCTAAGGAATCATAGAGAACTTGGTATTTTCTCCATAAAAAATATGAACAACATATTACTCACAAAGAGACTTTGGAGACTCATGAATGATAGATAATCATTGTGGTGTAAATGGATCCATACCTACATCATTAAGAATAGAAGAATATAGGCACTTGACATCAAACATTTTTCCTCTTCTACCTTGAAAGATATCCTAAAATTGAGAAATATATTTCAAGATGACTTCGTTTCTCTGATAAGGAACGGTGAATCTCTCAACTTTTGGTATGATAATTGGCTTTTAATAGGGCAACTTATCATTGCTAATCAAGCTACTTCTCTTGGAACTTCAATTCGACTAAATGTTTCAACCGCAAATGTTCTGTCAAATAAGTAGACATTCCAAAGGTCATCACTACCCAATCCTCTCTTAAATGAAATTCTTTATACATATATCAGTGTAGAAGAAAATAAGGACATTTGGATGCACACCAATGAGTCTTGTAAGAAATTATTCTTCAAGCATTTGCCTAACACACCTTGGCCAAACCTATTTGTCATAGTTACTTCAACCCTCAAGCTGGATTTACACTATGCATTGCAATGAAAGGTAAACTAAAATTGTTGACAAAATTGCCAAATATATGCATCTAGTCAATTGATGCTCATTACGCTAAGAAGCTGAGGAAAATGTTGAACATTTATTCTTTAAATGTAACTATATCAAAGGCATTTGGAAAGAGCTTTGCATAAGATGTTTGATGGCTAGAGAACTAAAAACCCTAGAAAGTGTCAATTTTTGGCACTTAAATAGCAAACACACAAATATGACTGCTTACAAATGTTTTTGGTTATCTCTCTCATCAATGGTTATAGCAACTTGGGATGAAAGAAACTATAGGATATTTCAAGGCAGATGCCTCTCTAAAGAATAATTCAACAACTGACTTATGCAACACATAAGGCTTTAAATGATCATTCAAAAGCATAGATTGTAGGATAAGCAGTACCTCCTTTTCTTTTGGAATGCCTAGTCTCCTTTTGTTATTCCTTTAAAGCCTCACTTGTAATCCTTGATAGTCACTAATCTTTAGTGATATTTAACATTGTATTTTGTATGAATAACTAGTTTGCCTTTCAAGGCTTAATACATTAACATTTTAAAAAAAGTTAAAAAAATTAGAAAAATCAACTAAAAGATTATGAAGATAAGTCCTATAAAAACATACAGTTTTAGACAAGAAATACTTAAAAACTTGGGAAATAGTAGCTCAATCTACTATACTAAGTTGTCTTAAATAATATAATATAATTGAGAACATGCAAAGAAAGATTAACTGTGCAAATTACCTTTAAAGTATGGCTATTAAAACTATATTATATGTTCTTAATGGAGTTCTAAGCATATCAGTACCTAAAACACATTCCAAGTCTCACACATCTTTACGTTTAAGGTTGTCCTGCTAAAGTATGTTTATATAATCTTAATAAAAATAAAGTGCATTCTCATTTTACTCATTGTTATTTTGTAGATATCTAGACCAATCTAAAAGTTGCAAAATTTTATTATAGAGAAGGAGGATCCGTAATTATGGATTCACAAACAATAAAGATTTTAGAGCATGATGCATGTTATGAGGTTGGTCCTTCTTACATTTAGATGATAATAAAGGTAATACTAGTATTATTTCATATCCTTCACTTATTTAATTAGGGTTAATAGATTATAGACATAAAGCCATTCTAGTGTAAGATTAGGAACCAATACCAGTACAAAATGAGGTTTTTATGGAATAAAATTAAGTTAAATAAGTTTAATTAAGAAATTCCATTTGGGTAAGGAGGCCTATTATATCATCTGATTACATAGTCGATCTGGGTGAAAATGACTATGATATTAGATATATTATTAATCCAGTTACCATTTTAGATGTTGATTTTAGTCATTATGTAGATTTAAGGTGGGATGTAATAAAGATAAAACATAATCTGTAAGGTATAATCAGGTATGGAAACTTACTAATTTACTTGATAAGTGAAAACATGTTATGTAAATAGGTTTATAAGACTAAAAATAACTCTTAGGTTGAAGTTGAGTAGGTTAAAGTCAAGTTTGTTATAAGCAAAGTTTCACTCAAAGAGAAGAGATAGACTTTAATGTCACTTTCTCTCTAGTATCTTTTGAAATGCATCTAGAGTCATTTGGATTTGTAGAAATTAAAGTAGAAAGTACTATAAGGTCGTGAGGAGCAAGATTACTTTCTTACTTTTATATGTAGATGATGTTTTACTTGCATCAAATTCCATGGCTATATTGTAAGAGGTTGAGAAACGATCGACCAAGCATTTGAATATAAAGGATCCTAATAAACACAATCCATTCAGGCGTGGATCATTTCGAAGGTTGCATGTTCCTCAAACATTCATGATATAAACATCTCAAAATTAAAAAAGTTTTTTTTTGCATCTTTCATCCTTCGTATATAGATTTAACAAGACATATCTCAAAATTTGTTAGATCTCTTATAAAGCTTATATTAAGCTTATGTTACAAAGGTTTTATATAAAAAATTATAAATCTTATGCATCACGTCTGTGGCAAAATGGAATGGAAATAGAGACCATAAAGAATGCTTATTATTCTAGTATAGGAAGTTTCACAAACTAGATTTAATTAGGTATATAAATTCCAATTTTTCTATATATCCGGATGATAGAAATTCCACATCATATTATATTTTTGTTTTAGTAGTTGTCATTTCATAGAGAAGTGTCAAGTAGACATTTGCAACCTCTTTGTCTATGTATGCAAAGTTTGTTACATACTATAGAGCTACTTCAGGTTGTTTGGTTAAGAAATTTGATTTTGGGTTATCTATGGTTAATTTAGTTATAACCTATCTAGTTGTACTATGATAATCTTTTAGCAGTGTTATTCAGTAATAATAACAATAATGTCGTAGGGCCTAAGCATTTTAAGGTCAAACATTTGACTATATATATATATATATATATATATATATATATATATATATAAGGGTAACACTATAGTAGAACATATTTTGACTGAATATATACTATTGATCCTCTAACTAAAGGACTTCACCTCGCCATTATTTGGGATATTTATCTACAATATGGGTCTTTTAAAATTCTTTGACGCTATTAATTAGAGATTGTTATACATTTTCTCTAGATACAATTATGTTTTCATGTATTATGACTGCATTGATTATATATATTAATGATCATTATTTTACTTGTAGATATACATATTGTCATTTACTATTATAATATAAGTGAAAACCTTAAGATTTGTGTTAATCTTAAACATATTACAAGTCATTAGGTACATACAGTTTAACCTAACTTTATATTTTTGACACATTCAGGTATCTCGTGATATTGATGGGCTTATGAGACATAGGGGGATATCAGTTTTTAATCTTATGAAGGTTTTTTTATGTAGTTTAGCATATAGTAGGAGAAAATATGTTTTAATATTATAGTTTAGCATAAATTTAAGAGAAATTGGGAAAAAAGAAATATAGTACACTAAATTTTTATATTTTCTTAATTTTTACAAAGAAACAAATTAAGAAAGAAAATATATGAACACAATTAAGTGTCTACACTCATCTAATTGAATTAGAGAAAATATTAGGCTCTTATGAGAGACCATTAAATTTAAATAAATTGATTGTATTCAATGTACTTAACCAAGCATAAAAGAACAACCAATTCAAGTTATAACACATTATAAAGAACAAAATAATGATATTCTTACACAATAGGATATGGCTATGGTGTATTTATACAAGTCTTCGTTAGAACTCCATCACATTTTCATAGTCAATGAACGGTGTTAATTTAACCTTTGTTAGGAACTCATACTAGAGGAGTTAAGATATATGGCTAGTAATCAAGTGTGACATCTCATTTAATTACTAAAGTTATAAAAATCATTTGTTATAAATGGGTTTTTAAAACTAAAATGGACTTTTCCAATAATATATAGATATATAACGCTCAATTTGTAGTTAAGGTTTTTACCCAAAAGGAAGGCAGTGGTTCTCATAAAACCTTCTTTTTAATTTTTAAGAAAGATTTATTAAAGATTTAAAAATGTCATAATCTCTTATAGTTTTAAGGAAAATATTATTTATCAATACATATGCATAAAGGTTAATGAGAGCAAATATTTATTTTTAGTATTATATTTAGATAATATATTACTTGTAACTAATGAATTGTTTTCTCTGATACTAAAGATTTTCTCTATAAAAAATTTTGAAATGAAAGATATGGATAAAGCCTTTTATATCATTAGTATTGAAAATTATAAAGACATATTTAATTAAATATTATAATTGCCTTAGACAACTTATATCAAAAAAGATTTGAGGAGTCTTAGGATGAGCATATGTTCATCATTAATAGCACATATTTTCAAAGGAGATAAATTCAATCTAGATTTGTTAAGAAATATCATTCTAATAATTATTGTACATTTACTTTCCTTCTTCTTGTACATATTTTTCCTTATTAGTTTGTTGCATATCCCGCTGATATTGGATCACATGTTCTATGGCTTAGATGTAGGAGAATAATTAAATAGGCTCTCTGTATATATAGACTTGTATTATGTCAATGAATATACAACGAAATATATTAAGCGAACTCTCTACTTTTTCTTATCTATTTTTAAGATGGCATCAGAGCAAGCCTTCTAATCCATAGCAGGAAACAACAAAATTTCAAGCAACAAAAATTCAAGCACCACCTCCAACATGGATCTAACAAATCCATATTATATTCATCATTCAGATTATCTAAGTCACATGCTTGTCCCCATCAAATTAAATGGTGCCAATTGCCCATCATGAAGCAAGTCTATGATTCATGCTCTCACAGCTAGAAACAAAATTGGCTTCATTGATGGGTCCATTGAACAACCTTCAGCAATAGAAGAACCAACAGAATATGCTTTATGGAGTCAATGCAATAGCATGATCTTATTATAGCTCACTCAATCTGTAGAACCTGATCTTGCCAAAGGGGTCATTCATGCTAAGATAGCCTATCAAGTTTGGGAAGATTTCAAAGATCAATTCTCACAAAAGAATGCACCTGCAATCTACCAAATTCAAAAATCATTGGCTTCACTCACACAAGGTATCATGACAGTTTCAACCTATTTAACAAAAACTCAAAGGTCTTTGGGATGAATTAGATACATATCGAGCACTTCCCACATGCAACCTAATGAAAGCAAATAATGAACAGAAAGATGAAGATCGTTTGATGCAGTTTCTTATGGGTCTTAATGATACCTATAATGTTGTTTGTACAAATGTCCTCGTGATGTCCCCACTATATAATGTACGCCAAGCATACTCACTTATTATTCAAGAGGAAACCTAAACACAATTGACACCGGAGCATATTGAAAATTTCTCTATTTTAGCTGCTGTTTCAAAACATGGAAATAATTCCTCATATAAATTCAAAGACAAGCATTGTGAGCATTACAATAGAGAAGGTCACACAATTGAAAATTTGTCGCACTTTAAAGATTCATTGCAAATATTGTGATAAAAAGGCCATACTGCGGAGAGGTGCAAATTCAAAAATGGCATATGGGTTTCCAACAACAACACAAGAAGTCAAGGTAATCGAAACAACAATTCACAACAACAGCAACGTCGAACTCAAAGAAGCACAATGAATTCTTTTGCTAATGCAACATAATCTTCTCAATCTCAATCCATATATGGAGTTCAATCATAAGACATTAATAATTCTCATGGACTTTCCGCAGATCAACTCCGACAAACTGCTCAAAGCTTGTCTATGATGGCTCAAAATCATATTTCACCTTGTAAAAGTGATGCTTATGCAAATGCTACAAGTCTGTCTCTTTTTCAAAATGCTTCAATTAATTTTGTGCTTACTAAGCCTTGGATCTTGGATAGTGGAGCTACTGACCATATCACTTCTAACTCCACACTTTTCACTCAAACAAAATCTTCATCTATTCCCATTGTCAATCTACCAACAGGTCATCTGCCTTAATTAATTCCATTGGAACAATACCATTTAACTCAGATATTACCTTAAACAATGCTTTATTTGTTCCTTCCTTTTGCTTAAATTTAATGTCTGTTAGCAAACTCACCAGTGATTTAAATTGTTGTATCATTTTATTTCTCACCTTTTGTTTTTTACAGGACTTGGCTACGGGTAAGATGATTAGCTTGGGTAAATAGTATGGTGGTCTCTATTACATGTCTTTGCTACAACAAACACCTATTTCTAGTTTCACAACCCCCAGATTTATGGCACATGTGTCTCGGACATCCATCATCATCCCTCCTTAGATTAATTGCTCCACTATTGTCTTCTCATAATATCAATTTTGATAATAAATATGTTATTGTCATATGGCTAAGTAGACCAGACTCCCATTTCCTTCAATTATTATCTCTACAAATGCTCCATTTAATTTACTGCATTGTGATATTTGGGGTCCACACAAAGTACTAACTCATTCAAGGGCTTGTTTTTTTTCTCACAAGTGTGGATGATTTTACAAGTTGCACTTGATTATTTCTTATGCAATTCAAATCTGAAACTCGATCTCTTTTGTAGTCATTTATTACATTTGCTAAAACACAATTTCATGCATCAGTTAAAGCAATCAGAGTAGACAATGGAAAAGAATTCTTGTCCATGAAATTTTTTTCAATCTCATGGCATTGAATATCAACATACTTGTGTATCAACACCCCAATAAAATTGGGTAGTTGAACGTAAACATTGCCATATACTAAATGTCACACGAGCATTACACTTTCAATCTTCTATGCCTCTCACCTTTTGGGGGGAATGTTTATTGACCGCTGTCTATCTTATTAACCAATTGTAATCCCCATTGTTATCTTCAAAGTCACCGTATGAATTATTATACAATCATCCACCATCACTTGATCACTTGAAAGTGTTTGGTTGTCTGTGTTATGCAACAATTGTCCAACCTAGTCATAAATTTGACACTCGTGCCAAATGTTGTGTTTTTATGAGGTATCCCACTGGTCAAAAGGGTTACAAACTTTATGACTTAGAGAACAAAAAAAATTTTGTAAGCCATGATGTCCAATTTTATGAGACTATCTTTCCTTTCAATTCAACCACACCAAAGCCATCTAAAATGCCTTCCAACCTTTCCATTGACATCACAAAAGGTTGGGATCCTTCATCGATAAATACTTTCCCATCCTAACACTCTTCCCACCAACCTGCATTCATACCTGAACCTACATCTTCTAGAGATTCCCCACCAAATATTGTCGAAGAAAATAATTATACCTAATCTACACAATCTGCTATGCCTTCCATTGAAAACACTGATAATGTTTCTTCCACTCAAACACCCTCTCCTTCACCTTTACATCAATCTCTTGGGCCAAAGCAACCCCTAGCATGGCATAAAGACTATATACTGTCAGCACAAGTCAAGCATCCTTCACGAAGTCACGCACTGTAAAAGGTACTAGGTATCCTCTTTCTCATTTTCTCTCATACTCTCATATATCTTCTACCCATTACATCTTTTTAGCTAACATTACAGGTCATATCGAGCCTCAATCATATGCTCAAGCTGTCCTTGATCCACATTGGCAACAATCTATGAATGCCGAATTAGAAGCATTGCAGCAAAATAAGACTTCGAGTTTGGTTCCACTTCTTGATGGCCATAAGCCCATTGGCTGCAGATGGGTTTGCAAAATCAAATACAAATCTGATAGGACAATTGAACGCTACAAGGCTTGCCTTGTTGCAAAAGGATACATGCAAATTGAGGGAACTAATTACCAGCAAACATTCTCTCCTACAACAAAACTCATTACACTTTGTTGCCTCCTTGTTATCATTTCTGCTTGAAATTGGTTTACCTACCAGCTAGATGATCAAAATGCTTTCCTTCACGGAGACTTACAAGAGGAAGTATACATGGAACCTCTACTTGGTCTCGGCCGATAGGGGGAGAATATTGTATGTCGGCTCTACAAATCTCTTTACGGTCTCAAGCAAGCCTCAAGAAATTTGTTCCTCACCTTTTCAACAACCATTCAAAAGGTTGGCTACCAACAATCAAGGGCTGATTATTCTCTTTTCACCAAGCATAAAGGTACCTCATTTACTGCGATTCTCATTTACGTAGATGATATACTACTCACAGGGAATGATCTTCAAGAAATTGAGAACCTTAAAAAGTTCCTTCTCACACGCTTCCGCATCAAAGATCTTGGAGACTTGAAATATTTTTTGGGCATTGAATTCTCACATTCAAAGAAAGGAATTTTATGTCTCAAAGAAAATATGCAGTAGATATTTTAGAAGATTCAGGGCTTTTTGGTGCTTGCCCAAACAAATTCCCAATGGAACAAAATTTGAAGCTCACCACCAAAAATGGAACTTTGTTGAATGATCCAACTAAATACAGAAAGTTGATTGGCAGGTTGATTTATCTCTAACCATGACAAGGCCTAACATAGTTTACTCTATTTGAACACTTAGTCAATTCATGCATGAGCCTTGAAAACCTCATTGGGATGCAGCCATACGAATTCTTAAATACATCAAAGGTTCTCCTTTTCAAGGTTTGCTATTTTCTTCCACAAACAATCTTGCTTTGAAAGCTTTTTGTGATTCAGATTAGGGAGGCTGCCATACCACAAAAAGATCAGTCACGGGTTATTTCATTTTTCTTGGAAATTCTCTTGTGCCATGGAAATCCAAGAAATAAGCTAATGTTTCCAGATCATCAGCTGAAGCAAAGTATCGAGCTATGGCTAATACATGTTTGGAGCTGACTTAGCTGTGTTATATCCTACAAGATTTAAAGATTCCACAGATAGCTCCTACACCATTATTTTGTGACAATCAAGCAGCCTTACATATAGTCCGACAAAAATTACAAGCTGGAATGATTAGTCCATCATATATTCCTACTAACTTCCAGTTAGCAGATGTCTTTACAAAAGCATTAGGAAAGGATCCATTTGAGACGCTACGAGACAAGTTGGGACTTCATGATATTCACTTTCCAACTTGAGGGGGACTGTTAAGAAATATCATTCAAATAATTATTGTACATTTACTTTCCTTCTTCTTGTGTATATTTTTCCTTATTAGTTTGTTGCATATCCCGCAGATAGTGGATCACATGTTCTATAGCTTAGATGTAGGAGAATAATAAAACAATCTCTCTGTATATATAAACATGTATTATGTCAATGAATATATAACGAAACACATTAAGCTAGCTATCTACTTTTTCCTATCTATTTTTAAGAAGATTAGTTTCTAAATAATGTTGTAAAAAGAAGCAATGAAGGATATGCCATATGTTTCTACATTTGGTAGCTTAATAAATACACAGATTTGCACTAGATGTGATATTACATTTACAGTAAGAATGTTAGGAACATATCAAAGCAACTCAAGACTTAAGCTTTGAACAATTGTTAAGGAAGTTATGATGTATCTGTAGGGAACTAAGAACTATAGGCTCACATATATGGATTATGATAACTTAAAAATGATAAGTCATTCAAACTCAAAATTTATGGGATGCTAAGACATAAAAATTTATATAGCTTGATATACTTTTCTTCTTGTTAGAGGTGTAACCTTATAAAGTAGACTATAGTTGCCTTATTTACCACAGAAGCAAAGATTATAGCTTGCTATAAAGTTACAACACATGCACTATAGTAAAGGAATTTTATCAAAGATTTGAGGGTAATTGATGGTATTGAAGATCTTTACTAACAACTCATATGGAATGTAAAAGGGTGGAAGTAAAAAAAAGCATATTCATATAAATATTTAATTACTAGAGATCATATTAAAGAAAATGCAATCACTATTGAACATATTAGTTTAAGTTCATGATAATTAATCTTGTGAATAAAGATTTGTGGGTATATTCAGATAAGAATCATGTATATAATATGAGATTATCTAGTTAATCTAATTTCAAAATTTAGTCTTCTTACTTTGTTAAAGTAAACACGATAAAGTTCGAGCACTTGCAGTTTGTTGCTTATTTAATGGACACTTAATGGAATAAAAGAAAGACGAGATTTGTGGTTGTCGAAAAATGTTAAATAAAAGTTTATTCCTTATGTGGTTTATATACACTCACTCGTGTTTAAATTGATTAAAGACTTATTATGTCTTGATAATAACATGTCTTGATAATAACTAAGTAACTTAATTTAAATGAAATTAAACTATATCTTTAATGGTATGATATGATACGGATAAAGATATAGTGAGTTATTATGAATTTCTAATTTAGTTATATAAATATGTTTATACAGAATCTTAGGAGTAATTGAAACCTAGTATAAACCTAGCATGACAAGCAGTAGGTGATGCCTCATCTGCAACTGTGGGCCCTAAAGGGGGAGAAGGTGAGTCAGTGCGAGCGGCAGACTGTGATGATCCACCTTCATAGTAAGTACCTCCGAGCATGTCTCTAAACCTGGGTTGTATTACCTCACGTTGTGTAGCGCCCCCTCATCGTAGGGTACACAACAGAAAACTCGAAGGTCGCTCCGACGTATATCCTACGATAAGGTGCACCACCAGAACATTTCTACTAGTAATCTTCATGTCATTGCACTAATTTAAAACCACAGCATCAGA
>JAOQMR010000213.1:10948364-10978373 GCA_027563865.1 Erythroxylum pelleterianum
TCATTTTAATACACTTCTGGGATTAAAATTGTATAACATTTTACATTATGATTAATATATATTATTTTCAAATTTCACAGTTGAGGTTATAAGATTGAGCATCAATCAAGAAATTAAGGATGACTCAAGAACAATTCATGTCAAGCATAATATAACTTGTCTTGGTAGTCCTCTACTAATTCATTTTAATACACTTCTGGGATTAAAATTGTATAACATTTTACATTATGATTAATATATATTATTTTCAAATTTCAAGATGGACATCTTTTAAATATAGTTTAATGAAAAACCTTTGAAACATTTACTTCTTAGATTTTGGAAATTTTTTAAAAGTTTAATTTTTTTTTGAAGTGATAGGTTAGTCACTTTATAAAATTTGAAATAGATTTTAAATTGTTAAGTATGGAACATTAATCGACTCATAAGGACATAATTTGATCAAATTATACATTAGGTTTGATTATCATAAATGAGAGTAAGGTTAACTAATTTGTTTGCTTCTAAATCAAGTTTTTGGAACTTCTTATAAAGGATGAACAAAGACTTTAGTGAAGATGTTTTATGTTATTACACCTTATATTTCTTTATAAGACTTCTCCAATTTTAGTTAGATATATAATTCTTTTAAAAGTTCACCTACTTTGATTTAGTTTGGTGTCTCTTATTCAATATAATAATACTAATATAAGGCAAAAGACATAAGCCTACCTTTTGGTTTAAGAAAGTTCCAAAAAAATTCTTTAATCTTTAAATTTTTCGAAAAAACTCCTTATGATTTTTAAATTTAAAAAAACTCTTTCTTTTGGACTTTAGTTAAAAAATAATGATAAAACATGTGTAGTATAGACATCATACATGAAGTAATAAAATGTCACTAACATGGTAACTAATCAAGCTCTTAAACTTAGTTAAATTAATTAAACTTGATTTAATTAACAATTTAAGATAACTATAATAAATTATTATTTTTAATTGAGTTTAATTAGTTTAATTTGAGTTTAAAAGTTGGGTTGGATCGTTGTGTAGGTAATATTTGATTGGTCTACGTATGATTTCTATGTCGAATGTGTTTCATCATTATTTTTAACTAACATAAGATAAGGGTGTTTCTATAAGATCGAAACTGTATTTTTTGTTGTTGAGAATTTTAGAAATTAAGGAAGTTGTCTGGATTATATTTTGGTAATACGTGAGTAGCTGTCTTGAGTTGTAAGCTTCTATTGAGGTTTTGTATATTATACTTAGGGATGTTTATTGAACCACTATAAATCGATTTGGATTTCTCTTTCCCTTATCCCTTTACATTATCGCTTAAGTGTGTCGTTGAAATTTATTAGTTTATATCCTATTTCTATCTTCTATAAATTGTGCTCATTAACACGCTAAGTTAGTAAAAATTTTGTTAAAAATTTATTGACACCCAATTTACCCTCTATTAGGTGTCATTAGGGACTAAAATTACCTTTTATAAACAATACAAAAATGGGTTATACTATACTAAAATGTATTGTAAAATTTAAGCTTATACTAATCAAGAGACGGAGAAAGAGAAGATAGCAAAAAATATTGAATCAAAACTATAAATTAGGAAAAGTTAAAGGATTAGTTGAAAAATAATTGTAATTAATTGTTAATATGTTTAAAAATAAAATATTATAAGGTAAATTTAATAAAAAATTTTAAAATAAATTTTCAATTTGTGCATAATTAAAACTTTTTATCCATTAATTTTTGGATTTTACTTTTATTTGATAAATTAATGTCTTTGTGTAAATAATTTGATATTTCAACTATAATTAAATTCATTAAACCTTTTTCAAAGTTTTGTTGATATATATATAGAGTAAAAGACAAATCATATAATGGATTATTTATTTATGGGCACTTTTATTTTTAAAATATTTTTGTTATTTTATATAAAGTACAAACAAATCACTTAATTCAATTTTATTTTAAATTGTTTTAAATATATATTTCCATGGTGATAATTGAGTAATAAATAAGGAAAAAGATAAGTATTATAAATTATATAAAAATATTATAATATTTATGTTAAGATTAATTTGTAATTTTACCTTAATATATATATTAAGATAAGTATTATAAATTATATAAAAATATTATAATATTTATGTTAAGATTAATTTTTAATTTATATTAAGGTAAAATTACAAATTAATCTTAACATAATATTAAGAGTTCTAATATCACAATCTTAATTTATAAATGCTGTTACACTTTTTATGAATCAAATATAAATAACTATACATTTTAAATGGTCTTTTTGTTGACCAAATTTTCAGTAGGGATATGAAAAGTTCCTAAAAGAGTATTTGACAAAAAATTAAATTGGATATTAACGTTTTTACCAAAATTTAACTTGAATTCAAACATTTCATAGTATTCAAAAAGAAACCCGACATTTTGAAAATGTTTAATTTAAACGCCAACCTAATAGTTTTGGTATATTTCTTTATGGGACTCATTTCCAAATATACATCATAGGGAGCAAACGGGGCAAAACAAGAAAAAGAAGAAGCTCGGTTACCGAGGCAACACTGCCTAGATTCTAGATGTCAATAGGGTCGTAGTTGTAGTCATCAAAACAAGAAATCAAAGTGGAAATATTATCCTATGTTCAGGAGGTTTGCCTGGCTCACCGCATCTACAGTACCGTCGCCCCCCCTTACTCTGCAGGTAAACATGTTATTGAGGTTAGTCACTTAGTTGGCAAAAACCCTGAGAAGGATGGGTTAGTTTAGCTACGGATGGTTCCTCCAAAGGTAATCCCGGCTCAGCTACAACTGGTGGACTGATACGTGATGTTAGTGGCCAGTGGCTAGTGGGATTCGGTGCAAATGTGGGCTTTTGCGCCGCGTAGCAAGCTGAATTATGGGCTGTTTATTATGGGCTTCAACTTGCTTGGTGGTTTGGTTATTCCCAGATTGATTTATCTATTGATTCCGCAGTGGTTGTTTCGCTCATTACTTATGGGCCTAGCTCGGTGCACAACACTATCATTCATACTATCAGGGACTTACTTTTCAGGAATTGGGAGGTGCGGGTGCGTCAGATCTATCGTGAAGGAAATTGGTGCGCGGATTGACTCACCAATTATAGCTATGATGTAATACCCAAATACTCCATGGGAGGATACATGAATGCCACCCAGGACAGAACAAACAAAACCAAAACATTACACACCCGGAAAATGCCATGAATGTATGTCAAAATCTAACCCCTAATTTGGGGCGTTACATATGACCTATTGTTAGGAGTGCACTGGCTTCCTGACCTTGTTAATGGCGTTGCTCTCTTGCTATTTGCTGACATGGTGGGAGTTTCTCTCCCCCGAGTGACTCATATGTAGTTTCTCTATTTGGCTTCGACCTGTTTTCTATCCAAAAAAAAGTTCAAAACACATCCTCTTTAACCTACCAAGGCAATTCAATTAAGAATTTCGTAGTTCATTAAACCAAGCTAGTATGTGAATAATAAGATCATAATTATCCAAGGCAATTCAATTAAGAATTTCATAGTCTATGTGAAGTCCTTAAACTAAGCGAATAATAAAATAAGCTATTATTTAATAATTAAGACAGATATTGAATAAAAAATATTATTTAAAAATATAACTTTTTCATAGGATTGGATTTCTTCTTTTTTATATATATATCTTAAGGAAACAGGTACACATATTAAGCTAGTAATCAGGGAAAGGAAACCTCAGCTGTATCCTCGACGAGGATATTAAAACAACCCACAGGCGGGTATGGATACCAATGAATACCGAGATCTAAAGACCTGGCATGATTTGCTAGCCAATCCGTGGCTCGATTAGCCTCTCAGTATATATGTCTAGCTTTCACAGTCCAATCGCGGTTGAGAAGTTGTTGGATCCCTAGAATTAAATTAGAATGATGCTGATTTGTTGTAAATGAGGTCGATAAATTGTGAAGAACAATAATTTGAATAAGATAACTATTTTGTTTTTATGTGATAGTAAGATTTGAACATAAGATCGTTTGACCTCGTACTCTTTTACTTCGTCAACTCAATCACTCCTGATGTTTAAAAACAAAATGGTTATCTTATTTGAAAACAGGACCTTTTGTAAGTGCTACAACATTTTTTTACATTAAAAATTTATAATCTATTTATTCGAAATATTTGAGAGAAAAATTGAGTAGACATATCTATTAAAAAATAGAAATTTAACAAAGTCCCAACCGTGAGATAGAGACAAGCAACCCCATATTCTGGCCCAAGAATGCAATGGAAAGGGAAGATATACAGCTAAAAATCTGAAAATGACGATAAGAGTCCATGAGCCTGTTGAATGCCACTCAAGACCCTAGAGTCCAGACATGGCCGTCCTGCCTCACGCGGATTAATGATTATGAAAAGAAAGGGAAAAGCAAGCTAGTGGAAGGAAAAGAAGATTTTTCTAAAGAGGGCACTGGAGCACTGGTCCCCCGCAGGAAATGGTGGCATCCATTTTTTGTCATCATTTCATCAGTTCGGACATGTTAAAAGTATTTTTGGTAACTGTCCGGACATATGATCTTCGTATTCAACCACCATCAAAATGACCTCCCCCTAACTGCTAAGAGTGTGCAAGGTTTCAGGTTTGTTCCGCTTCTATTTTATCCCATCCATTGAGTATAGCTCTATAAACACTCAGCAGCAAATGCCATTGTACCTTATTGCACATTTCGACCACCCAAAACTCGGGTATGAACAGAAAAACAGCAATTAGATTTGCCTGGTCACTTTCCAATTTTACATGACGGGAATAAAGAGAGCTTTTCAGAAAAGTAGTATTGCCATCAATCACGTAAGGAATCCTATACTGTTTTTGACTTTACCATATATTTATGTCGCTTGTTTTGGTTTTCTTGATTCAATCTCATCAAGAGAATTACGGCTCTATCTCGCTCAAACTATCAGCCCCTTGCACTTATCATCAACGCGAATGGCCTCTGTAAGTTCGATGCCAAACTCTCTTTCAGTATCTGATCCAGCTTCCTTGTAATTTTCCCGATATTTGCATGAATCTTAAGCTTCGGATCTAAATTGTAACGAATTGATTCATACATAGATGGTGGAACTGAAAGTGGGTTTGCATTGCGATGAATGCATTAAGAAGATCTTGAAGGCTATCAAGAAAATCCAAGGTAAAAGAGCACTGGACCTGTATGGTTTATCTTCTTTTCTGCGCATGGTTCATTAACTTGTTAACTGCGGTCTCTCTGTGAGAACGAACTTCTTTGACACGTTGCTGTTTTCGATTAGCAGATATCGAGACATATAACGTGGATACTCAACTCAATAAGGTCACCGTCACCGGCAATGTCACAACTGAGGAAGTTATCCGAGTACTTCAAAAGATCGGGAAGACAGCTACCAATTGGGAAGAAGGTGAAGTCAACTGTTAAATTCATCACAACGCAAGATTGGCTATTGCGACTGACGATTTTCAGTAAGGGACTTGGAGCATGGATTGATACACTCTGTAGAAGAGATTTTTCCAATTGTTTTTCATTGTAAACATTGGCTGTTTGTACTAGTTAACCTCCAATTCTCAATAAAACTCTGCTTTAAAATTTTGATAGCTATCTTCTGAACTGGAGTTCTACTTCAGGCAGAGAGAGGTGAAAGTACTTCGCACACGAAATTCAACCTTTCCAAGTTTTTGTTTCATTTACAAGGAAAAAAACAAAGCCGGAAATGAGGAACTTGATGAAAAAAGAAAATTAGCCAGCAAAATGAAAGTCGCAGTCTTTATCTACAAAAACAACATAGACCACCCCAAATACGACATCTTTTGGGTCAATGAGTCTCACAATCTACCGGGGTTGGTGGATCGTTCGTGGACTCACTTTCAAATTCACAATCTTCGATGGCTTATCCATATACCTTGGTACCTGAGTCAGACCACGACCCTTTTTCCATTTCAGAGCTCCAACAGAAACTATCTCCCTGGACTCCTCTTCCTCTGCAATGAACAGAGAAAAAGAAAAGAATACCGAGTTAACGAGTTGGACCGGTGACTCGAGCTATTTAAAACTGACATTTCCCTTAAAGTGCTCTGTTACCTACTTTCATATGAGTAATCATCGTCGGCGTAGTCGTCGAAGAAGAGAGAATCGAGGTCGTCGGGAAGGGCATCCTCGTAAATATCAGAGACGAAAGGGTCAGTTTCGAAATCGAAGAAACACTCTTGGAGCCAGTAATCCCGGAACCAAGGTGAGGATTTGACAAGGGCCCACCACTCATCGGAGAAGTCTTCCACCGTCCGATATGCCAGCGGTACGAACAACGGAGCGTTGGGGTTCAACGTCGACGGCAACAGTGAGCTCTTACAAATTACGTCAAATGCCATTTGCGACAATGGATAAGATGATACACTATGACCAGGGTAGATGATGTGAACTTCAATATATAGCTCCCTTTAACGAAAAGGACCTTCAAGCTGAAGTTTATTACAGAAACGACACGGAGCACGTTGTGACGTATAAAATAAGGAATACAGATAATGCATGTATGTGAATTGCAAGAATACAGAAGGAGCCAAGGAAGGTTCCATTGGGTACGGTGTGGGAGAGCACACCGTATTATTTTATTATAGATTAAAATAATGAAGAAAGTGGGCACTGGAGACAAGCTAGGTTAGGTAGGCAAACACATACACATGTTCTTGTCTTTATCAGCATCTTGTCCATAGCACGTCCTTTGCTCCTATCCTTTAAGTGCAACGGACTGTTTGAGTGGTCCCCACTTATCAACGTTCATGAACCTCCACTTTTTATATTTGCCTGGCGCACCAATCAAGAGTTAAGTCCGGTTGTAGTATTATTAGGACCATTTACACAGGCTAGAAACCCACTCACCTTTTGGGCCCGAATGTGTGTGCAATATCTTGTTATCAAATTCAAATTCTTTTAAATTTGACATATAAATTTAAATTTAATAAAAAAACAAAGAGTTATATTAATTTATCTTTTCCTTAAAGCTAAGTTCGGTTGGACGTAAGGTTTTTAATATAATAGAATGAAATGGTTTATAATGAAATAAAATGTAAATGAATGTGATATTATAAAATTGTTGTTTGTGAGAGATGAAAAGATTCATAATATAATATAATAAAATGTTGTTTGAAAAAAGAGTTTATAACGTAATATAGTGAAAAGTTATTTATTATTGTATATTTCATCCTAAATCTTTCGAATTCAAAGATTTTTATTTTTAATGTTTAAAATAAAATGAGATAGAACATAAAATCTCCGATTCTATCACATTCTATTATAACCTATCATCACAAATGAATAGTATATTTTTTAAAATTCATATATTTTTTTGGTTTCTTGCGAAGTGTCTTAGGAGGGTTCCAACTATGGGAAGATACCTTTAAGCCATCCACTCCCAGACTAATTCTCACTGAAGTCGGGTAGATCTCTTGTAGAAGGCAAAACTCTGGCCTCATATTTTAAACGACTGCATACATAAGGACGATTAGAACCCGTGGACTGCATACAATTCATATTAATAAACCGCCAGCCTAAGCATCGACTTTAGCATACCGGGAACAGATCACCTGTTCCATAATTGCTGTGCCAGTGCTGTTCCATTGCATCTGGTCCACACATTTATGTGGGACCCACAAAAATATATGGACCGAATACAATGGAACAACATTGGCACAGCAATTATGGAACAGATGATTTCATTCCTAGCATACCATGGCACTTCAATGTGAACTTTTACTACTTTGGGAAAATGGGAAGTAGAAGGCTTGTGAATGCATATGAATGAACCAAAATAAAACACAGATTATCCTCCTAATTCCACGCACGACTATTTAATGTTAAATCATAAATATCAAGGATGTGTTTAAATGGTTCCTTTTTTTTCCCCCCCCTTTCCCGTTTTAGTTTGTTTCATGAATCCATGCACGTAGGGAAGAACAACGCAAGAGAGGTATACAGAAGTGTTTTATGGCGATGAAAAATCCCAAGCCCATATTGAACGTGACCGGAGAGTGCTTTGACTATGTAAGGGTTTTCTCGGACGGTATTTTGAGCACCGACAAGGAAAGTATTCTCCAACATTCCCTTGTTCGCTTCCATCTTCTCATCGTCCTCTTCGTGTGCTTATCCAGATTCTTTCACTTCCTCTTAGGCCGCTTCTGTTTGCCCCGCATCACCTCCGAGATCCTGGTAATGTTAAATCTTCATTTTGTTATCGGAATAAATCACAGGCTCATTGCTATTCTTCGTGCATGTACATATTTATTTATTTATCTGTCTACGCATCGTTGCCTCAATCAGCATGTAGAATAGAAAGCGAAAAGCAATGCTTACTCTTTCTGGCTCTGTTTTTAAGGTTGTTTTAGCAATTCTTTGACTGATGTCAGTTTTGTCTGTCAATTTTGGTCTGGTGGAGCAACAAAATTCAATACTAATTACTGTTGGAAGATTTTCGTTTCAAAAGCCAACAAATTGCATACATGTGATTGTGGTTAATTACAATTAGGCGAAATAGTTTCTAACTAAAATCTGGATTCCCGAGAAATCTTGGTAGATTGTCAACGACGCTTTATATGGTTTGAATCATCATCATTATCATAACTTGATTGGTTTGCTTAACAGACAGGAATGATCCTGGCACCAACTGCGCGGGGATACGTGTTCCACAACTCAAAGAATCCATTGTTCCCTCCATTTCCTGAGCAGGTCTTCGCTGCATTATCAAAAATTAGCTTCCTTGTATTCACATTTCTGGCTTCTGTAAGAACCAACCCGCTCTTGGTAAAACAGATGGGTACAAAAGCCTTGATTTTTGGGTTTCTGCTGTTTGTAGTACCTGCTACGATGGAAAGTTTTTGTCTCGTCGTGTTTCCAATCGATGAACGCCTCACTTTCACTGTGAAAACGCACAGGCGATTTCTCGCAGTTTATTACATCAGGATGATGACAAGTAGCCAATTTGCTGGGGTCAGTACAACTTTGATGCAGTTGAAGATCGCCAATTCCCGGCTGGGACACTTTGCTTTGGCGTCAACTTTGGTTAGCGACTTACTGAGATTCGCATACTCAACTATGGATAGTTTCTACAGGGCAATGTTAAGTACATCAATAACGGTAGCAATTAAGGTCGTTCTTTATTCTCTTGCACTCGTTGGTGTTATTTTGAGCGTAATGAGAGCTACAGTACACTGGTTCATCAGAAGAACCCCAGAAGATAAGCCCATGAAGGAAGTTTACGTAACAGTTACGGTAGCCATGGTTTTAGGATTGGCATCAATTGGAGATAGTGTGGGGATGTATTTCCTTTTTGGTCCTTTCTTGTTAGGCTTAGTGGTGCCTGCAGGATCTCCCTTAGCCACTGCCCTGATAACAAAGCTTGACACTCTTTCCACAGGGTTTCTTATCCCACTCATGTTGGTATATAGTTCCACCAAATTTGATCTCCAGGACTTCATCAGATATTTCCCATATGCAGTTAATTTTCAGGCGGCTTTGATCGGATACACGATCAAATTGATAATAACGTTTATAGGGGCAATAAGTTGCAGGTTGCCTTTAAGTGAAGCTGCTGCTCTTACGCTCCTCGTGAATGTGAAAGGAGTTGTTGAAGTAGGCAGTCTTTTGAGCTTTGGTAACTTGGAGGTAATCGCCAAAACCATTTCCTAGACGCTCTTTTTTCTTTATTTTGTTAGTGGATATGAGAAGGAAAAAGACGAGCTTGTCTTGTATGCAATTATTACCAGAAACTCCAATAGAAAATCTCATCCCGTTTATGGCTGACTGCTCTTTTTGTTTTCCTTCTCTTAACAGATGTACGATCTAGGAACTACCAGTGGAATTTTCTTTGTGTTTCTGATATCAGGGATTTTACCACCACTCATCAACCTTCTCTATGATCCAGCAAAGCAATACATAGGCCACATCAAGAAATGCATTGAGCATGCTCCAAATGACGCAGAACTTAGCATACTAGCCTGCTCTCACCGGCAAGAGGACGTTATGACTGCAATAAAGCTACTAAAATACTGCAATCCAACAAAGCAAAGTCAGTTGTCCATTTATGGGCTGTATCTGGAGGAACTTATCAGTAGTTCTACCCCTCTTTTAATTAACCATCAACTAGGCCAGAAGAACTCTTATTCAGAGGAATCAAGGACGCAACGTATTATTGATATTTACAAGTTTTTCAAATCGCAGAACAAGAAGTTAAATCAGGTGCATGTTTTTACAGCAATATCGCCACTGAAACAGATGTATGAAGACATATGTGGGTTGGCTTTTGACAAGGCTGTTTCCCTAATAATCCTGCCATTTCACAAGAAATGGAGCAACAAAGGCAAACTGGTTTCAAGCAGTAGTGAGATGAGGAGTTTGAACACCATTGTATTGGATAGAGCACCGTGTTCTGTTGGAATTCTCATTGATCGTCTGAGAAACCACAGCATTAATTCCATTTTTGGTATATCAAAAATGTATCGAGTAGTCGTTTTGTTTATAGGAGGTCCAGATGATAGGGAGTCTCTTGCATTTGCCTTGAGGATGGCAGGAGACCCCTGCGTTCAGCTAACAGTCTTGCATTTCGTCTCCGACAATGGTCGATTACTTGATGAGTGGGAAGAAATGCTCGATTATGAAGCTCTCAGAAGCGTAAAATTAGAAGTGTCAAGGAGTGCTAACATTGGCTACAAAAGGGAGGAAGTTAAGGATGGCTCTGAGACGGCTGCTATCGTGCAGTCACTTGCAAATCATTACCAGCTAATCATTGTGGGCCGTCGCCATGAATCTTGCAAAGACTCTCTATCAGGCTTATCGGAGTGGACAGAGTTGCCGGAGCTTGGACCTATAGGAGACTTGTTGGCTGCTATAGACTTCAATGATGAAGTTTCAATTTTGGTGATCCAACGGCAAATCTTGAAAGCAAGTCATAGCAGTGTTTTGAACTAATGATCTATCAATTGCATTATTGCAACATAAGCCAAGACAAAGTACCAATACCTGAGCACTTCAACGCTTCTATATCACTAGAACTCACATGCCACAATTTTGTCAATCAAACCTAGCCTCTGCCATTGTCTTCGTAGCCCTTTTGGTAAGGAAAAGCCATACAACAAGAACGACCCCGTCTCTTATGATAATTCATTTCTTGTTCATTAGAAAAGGGCCTTTTGGAGATGATGCAAGAGCGTGATCGGAAACAGCATGGATCACTTTTATTCCTTCACCGAATAGTTTTGATCAGTTTCAAATTTAATATGTTTTCCCCGTAAATTGTGAAACAACTGATAGTTCGGCTTGGAAATGGTGTAGGTTCATGTTCTATGTTCCACATGTGAACCTAATCTACCATTTCAATGCTACATACTCGGCTATATCCAGAATTTCATTAATTGGGGCTTAATAGACTTGAATTTTTGTTTGGAATTTAAAACAATGAGATGAACAATGTCGCACATTCGAAATATGTTCTCTGGGCTTGTAAGAAGGGAGTAAGCCCTTAACAAAAAGGGTACGAGGATTTTTCAACATCGGCTTACGGCTAGGTTTTGGGCTTTGAATGCTACTCGCAAAGTGTTAAAACGGTGCACAAGAAGAATTCATTCTAACGAAAGTGAGGAATTTAGAGAAAAATGACCATCAATTTTGAGGATAAGAGAAACTAACCAGATGGCAGACATAAGAAACAGGCCAACATATGAAAGCGTGACGAACTAATTTTAAATTCTAACATCAAAGTCAACAACAACTATTCTAACTATTTTCTGTAGTTACTTTCATCAGTTCATGTTTCATGAAACCGGGCTATTCAATTAACCTCATATTGATCAAAATTTTAACAATTTAACCATAGATTATCAGACGTATGAAGCAAGTAAATGGAGCTCACTGTTTCAGTTCTCAAGACAAATTAGGAAGACTTATTTACAACTGAGTAATGATAAAATAGTAACCTGGGAGTTGGAATAATCACTTCATTATTTCTTGACTTCATCCATGCTAGTATCTTCTGTGATGCCGCAACCAACGGCTGCATTACTTGGTGCATCTGCCTGGTAAGTTGGTGGTTCACTTTTTCTACTTTGCAATCCTGAAAAACGTGCAAGATCGACCCATTGCTGCAGCATTTTGGGGAGAGAGAATCAAGTCAATTATTCTCGGTTCATAATATCTCTTTCAAGATTTATAAGAGAAGCTAAGACTATGTTTCCATATATAATTAGCAGTTTAGTAAATCAAGATAACTCCCACCTGAGTTCCCCAGTAGGAGTTCACCGTCCGAACAAGAAATGATAGCATATTTACAAGTAATGTTTGCGAAGAAAATGCTTCTGCAAGTCGATGTTCTACGAGCCCAGCAATAATCTGCATGATAAACATTAAATGTTAAAAACCGACCTGACAATGATGCAAGGTAATATAACTTGTTCAGTTCAAGGAAGAGAACGCCCATAATATCTGCCTTCTCGTTCCCCTTCCATGAGTACTTACTACTTATAAAGATCACTCAGGGTTCAGTCTGCAGGAATTGTGTGATATGCTACTCAAAGACTGTAAGCACAGTTACGTGGTGGACTCTAGATCCACTAAACCCTAAAAGCAGTTTTCCCCGTTGTCTAGTGTAAATTTTATATCCCAGAAAAAGGAAAATATTTGTGCTATAAAAAAAATGTGCATGCTTGATAAGCAGATATAATTCACACGTTTCAAGAGCATAGATGTCTCAAAAGTAGTTGACGGGCCAAAAGTAATAACTTGTTATAGAAAGGATAATATAAGAATTAAATCCAATTCCTGATAACCTAAGTGCTATAGCAGATGCACATTATCCAACTCTAGGAACAGATGGCGTACATTAAAGATCAATCTCAAGAACTCCAAGAAACTTAAGCCAACAATAAAACTTTATAGGAGATGCAATAGAACGGATCACTTTGACTTTACGTAATGTACTAATGTGTGCCATAGCCCACAATAATTCGCTTCATACCACAAAAGAGTAACTACCTGGTAACGCAGATTTGCTGATGTTCCAAGGAAGCCTCCATAAACCATTGCAGTTTTTAACAACGGGGATCTTTTAGTTCGATCATTAGATAATAATGCAGGATTAATGAGTTTGCGAATTGCATACAGTGTATTTGAAGCTGCCACAGCCGCAATGCTAGAAATGAATCCAACAATAGAAAGTTTGAGACCACCAACAAGTACAGATGCCGCTCTGTGACTGAGATTCCAGTCCTTCCCTACAATATTCTTCTGAAATGCATTATCAGGGATGGATCCAATGAGACCTTTGAAAGCATCCATGCTTTCAGTCATATCCATGTCATTGGAAGATGTTAGAAATGAAAGAGTTGGAGCAGGAAGCCACACGGTAAAAAAATCGACAACCGTTGCCCTGATAGTGTCTGTAATTACATAGTCAAGCTCTTCAAAAAACCTTTCCTTTCGCCTCTCATACTGAGCTAAAAGTGTAGTGGTGATTGATATAGTTTCTTCTATAGCTAATCTGTGTAAGAATTTAGGATCTGCCAAAAGCCTTTCTCGGAAACCCTGCACCAAAAGACATGGGAATCTTGAGCACCCACAGAAAGATCAACTCCCCCAGCATTTGTAATTCATTCCAGCACTAACAAAGAAAAGTTTTAATTTTCTATTGTCTAGTTCAAATCAGAAGTCATTTATATTTTCTTTGTTCGGGCCAGATGGAAAAGCAACAAATCAGAAGTTAAACTGCCTTCCTCATGTCTGATATTTAAGCAGAACTTTACATCTAGTATCTTAAACTAATGTGAGCTATCTACATCAAGAATCTAGCCAGCAATCACAGATACTGAACAAAAATTACCTTTTAAACTGTAAGATTACCTGGAATCTATGAGCTAGTTCCTTCGTAAGAGGATATTGCTCCAAATCAAAGAAATTCTGAAGTACTTCTGGGGATACAACACCGAGGTCAAGTCCTTTCTGAAGGTCCTAGTGGACATGAGAAACGTTTGTGATGAGAGATAACACTCCATGTAATATCAAATCTTAAAAAATCAACACTAGTGACCTCAGCAAGAAAAGCACAATTTTCATCTTTCTTCTGACATTTCCTCACGCATAGCATATTGATTGACAGGATAAAACAATGGAATGATTTATCTTTAGTTATAGATTTGATACCTGGGGAAGGGCATCTCGTTTTCTACCAGCCGCATTCATTACTCTAGCAATTTCTGCTCGATCAAAGCAATTCCTACTGCAAGGTCTGGCAGCAGAATACCACAAAAAATCAGCGATCGGAACTTCACCCTCTTGTCGTATGAATTGCCTTTCTGGTTCAAGTAAGATAACAACTTGGTTTTTCTTTTGCATCTTCTTGGTGATTCTGGCTGGCAGTCCAGTCCCTCTCGATCCATACGTAACGTGGCTTGCACCTGTCACAACTACAAGAATTGAAGCGGATCCCTCATCCACCACTGCCTGGAGAATAACTTGGGACATAGTGTAATCCTCAACTACCCTTGACTGTGCAGATAAATATGAACTTGGCCCAAAGGGAACAGATTGATTTAGAGAGTTCATATCAACAGATCTGCGTGAGATAGAAGTGAATCCTGAAATGAAGCCTGAACCTGCCGGAGGAGCATACACTTTACGTTCAGCCTTAGAAAGCCCACGAATACCTTCAGCTTGGACAGTCCTTAAAACCTGTTCATATACCACGGAGCATATTATCATCCCATATTTTACTTGTAAACATAACGAAATAACAGGCTTAATAGAATTACAAAACAACAGCATCTCTTTGTGGAAGACAGCCACGGTAACAAGATGTCACATTACAACATGAAATAACCTACAATTTACTCTACGATAATCAAGCAAATTGTTAACTACCTTAAGTGGAGTACCACAAGCAACAATTTTAACTCCATTATCTCGGCAGTAACTTAAAAGAGGCTCATACTCCTGCCATCGTTGATCTGGCCAGTGCGATACTAGAGATTTCAATATTTCTCCATCTATCCTGCCAACATACACAGCACCTTAAATAAGTAATGGCTGTGTAAACAAATTACATGCTCCGTAACAATCATGGCAGGTCTTAACAACTAACACATTTAAGTGGATAAGGCTGATTATTCTTGCTAATGTAATCCAGATTTGTGTGAGTTTTATTTTAGCCACAAACTGGTGTGTGAACTGATTCTGACATCTCCTACTTATTTAATGCTGGTTTAGTAATGTAATTTTGCAGCAGCTCAGCTTGTGAGCTTTTCCTCTGCTTGTAATTCATGCTCTGGTTTCAGCTCCCAGTGCTCTTCTTCCTGCAGTTGTTTGGGAAGATTCCTTGTAGCTTCTCATATTCTATTAATGCACTTTCATTTACTTTTTTCAAAAATAAAGTTATATGCTCCGAAAAAAAATGGATTGCGTTACCTTCGATCAATGTATTGATTAACCTGCTGCTGTAAGTCACAAGGAAACGCCTCCATAGCCAAAGAAATGGACTTTTCGCTCTCTACGCAACGATTCCTCAACTGCTTAACAATCTCTAGCTCCAAATCCTTATCGTCTCGGACCGGCACTTGCTCTGCTTCACCTAAATACACAATCCTCGCGTTCATTAGCTTTTCAAACACTTTCCTCTTGTCCTTACCAACCGCGAGAGGCTCTCCAATCGCAGTCGCGTCGTAAATTCTCGAACTGACCACCTCCTCCTCCAGCTTTTGGGAGACTCCCACCGGCGGCGGCTGTAACGAAGGCTCCGTCGGTTTGGTGTCGTCGGCTTTGGAGGCGGCGGATTGTAGGACGCATATACCGAGGGAGAGGATTGGAGTGAGCAACACGAGGCGTCTGGTGGCGCCGGTAGTTTGACTTTGACCATCTACAGGAGAGCTGGTGGCGCTCCGGCTCCAGCAGCAGCGCACGGAGAGAAGGTTGTGGTGGAGGAATGCTGTGGAAGGTAGTAGGCGGCGGAGAGGTGATTCCGGCGATATGAAGCGACACTTGTACGGGTGCGCTGGGGTGAAGCCTCTGTGAATGTGGAGCCACATGAGTTGAGAGAGCTTGGTGATATGGTGAGGGACTCAGAAGTTTCAGTTCAGTTACGCATGGCTAGCGGGGAGAGAGAAGGGATTTGGGCCACTTTGGAGTTTGAACCATACATGTATTTATTTTGATTTTTGTTTCGTTAGGGGGAATGGATTGGAGGGAAGATCTTGTGACGCGGAAATTACGTGTATCTGGTGATTGTTTTTTTTTTTAAAGGTGGGGAATTATTACTGGGGATATAAAGCAAGTGGTTGAGAAAAGTTTTGAGTTGTGTTTGCGCTTTTGACGTCTGACTTGTGAGCATTGTTTGTAGCCATAAGGGCATAAGGTTGGAGTTTTCCAAACAAAGGATAACATATTACGTGTATCTGGTGTACGTAATATACATATACAAAACAAAAGTATATCAGGTAAAAAATAATATACATATTGTGAATATACAGCATTTGTTAGAAAATTGGGACAAGCTCCTGTCCCCTTAAATAAATATACAATATTGCTTTAAACATTTATAAAATATTAATACATAAATATAATACACGTAAACATAAAATGTATCCTAAATTATAATCCTAAATTATATTTGACTCATTAAATTTCTAATATGTCGGCAATAGATATAAATTATAACCCTAAATTATATTTGAGATTACATAAATTAAACTCTTTTAATCTATCTTTCATTCTCTAATTAAACTTTTCACATTCATAGTTCAAGATTAGTATCTAGCAATACATTAGGATAAAACAAATATTAGAAATATCAAAATAATTTTGACTAATTTTTTTATGCATAATTTTTTTCGTATAATTCAATCTTTTTATCATATACTGTTCCAATCAGATATAAAATATGAAATTCATGTCTATTTGTTTTGTGTCCAATCATGTTAATCATTTACCATTAATAATTGGTTGTATTAATAATATTTGAAAATTATTGTCAAAGTCATTCTCCTTGGCCAAGAATTTATCGAATCAATACTGATTAAGAATAATGGGACCTTCTTCATATTTATTTTAAGATGATGAATCATATATTGATTACTCAATTGCTTCCATATAATTTATGTTATATCTAATAACTTCTTATTGAGCTATTCTTGACTAAAATAGGTCATACGTAGTGTCAAAATATGACAATCCCTATATAAGATACTTTAAATACCTCAAGTCAAAAGATCACTTATACAATCATCACAAAGAGAATTTTAGTAGATATATAAGTAATGCTCTTAATAAAATTTCTCATTTTGAGTTAGTTTAGTGAACTTATTCTCTAACAAGCACTAATATGTTTGTTTAAGTACTCCGTATTTTAGTTTGCGAGATCGACTATTTCCTTTATAAATAAGAAATATATTTTTTAGTAGTCCTTTTACGTTCTATTAATGTCTAGTTTCAATAGAATAATGACTAGGAATAATTTAAGGATAAAATATATGTTGGACCCCATTTGTGAAGTCCAACTTTGATGTCCTAAAAACTTGTGCTTGTTACCATGCAAGGTTATTTGTCAATGAACCCTCATTAGCCATCATCAGTTCATCCTCATTCTTATAACATCTCAAACCACAAGGAGCGAGCCCACACCAGTCAGACACCCAAATCATCAGTTGACTTTTTTTAAAATAATTGTAGCTCCATAGTCAAACTCATTTCTCCTATTTCTGAACATATTTTGGGAACCTCAAACCGGAATTATCAGTGAAATCTTATAAAAATCATCGATTCATCTTCATGACGTTTTGGTCCACATTGTCTTATGTTTCTAATGATACCAAAATCATTCAATTTGGTTAAAAAATCTGAAAGTTAGGGCCCAAACATTGTCAGTTTGTTCTTAAACTGAGACAGTGCACTCTACCCAATTGCCATCCAAAAATTGAAAGTATTAGGGACTGAATTAAAATTTGATTACTTCAGGTCACTTGTAGTTCTATATCTATAGATTATTTTGAAATAGAAATAATCTCATTCGGAGCTCTACAGATCAAGATATCATCAAAATACCTGAGCATGTTTAGTTAAATATCAAATTCATACCCTTCCAACCCATATTTGATTCAATCAATCCTTTTCAAATCAACATCAAAAGCTATAAAATTTCATGGAGAAGTGAAAAGAGATGTGAGAGAAATCTATTGATCCAAGACTCACCTCATTTGGAGGTCGGATAACAAGGTTATGGTCGAAAGAATCAAACAAGGATTTGTCCTCAATCATACAGGACCTATTTTGGGAGGATTGGCAAATCTTTCACTATGGATATTAGATTAAGGTCATATTAGGATGGATTCAAATAACACTTTTAGACCTACAACTTTAGTTATGACCTGAAAGAGAGATTCTATCATCTTGAGGGCCAAAATTGGACCAGACGATAGGCCAGATGAAAGGTCAAATGAAACCAGATGAAGGGTCAGATAATTCGGGAAAATTGGCATAACTTTCTCTACAGATGTAGGATCAAGGTCATTCTTAGACGGTTTGAAAGAGGACTCATAGATCTACAATTTGAAGAAGCCTTTGAAGATATATTATGTCATTGTGAGGGTCAAAATTGGACCAGATAAAAGGTAAGATAAAACCAGATGAAGGGCCAGACGAATTGGGACAATTGGCATAACTTTCTTTATAGATGTTGGATCAAGGTAATTCTTAGATGGTTTGAAAGAGAACTCATAGATGTACAATTTCAAGAAGACTTTGAAAAGAGATTCTGTCATCTTAAAGTCAAAATTGGACCAGACCATAGGGTAGACGATTCAGTCTACAGTAGCCCAGACGATAGGGTAGATGAATTGGGAAAATTAGCCTAACTTTCACTAAAGATATTGGATTAAGGTTATTCTTGGATGATTTGAAAGAGGACTTCAAGATCTACAACTTTCATGAAGACCTTGAAGATAGATTCTATTTTTTAGAGGGAAATTGGACCAGAAAATGCAAGATGAATAGTACCTAAAAGATACACGTCATCACAAACGACACGTCATCACCAGACGATACACGTCATCACCAGATGATACACGCCATCATAGACAATATGTCATCACCAGACGATACATGTCATCACAGACGCTACGTCATCACCAGACGATACATGTTATCCACAAGCTGTAAAGCTCACCCCTCTTTCATCCCCATCTCCAGGTATCAAGAATGAGATTGGATGAAAGCGAGTCAAGACATCCGTGTGTTTATTTATTATGATGTTTTTTGGAAGTTAGATTTTTGCAAAAATGAGAGTTTAGGCTTATGTTGTGTACTTTGGATTTTGGGTATTGATGTTGTATTATGGCTTGGAAATGCCATTAATATTTTGTAAGCATTTATTTTGGAATGTAAATAAATTACGGATGTGTATAAATTATGAATTTGTGTATCGAATTGAGACATGAATGTGACTTGGATATGGGTATGATTATGTGTTTGAATGTGATATGGGTTCCGGACAGGAGGTCCGATAATACTGATTATGGATTGAGACTTATTGAAGTGTTTTAGGTATAGAATTATGTTTTTTATGCTGAGATTCCGGACAGGAGGTCCGATGAATTGTGTGGATTGTTTTAGTATATAGAAGTGAGTTTAAAATGATTTGCATGTTTTTGGGATTTTAAAAATACAGCCGTTATGCTTTCCAAAAGTTGTTAGAAAAAAATAAAAATGAAGCGATTGTGTAGGTTGGTTTAACATGATATGTGTGTGATGTTTAAGATATATGTTTTTGTTTCAAAGATGAGAAATGATGAATTTGAAAAATGTCATGAATTGAGGTTGTGAAATTGTTAAATTCCATTTAGAAATTGGTATAAGGACTTTGAATTATGGATTTTGCGTATGGAATTGGATTGTAAACTTGTGTAAATATGTTAAGAAACATTGGTTTGTGGATATAGTGTTCTGATACGATATTAGTGGTCTTAAATTAATTGTGAAAAGAAAAAAAAATACCGTTTTGGATGGGATTAGACCATAAGTGTCTTATGGGTTTCCAACGCATGTGTTTTTTTTTGTCCGCGTATCAGATGTCGGAAATTTGTTTCAGTTCGATTGAACCGTTTTGGTTTCTTTGATTCCAAGATTATGTAAATCCGCTTCCTTCGATTTCGCATTTGTTTTGGCCCACTTTCGGGTTTAGCATCCGTTCTTTTGTTTTGCGTTCGGTTTCTGTTTTTTATTATTTTTCCGGTTGGGGTCCGGTTCCAAGATCGGGTCCCAACAATTCAAGCTCGACAGGTTGCATAAGGGAGGTGCTATCTTCAGCTCCTGAAGGCGCATCTTCAAGAGTGGTATCAGAGCTTCACGGTTCACGTAGTCTGGACCAAACTGAACAATGACCGGTATGAATCCGACGATGATGAACTTGTAAAATGTGCAGGCGAACATTCCGGTGTTGACAGGAGACAACTATAAAGCATGGGACATTCGAGTAGAGGATTGTCTAAGGATCAGCGACCGTTGGAATGTAGTCACCGAAGGAGTGGCAGAGGAGCATGGAGCCATGACTCAAGCAGACCAAACAAGGTTGAATCAAGATAGGGATAAAGACTTCCGAGCCTTGATGTTCTTGAGATCGGTGGTAAGTGAGTCAATCTTGTTGAGGTATGCTAGTTGTAGGAGTGCTAAGGAATTATGGGAAACACTAAAAGTAGAGCATGTGGGATTAGCTCAAACATTGAGGATGAGGAAACAAGCTATCTTGAGAAGTTTTGAAAATTTCTTAATGAAGGATGAGGAGAGTGTGTCGACTGCTAAAGCTAGATTCTTGAGTTTGGTG
Source organism: Erythroxylum pelleterianum (assembly GCA_027563865.1). NCBI lineage: Eukaryota > Viridiplantae > Streptophyta > Magnoliopsida > Malpighiales > Erythroxylaceae > Erythroxylum > Erythroxylum pelleterianum. Next base: position 10,969,224 of record JAOQMR010000213.1, read on the forward strand.
CAGCATCTAAAGGAATTTGGGGAGAACACAAGCACAGAGAAGCTGGTAGACAAGTTCCTAAGTAGATTGCCATTAAGGTTTGAAACAAGTATAGCACCTTTAGAGTGGCAGTTCGCAAATGACCCAGATTTAGTTGCTTTGGAGTAAGTCTTCAATGTTTTGGAAATGCATGAGGAAAGACATGGGAATAGAAGAGAAGGGGAAGTGTTTGCACTCAAAGCTGAAAGGTTTAGAACACCAGAAAACCCTCCAAGCTACACACAAAATTAGAGTACCTGTGATTCCAAATCAGTACAAGTTCAGAACCATCTACCAAATCAGCCTCACAACCATCAAATCCCTCATCAGATTCACACCTACACTCAAAACTACCCTTACTCGAATCAGTCATACGCTCAAACATAATATGCCTCACCAATGCCCTACCAAAACATCCAAAATCCAAACCAATACCACGGTAACAAGGATATCCAAATGCAAGGAGGAGCAAAGATGCCTAGAGGGGGATTGTTTGCTAATTGCAAATTTTGCGGGAGGAAAAATCATGCTACTGAGGATTGTTTTTGGAATGACAATGTTGAGTGTATTTTTTGCAGGAAAAGAGGACACACTAGAAGGGTTTGCTAAGAGAAATGGGTGAAGGAGCATCAAAATCTCCAAAGTTCACTTTTTGGCAAGCCACCTCCCATACATCCTCTCCAAAGATCCAATGCCTTACCAAACATGATACCATCCCAACCATAACCTTATCAACATGTTTCTGAATCACAAATGCACCAAGCTCATTTTGTTGGAAAACCAGAAACTTATTAGCTATCCCAACCAACTCAACCTTGCATAAGTTCCTTTCCAATCCCTCAACAGCACATATATCAACCTCAAATGCCTCAACCTTCTTCAATTCCTCAACCTTATACCTATTACCCTCAAATGACTCAGCCAATGTCAACTCAATCAAGCTCAACATATCAAAATTATCAAATCACTCAACCACCAATGCCTAGCCAATCAAGCCAACAATCCCAAGGCACAAACCCGATAACAGAATCTGCTCCATACTCACACCCACAAACACTTTCAAATCCTTAAAACCACTCATCAAATATGTTAAGCAGCCAACCTGAACCTTCACAGACCAAAAACCAATCAAACTAAGCCATAACCAACAAGAATGTGTTTATAGTTGAAGCTGAAATTTGCCAAGATTTGAAAATGGTAACTGCTGATAGTTTGTGTATTTCTGAAGTAAAAAAGGAGAAGGAATGTGAGTGGTTGATAGATAGTGGTTGCTCCAACCACATGACAAAGAAGAAGGAAGGATTTGTGGAGAAGAATGAAGGAGTTAATGCTGTGGTTAGAATAGGAAATGGTGAAGTTTTACCAATCACTTAGAAAGGGGATGTGAAGTTAGGAATCAAGGATGGAAACAATGTTCTTGAAGAGGTTTATTATATCCTCGAGCTAGATCAAAACCTTATAAGTGTTGGTCAGCTATTGGAGAAAAAATGCAAAGTACATTTTGAGGATGAAATGTGTAAGATCATTAATGCAAAAGTTGAGTTGATACTTAGCATTCCAATGGTAAACAGAATTTTCAAAATGAAGATGGCTGAAATTGAAGGTGCATTTGTTGCAATGCCAATGAATGAGCTAACTCTATTATGGCATAGGAGGTTTGAACATGCAAGCCTTGATTACATACTTGATATGCAAAGGAAAGAGATGGTTCTCGGATTGCCACATTTGAGGTTCAAGTTGAAGAGTGTGTGTGAACCTTATGCAAAAGGAAAAAGCCATGTATTACCCTTTCCATCAAGTGATTGGAGAGCAACCGAAAGACTACAATTGGTGCACACTGATGTGTGTGGATCAATGAATACTCTATCAGCTGGAGGGAGCAAGTATTATGTTGAGTTTATAGATGATGCATGAAGATATTCATGGATCTACTTTATGAAAAGCAAGGATCAAGTATTTGGATTGCTCAAAATTTGGAGAGCTGAAGCTGAAAGCCAATGTGGACATAAGGTGAGATGCTTGAGAAGTGATAGGGGAGGTGAATATGTTTCAAATGAGCTGAAGAAATACCTTGAAAATGAAGGGATATACCATCAATTTTCTGTTGCATATTCACCACAACACAATGGTGTTTCGGACAGAAAGAATAGAAACATAATGGAGATGGCTAGATCAATGTTAGTTGGAATGAAAGTGCTAAGAAAATTCTGGCCTAAAGCATGTTATACAGCTGTGTATTTGCAGAATAGGTTGAAGACAAGATCATTGGATGGAAAGACACCATTTGAGGTTTGGTTTGGGTTGAAACCGAAAGTGCAACACTTGAGAGTATTTGGATGCATTGCTTATGTGCATATACCTGAAGCTAGAAGAACCAAGCTAGATGAGAAAGCAATCAAGGGGTGATGATGGGATATAATGGAGAATCAAAAGGCTATCGGATTTATAATCCAGAAACTGAGAAAATGCTAGTAACTAGAGATGTAAAATTTGATGAAAATGAGGCATGGAATTGGAATGAGCTAATTGATGGCAGATCAGGAACTGTAGGAGTTAAATTTCCATTGGCTGATCCAAATGTAGGTGAAATAGCAAGAGAAGATGCAGATGAAGATCATAATCTTGCAAGTGATGGTTCTCAGCAGGAGACACCTCACACGGATACATCAAATTCAAGTGACAATGACAGCAATGGAGGGCAGGAGAAGAATGTGTCAAGTTCTGAAAGTGGAGGAGTGAGCTCGGATACTTAAGAAGGATCATCAAGCTCTAATAGTGCTCACAAAACAAGGGACTTGGCATCAATTTATAGAGACACTAACCCTATTTTTGATTTTAGGTACAGGACTGAAGATGATGAAGAACAGAATGAAGCATTAACCATGGTTGAATCTGCATTGGCTGTTGGTTCAGAACCGAAAACATTCAAACAAGCTATCAAGCATGAAGTATGGAAGAGAGCTATGGATGAAGAAATCAAAGCAATAGAGGAAAATGGAACTTGGCTGCTAGTGGATCTACCTTCAGTTGAAACAAAGGTGGTTGATTTGAAGTGGATATTCAAGGAGAAGTTGAATCCAGATGGCTCAATTAACAAACACAAAGCCAGGCTAGTTATGAGAGGATACAAGCAAGAGTATAGAGTGGATTACACCGAAACTCATACTCCAGTTGCAAGATTAGATACGGTGAGAATGCTATTGGCTCTAGCTGCAAATAATGGGTGGGAAGTGCATCAAATGGATGTCAAGAGTGCTTTCTTGAATGGGATGCTAGATGAGGATGTTTACTTGAAGCAACCAGAAGGTTATGTAAAGGAAGGGGAAGAGCATAAGGTGTATAAGATTGTAAAGGCTTTGTATGGCTTGAAACAAGCTTCAAGAGCTTGGTACTCAAGAATCAACAATTATTTGGTGCAAAATGGCTTTAAGAGGAGCAAAGTGAAGCAACTGTGTATGTCAAGACCAAGACCGAAGGTAAATTGATTTGTTCACTATATGTTGATGACTTGATGATTATAGGGACTGAAGACAAGCTTGTGAGTGAATTCAAAGACTCAATGCAATCTGAATTTCAAATGATTGATTTGGGAGCGATGAGATACTTCTTGGGATTGGAAATTCAACAAAAGGATGATGGCATCTTCATTCATCAAAGAAAGTATGCTGAGGAGTTGCTTGATAAGTTTGGATTGAAGGATAGTAGTGGGATGAGAACACCAATGGAGCATCAATTGAAGATGGAGGCAACCAAACCAGGTGAAAATTTCGATGAAACTTACTATAGAAGCATAATCAGATCACTAATGTATTTAAGTGCATCTAGACCCGACATTGCTTGTGCTGTCAATATATTGGCTGCTTTCAATCATAATCCCTAAAGATATCATGCATTGTATGCTAGAAGAGTGTTGAGATACATAAAACATTCGGTTGATCATGACATATGGTATGGAAGAAGGAAAAATGTGGAGTTATATGTGTTTAGTGATGCAAGCTATGCTGGAAATGAAGATTGCAAGAGTAGGAGTGGATATTGATGTAGTTTAGGGACTGGTGTGTTTGCATGGAGTTCAAGGAAACAAAAGGTAGTAGCTCAGTCCACTACCGAGGCTAAATATGTGGCTGTTAACATGGCAGCCAAACAAACATAGTGGATGAAGAAGATCTTGATGGATGTTGATAAATTGGAAGGGAAATGTGTGACTATCTATTGTGATTCAAGTGCAGCAATAGCAATGGCTAAAAACCCCTCTGATCACATGAAAACTAAGCATATGAGAGTCAAGTATCATTATGTCAGGGAGTTGATTGAAGAGAAGGAGATTAAGTTGGCTTTTTGTCGATCTAACTTCCAACTTATTGATGTATTCACCAAAGCATTACCAAGATGGAAGTTTGATTCACTGAGGAAGATGATTGGTATGCAAGCTCCACAAGACAAAGGAGGAGCTCTTGAATTGAGTTGTCTTGAGCAGCCTGAAGTGTTGAAATTAATGGAGGAGTTAGCAATGACATTGAAGATAAGGAAGAAAAGAAAGCTGAAGGGAATACCGAATGAGTTGAAGTGCAAAAGGAAATGGGAGTTGATGATCCTAAGCATAATTCAACAATGTATGGATCAAACCAATGAAGTCAAAGATCAGATGAATGAAGCATAAGGCAGAGAAGAGAGTGGAAAATGAAAGATGCAGATACAAGCTCATCATGTGCACAACAGAAGTTGAGGATTCCAGTTAGTTACTTGGAGGGAAAAGTAATCAGGAAGTAACCAGAAGTGCAGAGTTGAAAAAAAACCAGCACAGTCTGAAGCAAATTTCAAGAAGTGTAATCAACAAAATCAAGTTTAGTTAGAGCTAATCAAATGCATGAAGCTGAAGCTTTTCCATAGCTGACAATCGGATTTGGAGGTCAGCATTGTCTCCTGAAGAAGTGTGCAACAACTGAAAATTTCAGAGCCCATTTTTGCAAAAGCAAATCTGATCACTTTTGTGTTTTGCCAAATGAAGAAACTTTTGTCCTAGGCTAGTTTTTATCTCTCAAATCATGTTGTAGCAAGTTTTAAATGTCTTACAATTGTCAGATTCAGTTACAAATAGGACAAAGAGAATAGCTTTTATGATTTTGCAAATCTGGAAAAGTCCGTACTAGCCAGTCATTACTCATCAGGTTATGCTTTTGTTCTCTAATTTTTTCAAGTTATAGCAAAAAGTTGTAGAGCTGATAAAAGGCTCATGATCCCCATCATTTTCGTATGTAAAAGAGAAAAAAATTAAAAACCATCATCAATACAAAAGACTCAATGCCATTTTCCAAATTACAAGTGTGTTCGTTATGTTTAGCATGCAATTTTATTTTTCTAGAGTTGAATAGTAGTAGTTGGTTCTGATTTATTCAAAAATCTGAAGTTTGATTCTTTGTTTTTGCATATGAGAGTGAGAGCAAATCTCATCAATACAAAACTTTCATTTTTTCAGTCCACACGATCTACCTACATTTTCATTCTTTTGTTTCAATTTCAGAAGTAGATTTAGCACTTTGAAGAGTGAGTAGCTAAGGCAACACATACACAAAACAGAAGGTTTTAGAAGTTCATTTCGAGTCCAAAAGCAAACACTTCATTTCTATATACACCATACATACACAAATTCGTGTGAGGAATCAGAGTTCCAATTCTCATACATTATACATTCAGCAGATTACAAAGTCAAGAATAGGGGAGGAGTTTAAGAAGTGCAGTGCAGCAGATTTCCTCTTGTATTGAAGCAGACGTGAACAGTGACTGGAGGTGTTTGATATTTTGCCTCAACCAACATTCAAGCTCGATAGGTTGCATAAGGGAGGTGCTATCTTCAGCTCCTGAAAGCGCATCTTCAAGATCTATGTGGAGAACTTTGCGATGTACTTTTGTCCTGACTAAACGTTTGACATCTCTACGTGTGTCTCTTTCTGCACGTCTGTGTACTGTGTAAGACGACATCTCCCTTTAGAAAATTTAACAGATAATACACCAGGTATAAATGGTTGTACTCTTATTCATATTGCAGAATAAGAAAAACTATGAAGTTCTCTGACACCAAGCGTTATTCATAAGGAAAATAGAAGTATTTACTGTGCTTATTTAAATTGACAGGAATTGGTCCATGAAGTTTGTGACAAGACGGAGATTGCTGAGCTGAAACTGAAGGTAACTCCTATTCCTAATAATGATGTTGGCTTACTGGTTTTGCCAGAGCTATTCTTGTCTTGACATTCTATCTAAGAGAAAATGTCTTTAATTTCTCTGTAAAAATGTCAGAGCTTTATTGAAAAAATTAACAGTAATAGCAGAAATATTTATTATTTCATTTTACTGCACCACTTACTAGTATTGCCAGAAGATCTATGCCATTGTCATGTCTTACTAGTTGGATATCTGCTGCTTTTTAATAGGTTGGCAGCTTTGAAATGCGCCTGAAGAGGAACGCTGGGGATACAGAAAAAGCCCTTGTCCAACATTTTCCTACAGAATCACCACCTATGCCAACTAAACCCATGGATGCATCAGCTCCTATTACTCGTCCGCTGCCAGGTCTGAAACCCTCTGCTCAAAAGACCAGTCCATTTACGAATGCCTCTTTCGGGAAGTCATCTATGTTAACAGCCTTGGAGACTTCTGGAGCTTAAGGGTTGTTTTAATAGCATCTCTAACAGTGAGTCATTCTTTTCTTCTTTCTATTAATTGCAGGTTGCAATAATTTTAGTGAGAACCAGTTTGACATCTTTATTTGAGAGCATAGCTTTGTAATAAAGCATGTGTTCCCTTCTCTTGCCAGGTCGGAACATTCCGGAGGAACAGAACACTGAAGGAAAAGAAGCAACCACCTATCTTTAATGAAGTAAACACAGCAGACAGTGTTTGTTCCGTAATTGTTGAAGCAAAGGGGTTTCTGTGGAAAGCTTCTTCCTTTAGTGCTTGAAGATGGGAATCTGTGGAAAGCTCCTTCCTTTAGGGCTTGAAGATGGAACCTCACTGTGGAAAGCTTCTCCCTTGAAGATACGAAGATGGCCCCTCCTCTGCTCAGCCAATCGAAGATTAATGGTGGGTGAAACTAATGGTCGAACACCTTCTGCTCATGTGTGCTTCACTTTAAAGGTAACTCTACTGCACTAGATTTCTTCAGTTCCTCTTCTCTTCTTGTCTTTGTGAGCTACTGAGTGTGATGTAAATGATTTGCATCTCCCTACAAGAATCTGTGTATGTATATATGTATGGTGTGTTTGGAAAGGATGTATTTTTCCTCTTTAGAACCGAGAATGAACTTCTGAAATAAACACTCTGTTTTTGTATGTGACTCCTAACAACTTACTCTCATACGCAAAACAAGAACAACAAGTGCCATGTTTGAAACAGAAACTACTACAGCTATTTAGTGACTCTCTAGTTGATGCTTTTGTGTTTGGTTTTGTGTATGTATGCAGTGTATGTGTGAGCCTTTCCCTTACTCTTTCATGCAAAACAGAAAACGAAACTAACAGAAAACTACTACCATTCTTCAATGAAACTCACAAGAACAGAACAGAAAAATGAAAAGGCTTGAAACTTTTGTATTGATAAGGTTTTTTTCTCTCTTACAACTGAAAACGATGAGAATGAGCCTTTTATTAGCTCTCCCACTTGCTTCTTCGACTAAGAACTAGTGAACAAAAGCATTGTCTGACGAATAAAAACTAGGCTAGTACAATCTTTCCTGATTAAGCAAAAACACAAAAGCAACTTTCTGAACTTTTTGTTGTTCTTTGCATATCTGATACTGTCAGTGGCACACAATTAAAACCTACTGAGTAATAAACACTAGTATAGGACAAGAGCTTCTTCATTTAGCAAAACACAAAAGTGAACAAAATTGTCTCTTAGTGAAAATAGGATCTGAATTCTTCAGTTGCTGCTTAATCCTTCAAGAAACAGAAATAATACTCCAAATCTGATTGTTAGTGGTAGGATTAGAATGCTCCAACTTCATGCCTCTTAATTAGCTCTAACTAAACTTGATTTGCTGATTAATCTTCTTCGAACTTCTGTTTGATTCTATTCACCACTGCCTTTTTCTGCATTTCTTCTTTTCTTTGGTCTTCATTCCTCTGGAATTTCTGTCCAGCTTCTCTTTATTCTGCACCATCCGAATTCATCATAGCTGCTCCTTCCTTCTCATTTTCCTCTTCTTTGTAATGAACTCCACTCATCAGAATTTGGTCTGCGTTGCTCTGATACATACACCCTTGAATTATGTCAAGTATCATCAATTTCAGTCTCCATTTGCATCTGAATTCCTTCTGCTTCCCTCTCAACTTCTTCTTCTTCTTAATTTTCGCTGACATGGCCAACTCTTCTACCATCCTCAACAATTCAGGTTGCACAAGACAATTTAGTTCAACAAAAATAACTTATTTAAAAGTGAAAATCTGAACAAAACAATCTTGTTTTGAAAATGTTTTTAAAATGATATCATTTTAAGTATTTTATTTCTTAAATTTAAAATTAAAATAATCCTAATTTTGGTAATAATGTTTGATGATTTTAAAAACATCAGAAAATCATTGTTTGAAGAAACACACATAACGGGAAGCCAATGCCATCATTTGCCCAGGAATCCTCCAATCTCGTGAAAGAGAGTAAAAGAATAGTTGATAATTAAATAGTGAAAGAAACATGATTGTCTTGATAAAACTTAAAGAAGATACAATAATGTAATGGTATCCATGTCTAAGTGAAACAATAATTAACAAAAAGATAAAGCATGAAATCCATGAGTTGGATCCATCTTTCGATTAACTATAGAATGTCATGCAAAAAGAGTAAATAAGAAATAATTATCTAATCAGATCCATCTCCTAATGAATTTCATGCGTTATCTTTTTGATAATTAACCCAAATAATTGTTACATGCATGCATTGGGAAAAACTTGTACAAAAGTCGAATTCACTAATGAATTTCAATATTAAAAGCTATCTCGCATATTTCCATCTAATGTTCAACGTGTATGAACACTACCATTGAGTTAACTTTAGAAAAATAAAATTTCATTAATGATGAAATAATCTAGGCTTTGCACGTCTTGATTAACTAATAATCATGTAGTAATTCCATTGAGT
>JAOQMR010000213.1:10998191-11008467 GCA_027563865.1 Erythroxylum pelleterianum
AATTCATATAATTCTTTTTCATACTTACAATATATCACAAGTAATACACTAAATCCCTTCATTTAATAATCATAACTAAACAAATAAACCCTCAATTTATTCCAACCACAAGTAAAAATATCAAATTATATCTCAAAATCAAATTATACAACTTGATGACCATCGAAAAGAAATCGGGGCCCAACAATATAGATTATTTATATGAATATTTATTGCTTATATGTGCATAGTATGATTATACAAGTGTGATTTTGATACCCTTTTAATGGTGGTAAGTTATAACTCATATGTATAAACGCAAAAACATATTTTATGACTTGAAATGTATATCATGTGATATGTCAATATGTTAATTATGAAATTGGAAAATGATTAACAAAAATGTTACAGTGCCTGCTTCATTGTCTTGGTGATAGATAGATAGATAGATAGGCATCCTATAGGGTTACAGTGTAGTTGCTACAGTTTAACACCAATGGTTTCTTCATTTTGAGACTATAGTGTCTCCACAGTTCGATGCCTTCAATTATCCACAGTTTGATATCTCCAGATATCCACAGCTCCTATTATCCACACCCATGGGAATGTGTAGGCCTAACACAAAAGGTAAAATAAATGGTAATAAATAAGAACTGTAGCATGATAGCATAAATAATTGGTGTTGATGAGCATTTGCATTTGTATTGATAATTTGTATCATTGAGCGTTGAATATCAATATTTGGCTTATGAATGTGAATTTATGGAATATAAATAACATATTGAAGCATGTTTGCATTATGTACTTTGATTAAGTATGTCATCTCTATTTATATGAGTTGAGATGTTTATGAATGTGTGTACTTAGCGAATGACTGCTGTGAGTGGTCATCAAAACTAAGTGTTTTCCTCACTAAGCTTTCAAGCTTAGTACGAGTGTTAATCTGTATAGGTCCAAGTCACAGGAGTGATCTACAAGGAATATCTGTAGGGATAAGGACAATAGTTAGGAGAAAAAGTACCTTGGGAATTTGTTTTAGTTAAAGATGATTGTACATGTAATGGAGGAAATTTTATATTTTCTTTTGGATTATTGTTTAAATGTGAAGATGTAATACTACTTTTATATGATAATGTTAAGTGATGCAAAATTTTGTAATATGTACATGTATATGTATAGCATTGAATAGAAATGTATGCCTAAATGTATGTATAAGAAATTAGTTTTCATGTATGTGGGTGGTTGTAGATTTTGTATTGGGGGTATTACATTCACAAAAAGAATTAAATGCATGTTCTTCTTATCATAAATCATACACTTCTCTTCATCAAACACAACATAATAACCATTCTTCATCAACTAACTCGCACTAATTATATTTCAAAAAAAAACTCGCACTAATTAGATTATGAATTATCCTAGGTACCTACCTCATATCATGTGGTAACTTCATTCCCAATTCTGACATAACAGCAATAGTGCCTAATCCACATACCTGAACTCGGTTGTTGGTCCCCATTCTTACTTCCATCTTAATTGACTAATCAAGCTCAAAAAATAACCTATTGCTGCCAGTCATATGATTACTACAACCACTATCATGATACTAAACATCTTCAGACTTATCATCACAAGAAAGTAAACAAGCAACAAATAAATTTCAGAATTTTCATGATCAATAGCCTTTTTAAAATAGTTTTTCTCAATATAGCCATAACCTTTACAATAATAACATTGAGGAGAGTTGTTATATTGCCCATGTTTTGGTTTATACCAACAATCTTTATCTTTGCGATTCGACCTTTCACAATGTGAGCAATAATTAGAATGAATACCTCCATTTGAATTATTTATATAATGTCCATAATGTCTTGCTCTACCTCTTCCACGGAATGATCTACCACAGCCATATGTTTTAGTTTATAACAACAATCTTTATCTTCGTGGTTTGACCTTTCACAATGTGAGCAATAATTAGAATGATTTCCTCCGTTTGAATTGTTTATATAATGTCCATAATGTCTTGCTCTACATCTTCCACGAAATGATCTACCACAGCCATAACCTCGGCCTCAGCTGCTTCCACTACCCATGTCATCTGAGATCTTTCTTGACTCAACCTTTGAATGAAACGCTTGCTAGAGAGGTGTCTTAGTTGTCCTGTTTATCTGCTGCTCATGAGACAGAAGAGAGCCTATCAACTCATGTAGTGAGTATCTTGTTAGATCCTTTGATTCTTCTATTACAAGAACAACATGATCAATTTTAGGTGAAAGGCTTTGCAAAACCCTCTTCATAGCTTTTTGGTAAGTCAATTCTTCTTTAAAATATCTGCTTTGGTTTACCATCGAGTGAACTCTTAAGAAAAATTCTTGTACAAATTCAAAGGGCTTCATTTCAAAGTTTTCAAATTCTCAGCATAAGGTCCGCAACTTCACTAAAATAACTTTGTTTGCTCCACGATACTCTTCTTCAAATAGGTCCCTTGCTTCCTTTGATGTTGAAGCTTCCATGATTAGTGGAAAAATGGCATCAACTAATGCTTGTTGAATCAGCGACATTGCTCTTGAATCCTACCTTTGCATTTCTCTCAATTCATTGTGTTGAGCTGCTATAAGTCTTTGGCCTTTTTCTGTTTCTGTAAGCTCACCAAGACCATTTGCAACAATGTCCCATAACTCATAGGACATGAACAAGGTCCTCATCTTGATGCGCCAAAATTGGTAATTAACATAATTGAAGATAGGTTTTTCTTAGATGAGTTTACTAAGGCATTAGTAGAAGCCATATTATAAACCTCTGATACTACACTTGTTGGCAAAAAAATGTGGAATCTGCTTAAAAGAAGAAATAAGAAAGAAATTGAATTTGAATGAAGAGAAGTTTGCATTGACTTTGATTTCTTCTCTATAATGAAAAAAATGACATAAATGAACTACTTAAATAGACCTCAACCACCTAAATAGTCTCATATGTGAATTCCTCCTTAACTTCCTAACAATCTCTTTGACACATAATCACAAACATCCGGTAAACATATTTATTCAACATGATTTTTAGAACTATAAAATCATAATTCGTAATTGCAACAAATATTTAAAACAATTCAAAAAAACTTGAATTAATTCTAACAGTAAGTATGCTTTATGTATAAAATAGGATTTAGCCGCTCACAAATTGCATCTAACAAACTTTCTTCTATATTGGCAAATAAGGGCCAGTACAAAACATTCAGATCTGAGTGATAATGAGAGAATAAAGTCGCATTGAGAGCTCATCTAAATTCATATTCACGATGGTAAAATAATGAAAATTTTGCATTTTGGGAGAATTGGAAATCAAGGATTTCTGAATTTTGAAATTAAAAGTTTTAATTAAAATTAATTTGAAGTTAATCAATAAAATTTAAATTTAGAAATTAATTTAAGTCTTTTAAATTAGATATATAAATCCATACCACTTATTTAATAATTTTGATCAATAAATAAATATTATTTTAATAATTTGATATTAATAGACTGAAATTTAATTCTAATTTTTTGTGATTACCTTTAAAGAACGAAAGAAGCAATTTTCGTATCATTAGTTAATGCATGTTATGATGGGCCTTACAGTAGAATCAGAACGATTAGAAATTTTATAGGTAGTATCGTATGGTGGGCTTCATCTGCTTAATCTAATTCTGATATCACCACCATCCCATCCAATCAGATCTACTATACATCATCGATCACCTACCGTTTATCACTGATTAATCGAATAAAAACTTGTATTTGTCTCCATAGGTACACACCACCGTGTATCTTCGTCTTAAAGCTCTTCCCCGCAAAATCCTCACCACAGAAGAAACGGGTCGGGCATAATTACCATATCCTTCACACGCCACAACTCAACACGCTCGCCACTCTAATGGCCTCCCAAACTCTCCCAGCCTCAAATCCCCAGTCCCAACCGCCTATAGCCACTCCCGCCTTTCGCGCGTTCCTCTCACGGCTCTCCTCCACGATCCGCCATGGTTTCTCTCAACGCCGTCCCTGGTACGAACTCGTCGACAGGACCTCCATGGCCCGACCCGATTCCCTCACCGAAGCAGCGTCTCGGATCCGAAAAAACCTCTCCTACTTCAAGGTTAACTACATCATCTTGCTCGCCGCAGTACTCGCTTTCTCTCTGTTGTCTAACCCTTTCTCCCTCATTACCCTACTCTCTCTCCTCGCTGCGTGGATCTTTCTCTACCTGTTCCGATCGTCCGATCAGCCTCTGGTCATCCTCGGCCGTACATTATCAGATCGCGAAACCCTAGGTGTGTTGGTGATATTGACTATTGTGGTGGTGTTTTTGACTAGCGTCGGTTCGCTTTTGATCTCTGCTCTCATGGTTGGAGTAGCGATAGTTTGTGCTCACGGCGCTTTCAGAGTGCCAGAGGATCTGTTTCTAGACGATCAGGAGCCGGCCAATGCCGGACTCCTCTCCTTCCTCGGGGGCGCAGCCTCAGCGGCTCCTGCGATCGCCACACGCGTCTGATTTGGCTCTGTGGTGTATGGTTTTTATCTTTCGTTAGCTAGTGCTTTTACGTGTTTTAATTCCGTACTTTCTCTTTATTAAATGTATTATGAACTTAAAAGAAAAGGAGAATCTGAAGTTCCATAGATTGATATCGAAGTTTGGTATGAACTGTGGTTCTAGATCGTGCTTTATGATGGATTGAATGTTGTTAAAAGTGTTGAAATTGAAGACATAATATTTGGTCAAATTCTGCGTTGAAAATATGAAGACGATCAATTGTCAGAGTTTTCTTCTCCTTCTATACAGATGTCCAAAGTCGTTTCAGGTACTTAACTGCTCACTTGGTATTTACACGTTATCGTCTATGTGGGTTCAAACTTGGCTATAAGTTTAGTACAAGTTAATTTAGTTGCAATCTTCTGATTGTAGTTGGACCGAGAATTATGTTCGATTGCTTGCATTTTTTAGTTTTTATATTATAGCGGAATGTCGTGTTTTTGTATAATCCTTCTAAAGAGAAAATAAAGTCCATTAATTATGTTGTCTTAAAACGAAACTTGTGCAGTCATATTTCGTTGTTCTGTTGGTGTGTCTGCAAAATACCAATTGCTTTCGATCAAATGTTTCTCCACTGCTTGCAGTTTCTTTCTTTACTTGGGTTCTCATGCTCTGAGGATTTTAAGTGACACAAGAGTGAGGAGGCTAGTCCTGATCCTCCTGAATTGGAGGCTTATACCTGGACCAAGGAGTAGGCTTTGTCAGGCGGTGGAGCTGGATGGTTTGTGGGCTTCTTGGGTTATGATCCAAATGCTTAGACCCTGAGGCTTGTATTGGTAACACCGTCGAAAAGAAGACTGCAAGTTAGGGACGGACAGCTTGCACTCAAGAATAGTTCATACCTTGATATTCAATCCTTCAAGGATGTAGTTAAATCTCCTATTTGATCGTTGTTATTGGCAACATGAGCTAGGGCTACACCTGAAAGCATATTAACAAACTTATATAACGTGTCTCAAGTCTAAGTATTAACTTTCATAACTTGACTTCGCAGGTAGTTTAAAGTAGGTCCTCTGTATAGAAATCACCTTTACCCAACTAGTCGTAGCCTCATGGGGAAAAGGGGCTTTTCGGAGGTGACGAATAGATTTTGCTCCTATTACCTATCCAAATCACCTGATGATAATGACACTTTCGTAGTTATTTTTTGAGTTTCCATCGGTGCGCTAAGTGAAGACGTTTTCAAAGTGAAACCGCATTCAATGGGTAAGTTGACCTATCTAGCATCTCCACTTCCCCCCTATGGTATCAACGCAGAACGCAAATCCATATTTAAATCATCTGACGGTGGACGTTAAACGAGAACTCACTCGTCTCTACCGAGGTATCTGATTAACTTTCTAGGTCGGGAATTTTGGATATCAAAGTAGACGTGAAAAGTACATGTCATCCGGATAAAACCTCAGCCATTTGTTTATAAGCCAAGACCACAAACCATTTGCAAATAAACTACGTACGATTGTCTTTTCGTGTCCCAAAAAGTTGCCGAATCTAATTAATATTTGCTTAATGGGACCCACCTGAAGAAGAGCCGTTAGGTGGCGCGGGTAGGGCATTAAAGAAACATGAATAAGCTGGTTGGTCCATAAAATGCGCCTTCGCATCGAGAGAAGGGAAGTTACTAGTATATGGCTAAGGAAAAACTAGCCGTTAGTCTTTTGTGTAAGAACTAAGAACAGGAACCTCTCTCTCTCGGCAACTCATTGCCACCCCTGACAATTTGTCTCCATATTTATCTCTCCCAATACAATTATACAAAGATTCTCTCTCTCTCATGGCTTAGAGCTTCACGTGGTACATCGCAGGAGCCCCACATCTATAGTTCCCACTTCAAAACCCCACTCACAGGTGATTTGGCTCCTGTTTCATTAAACGCAAACATCACTTCAAATAAGAGAGAGGGAAGAGAGCCTGGAAAGTAGAAACAACCGAACGAGCTTTCTTTTTCTTCTTGTTTAGACATTCTGTTAGCTCTTGAAGATCATGGAGATTGAAAATAGAATATTCGATGTTTTCTACAACTGCCCTTTTCATAGGCTTGCAAAAGAATGGTGCTGTATTTCGTATAAGAAGAAAGAGAAGTGGAAGATTCATCTACAGTTACGAGTACATCTTTGGTCATTTGTCCAAGTTTTCTTGTTTACTCAACTTCTGATTCATTCTGTTCAACCTGTTTGGAGCCAAGACTGGGACGGTGTTGTTGTCACCCAAGCTGACTTTCAAGCATTGCAAGCTTTCAAGCAAGAACTACAAGATCCAAAAGGGTTCTTAAAGAGTTGGAATGATAGTGGCTATGGAGCTTGTTCCGGGGGTTGGGTCGGCATCAAATGTGCTAAAGGCCAAGTCATTGTAATCCAGCTTCCTTGGAGAGGATTAGGAGGCCAAATCACTGATAAAATTGGCCAACTTCAAGCGCTTCGAAAGCTTAGCCTCCATGACAATGCCGTCGGTGGCTCGATCCCTCAATCACTTGGCGTTCTTCCAGATCTTAGAGGAGTTCAATTATTCAACAACAGACTTTCAGGTTCTATCCCTGCTTCTTTAGGTACCTGTCCTTTGCTCCAGACTCTAGACCTTAGCAACAACTCTCTCACTGGTCCCATACCAGATAGTCTTGCCAATGCTACCAAGCTTTTCAGACTCAATGTGAGTTTTAATTCACTTTCAGGTTCCATACCGGTTAGTCTTACACAATCTTCTTCTCTCATTTTCCTGGCTCTCCAATACAATAATCTTTCTGGGCCATTACCTGATTCTTGGGGTGCAAGACAAACCAAAAGTAACACCATACAGTTCCAGTCCGTAACTGTTGATCATAACTTCTTGTCGGGACATATCCCTGCTTCTTTGGGCAAATTGGGTGCTTTACAAGAGATCGATCTCAGTAATAACCAAATCACAGGAGCCATACCAGTTGAACTTGGGGGGCTCTCTAGGCTTAGAAAATTGGATATTTCCAACAATGCCTTGAATGCAAGCTTACCAATTAATCTATCTAATCTATCCTCACTTTCGGTGTTGAACCTTGAGAACAATAACCTTGACAGCCAAATCCCCGAGGAACTTGGCAGATTGCACAACCTTTCTGTTCTGATTTTGAAGAGAAACCAATTAACCGGTCCTATTCCTGCAACATTAGGCAACATTTCCACTCTCACACAACTTGATTTATCACAAAATAAGCTCAGTGGAGAAATCCCTGATTCCCTATCGAATATACAAAGTCTGATTTCACTCAACGTTTCTTACAATAACCTTTCTGGCCCGGTACCTCCTCCTTTATCCCGAAAGTTCAATTCAAGCTCTTTTATAGGAAATCTTCAACTGTGCGGATTCAACGGAGCATCTTCATGTCCTTCTTCAGCCCCATCACAAACTGTCCCACCTCCACCAGGAAAACATAAGCGCAAACTTAGTACTAAAGACATAATTCTTATAGCAGCAGGAGCCCTGCTAATAGTGCTGCTTATACTATGTTGCATTCTGCTTTACTGCTTAATAAGGAAAAAGCAAGCTGCATCGAAACCAAGGAATGGTCAAGCTGCAGCAACAGCAGCAGCAGCAGCCAGAGGGGGGAAGGGAGCTCAGGCAGCAGCTGGTGAAGTAGAAGCGGGTGCCGATAATGGAGGTAAATTAGTCCAGTTCGATGGGCCAATGGTTTTCACAGCTGATGATCTCTTATGTGCAACTGCTGAGATTATGGGAAAGAGCACTTATGGTACTGTCTACAAGGCCACATTAGAGGATGGGAGCCAAGTTGCAGTGAAAAGATTGAGAGAAAAAATAACAAAAAGTAACAGAGAATTTGAAACTGAGGTTAATATGCTGGGAAAAGTTCGGCATCCCAACCTTTTGGCTTTGAGAGCTTATTATTTAGGACCTAAAGGAGAGAAGCTTCTTGTTTTCGACTACATGCCTAAAGGAAGTCTTGCTACGTATCTCCATGGTACAAAATTGTGGCATTCCTTTTTTTGCTCTTTTTATTTAAATTTTTTGGTTAACACATTTAAACAGTCGCTTGACAACTGATTCCTGTGTTTCTGTGCAGCTAGAGGACCTGATACAACCATTGATTGGCCAACAAGGATGAATTTAGCACAGGGCATGACGCGAGGCCTGTTCTATCTTCACAACCATGAGAATATCATACATGGAAACCTTACATCGAGTAATGTCCTACTCGATGAGCATACAAACGCGAAAATTGCAGATTATGGCCTATCTCGGCTGATGACAACTGCTGCCAATACAAATGTAATTGCCACTGCGGGTGCATTAGGATACCGAGCACCTGAGCTTTCAAAGCTCAAGAAAGCAAACACAAAAACAGACGTATACAGCCTCGGAGTGATCATACTCGAACTGCTTACTGGAAAGTCTCCCAGTGAGGCAACGAATGGTGTGGATTTGCCCCAGTGGGTTGCCTCTATTGTGAAAGAGGAGTGGACTAACGAGGTTTTCGACGTGGAATTGATGAAGGATGCGACTACAATAGGAGATGAGCTTCTTAACACATTGAAACTGGCTCTCCACTGCGTTGATCCCTCTCCTTCTGCTCGACCAGAAGTCCAGCAGGTCCTCCAGCAACTCGAAGAGATTAGACCTGCAGAAACAGCTGGTAGTTCGGGAGATGATGGTGCAGCAATTCCTTCTACAAGCGAGTAACAGCAAAGATACTAATTGGTCTTAAGGAGTATAGAGTAGTGGTGTATTGGCAGGTTGCTTGCATTCTTTCATTCTTCTGAAGCATTGATTTTTTTAGTTTATTAGACCACGTCTGTAAATACAAGTTGGTTTCAACTCTTTACAGAGCATGTTATTTATCAGTTACAACTCATGACTTGGTCTAGTCCACAACAGTTACGGGTCTCTTTTCCTACCAATTGAGAAGTTTTCTGATCATAGAGTCATGATTGAAACTGATTTGATCTATGTTGTGGAAAAGATCGGAACTTTTTTTTCTTTTTCAATTTGTCTCGCCCTTTTTGCATACTCTATTTTATCAGCATTCATCCATATCTGAAGCATAGGAATTGGCCTAGTACTCACTTCTCTTTCAAGACTAGAGTCCATTTGACTTTAATAATCTTAAAAATAACTACTTTCTAATATTTCAAAATATCTAATAATAATTTTAAATATATATACGAAAAAAGTGCACATGGGAGTTCAAAGTCTTTCATCCTTTCTCTCAAAGTATGCAGGAATAGGTTGTCAAAATATGAAAGTATATATCTTCATCAAGTTTTAAAGGACATTTTAAGAACTATTTAAAGATATTTATATCCACCCGATTTAAGTTAAGGTTAAAAAATAATTGGAAGTTTAAAATTTAGTTTAATTGAACATGCAATCATGAGCAACTCATGTTTCTCTTTAAACGTGAGAAGATTGAGCAAAGCCTCACTCACACACACACACGAATGCATCCTTGGCCAGGCCTTGCCTCTCATTGGACACAATAATTAAAGTTTTAGTGTCATATAAGGCCTAGCATTATCGTGTATCATTTTGTGTTATTCTTGATAATCAAGATTGGAAGACACGAACATAAATACAATTAACTGCGAGGTCATGTCATTTGCCGCTAAAAGTTTCAGCATGGAATATGGTTTAGAATGCGATTGCATTTCAAACTATATCTGTCATAAAAAATAATGGACAAAATTGCTGTAGCGACCCCTGTGTTATACGAAAGTTGCTAATTAAACCCTGAGATATAAAATGTTACTCT
>JAOQMR010000213.1:11008567-11020196 GCA_027563865.1 Erythroxylum pelleterianum
TAAACATGTTTTGCAATTTTCAATTTTAGAAAATAATTTTTTCAATATTAATTAATAAACATGTTTTCGACAATTTTCTACTGAAAATGAAAATTGAAAATATATGCAAAAAATTAAGATAGAAAACAAAAAACTGTTTTCTGAAAGTAAACGCACCCTTAATCTTTTGGAAAATTTTCAATCAAGTATTCAAGTTTTTAAAAAAATTTTAATTGAGTGATCAAACTTTTAAGACTTTAAAAGTTTTGACTAATATAATCTTTGATGTTCATGACATATAAATGTTTGCCTACAAAAATAGTGCTCATAGTTAGATTAGAGTAGAGAGAAAATTTTCAAACACCTACATATTATAAGCAACAAAATTTTTGTTAGTTAATTCAACAAATTACTAATAGAATTAACATTTTGAATTAAACCATTAAGGTTTTAAAAGGTTGATTATTCAATTAAAAAATTTAAAATCTTAGACACTAAATTGAAAATTCCTAAAAAGTTGGATACTTTATGGCCGATTATCCCAATTATAATTTTTTATTACTTAAAGATTGTTTTAAATAATTTTAGTTAGATTATACCTTTGTTATATTTGAGAACCATAAGTGCTTTTATTCTTTGTTCTTCATCGAACTTTCGCACTTATCAAAGAATTCTTCTTCGTCATATTCTAATTACTATAGAACTTGGTTATTATCTATAATTATCAAGCCAATTCTCCATTAATCTTATTTAAGTTTGTTAGTAAGATCTAGTCTTTTATGTGAGTTTTCTAGGGTTTGCATTAGTTAATATCATGTGTATGTATATAAATTATGTGTCATTCTTTTATCATCTAAATTATATTTCTTTGTCTATCTTTTCATTTTCCATATGACTCCTTATTTGTCTTAGAGCATCATCTTCTTATTTCTAATTTGTTTTGTAAAAATTGGCATTTGTTTATCTTTTCTTATTGTGTTAGAGCTTTCCATTATTCTATCCCTTGTTTTGTGCCCTTTATAACGCATTGTTCTAAATCTAATATATGCATTGTTATTTGAACAATTCAGCGTGGTTGTGATAAAAGAAGAAAGCAAAAGAAAGAATGTTTTGCAATAAAGTTTCATAAAGAAAAATGCTTCAAAATCTAGTTGTTTAATTATATGATCAATTTTAGTAAATATTGTAATTGAAATCAAATAAAAAATTATAATTAGTGGAAGTCTGATTGAAGTGAAACTTTAATACTCTTTCCTTATTTGGTTCAATTCCTTTAATGTCTTGTTTAAATAATGGCAATATGATCAAAGAGTATTACATAATGACTTAAAGAATATGTATACCTTTGTGAAGGAGAGAATTAAGAAAAAAAGAGAGGGGGAAAAGGGAAGTGAGAGTAAGGAGAGAGTTAATTGTAAGACAAAAGGAGAATGAACATGATAGCTCAAAAGAAAAGGAGATAGTAGTGAGAAAAGCAAAGAAGCAAGTGAGTAGCTATATAAAAGGAGTAATATTAGGATTAATTTTTATATGAACTAGCCTATGATTGTACTTTATATAAAGAGAATAAATTCAATATTAAAGAATTCAAAATATATGCTCCCTTTGTTGTTGTTTCTTTATTGCATGAGTATAAATGTTGTTAGCTATTATCTTAATGGATTACCACCTATTGATAGATTAAACATCAAATTGATTTTGTACCAAGAGTTACAATTCCTAACAAACCCTTTATAGGAGAAATCCCGAGAAGACAAAAGAGCCTCAAATTCAAGTAGAGGAGTTAATGGCTAAGGAGTATTTAAGAGAAAATATGAATCTTTATGTAGTTCTAGTGCTTCTAGTGCCTAAGAAGGATGATACTTGAAGGACATGTGTTAATTGTAAAGTTATCAATAATATAATTGTAAAGTATCAACATCTCATCTTCAATGGTATGCCTGATGAAATTCATAATTCTTGTATATTTTCTAAAATTGATTTAAAAAAGTGAATATCACCATGTTTGGATAAGAGAAGGTGAAGAATAGAAAACTATTTTTAATGATATAAATATGGATTAATAAGTGGTTAGTTATGCCATTTGTTCTTAGTACCACAATTAGTATTTTCATGAGATTGATAAACACATGTTACACACATATATAGAAATATATGTGGTTATCTATTTTGATGAGATTCTAATTTATCACTTGAGATGTGTGCTTGATGTTCTAAGAAAAGAACATTTTATGATAGGTTTAAAAAGTGTACTTTTTCATAAAAAAGGATTGTATTTTTTGGTTATATTGTGGTATCGAGGTAGATGAAATAAATTAGGGAATGATCAATATTTGAATCAATAAATAAGGTAAGAAATTTTCATAGTTTATCTAGTTTTTATCAAAGATATGATAAAGATTTTAGTATAATTATTACACCGTTTATCAAAATTTTAAGAAATATATAGGGTTTCATTGAGATGGTGAATAAGACTAAGCATTTAATATTATTAAATAAAGGTTATGATTAGCACCTTTGTTAGCATTCCTTGGCTTAAGTAAAACTTTTAAGATTGAGTGTGATGCCTCAAGAATAGGTATTTAAGTTACTATGTTGTAATATAGGAGGCTCATAACTTACTTCAATGAGAAACTCAACGGAGCAGCCTTGAACTAACACATGACAAAGAGATACATTGGTGAGAGCATTAGAAACATTGAAAATTTGAGATACATACTGACCATAAATCATTAGAGCATCTAAATGTGCAAGGTAAGTGGACTAAGCACCATGCTAGATGGAAGGAATTCATTTAAACCATCCCATATGTCCTTAAGTATAAATAAGGTAACGAGAATGTGTTAGTTGATGCCTTATCTTAAAGATATATTCTTCTTACTTCTTTGAATGTGAAGTTGTCAGGATTTGAATATATTAAGGAATGACAATGATTTTGGTAATATAAATATTTGATATATGACAATTTGGTGTTAGATAAGTTCTATAGGCATAATGGATATTTATTTCATGAAAGTAAATTATATTTGCCTATTTGTTCTATAATCAAGTTGTTTATGTGTGAGGCATATGATAGGGGTTTTATGGGTCACTTTGATGTTAAAAGGACCTTAAGCATGCTATATGAGCATTTTATTAGCCTAAGATGAGATGTAATGTCAAGATGATATATACCACTTTTAGAAACACTAAACCTAATATTCCAACATTTGGATTGAATAAACCATTACTTGTACCTAGAGGTTACTTAGATCAAAGAAGGATAAAGATTCTATATTTATGGTAATGGATAGGTTCTTTAAGATGGTACACTATATTCCTTATGAAATAAAACTACTTGTGCAATCATTATTGATTATTTATTATTTATTCTTTAAGAAAGTAACTTGACTATGGAGTTATTAGGAGTATGTTGACTAACCAGGATACTAAGTTTTTTAGTTACTTTTAAAAAGTTTTATGGAGTAAAGAATAAAGTTATTATTTTTTTACTACTATCATCTTCATTAACACCCAATTGAAGTCCCGCTGAGGCGCAGGGTTTGGGTATTTTTTACTACCATCCATCCTTAAATAAATGGTCAAATTAAAGTATTAAATAAGACCTTATCTACTATGCGTCATGTTGTCATTCAAATAAATTTAAGGAATTGGGAAGAAAGCTTATTGTTTATTGTATTTGCATATATAGTAGGATTATATATTAATATACTAATCACTTACCATTTAATATTGTTTATAGTTTTAATCCACTAATGCCTTTGGATTTATTACCTTTACCTATTAACGAAAGAGTTAGCTTGAATGGGGAAAAAAGTTGAGATGGCGAAGTAACAATTTGGATGGGAAGAAGAAAGTTGAGATGTGAAACAATTTCACTAATGTGTAAAGCAAAAAGTATAAAGGAAGAATGAGCAATATGCAACTAAAACTAGTATGGGTCAAAAATATGTTATATTTTGAACTTGTTGAATGAGTTTGGATACATATAAGGGAGGAAATATTCCTATTGCATAAACAATCTAAGTTAAAACCAAAAGTTGATGGTTTATTTCAAGTCAAAGTCATCTATAGATCACATAACACACATTTTTCATTCAAAGAGATATGTTGTAGAATCTTACTTATTTTGATGTAGATGACAATTTGAGATCAAGTCCTTCTAAGGAAAGGGGTATGTCGCAAGTGTAACTAACTAAGAAAATGACTCATTGCCTATATATAATAAACCAGTCATAAGAGTTAGGAGTAAAAAGGTTAAAAAAAAGGCTTTAAATGGGCTAATTCAAAAATATATGTTGATCAAGCTTTAAAAGAAACTTTAAGAATTATTTTGGAGGTTTATTGCACGTAAGGGAAGACTAACCAATAGTTAACTTTATTTAAGTTAAAGTTGGGAAAGATTTCGAGGTTTAAAACTTACCTTCACTGGATATTGCCTTAGACATGGTCTTATTATAGCCTTTGTTTCTCTTTGAATATGAGAAGATTAGACAATATCTCACACACTGGCATGTCCTAGCTCATAAAATCAATGTCTTTTGTTCTTTCATATTGGATCCACCATTATTGGAATTCGGAATTACATGACAATAAGATATTAAATCTATCAGTAGTGTGTTATTGTCCTATAATATAAGGACCTGCCAATGTTTTAAACGAAAATCAAATGAAACAAATAAAGATGTAAGATAAAATTGGGAAGCAAAAGAATTAATGTTTATAAAGGCAAAAGAGAGGTGTACCTCATCAACATTCTTCAATAAGAGTTCATCTTATGGGATTTAAAAATGAACACAAGAAGTTGTTAGATCAAGGTTTATATTTAACGATTAACTTTATAATATTTCAAAAATCAAATTGGATTTATTTCCTTTTATTATTAATAGTTAATTCTCAAAAGGAAATAAAATTATAAGAAATACACTTCCTTTCTTGCAGGAACCTTCTTTATGAACTTACCTTATTAGAAATGGTTTATCCGCAAGGATCCTAGTAATTATTAAGGTCATATATTAGCCTTGTGATTACTAGAAGATTTTTGGAAAAGATAACATCGAAGTTATTTATATTGAAATCCATTCAGTTGATTAAGGATGCAGGTAAAGCAACAACTAGTTAAAGAAATTGAATATTTAAGGAAGAAGAACAACACTTATGAAAAAAAGAATGAGCATACATAGACTTTCGAAACATTTGAGTAACATCTATCTTCTTGAGAGCATATCATTCTTATTGTGCCTTAGAAAGTGAAATTACTCTATCAAAAGAGAAATTGTTATTTGAGAACTTATTTTTTATTTTACATTTTATTTTTTGTGAGCTTTTAAAAGCTTGACATACAGTTCGAGTGTGGAAGGTTGGAGAATCTTGAAAAGTATATACTCGTAAGCTTGAAGAGGCTCGTCAAATTACTACTTGGTTTTTATAAAGAAATACTCAAGTTGGATACTTGGGAATTGGATATAGACTTGGGTTATAAGTCGAACCAGTATAAATCAACTGTGTCCTTCTCTATCTTCTTTTGACTTTTAAATTTCTGCATTATACTATATGTAGGTTCATTCCAACAAGAGGCTCCTTCACTTTATAACAGGCTCCCATTTTCAGCTTGCCAAAGGTTCTTTTTAGTTTTAACAATAACCTTCTATTTTAAATTGTTTTTAGTAGAACTTTTCATTTAGTAGGCTCCTATCGTTTAACTAGTTTTTATCGATTAATAGGCTCCTTCTGTTTAAATAGGATCCTATCGCACAACATGCTCCTACTGTTTTAATTATATACAAACTCCTGTCATTTCTTTTTGAATTAAAAGTAACTTGCAACATTTTTTAAGTCACACACAATTCATCCCTCTTGTGTTTGTTTGCTTTATCATTTGATATCAGAGTGAGGTTTCACATTTTTTGTGTTTTATAGCATGTGATAGATCATGGGAAATAATCTGAGAAGTTTTGAAGGATAATATGTCTCAAAGCCTCTTTACTTCAATAGAAATAGCTACTCATACTAGAAATAGAGAATGACAATCTATCTCCAATCTATAGATATAGAAGTCTGAAAAGTCATCAGAGTTGGAGCTACATTTCCCGATTCAGATAACGTAGAAGTATGGACTGATGCAATAAAACATCATCTGATTTATATGTTATCTCTAGAAGAATATGAGAAAATATCCTACTATTTTACAGCAAAGGAAATGTGGGACAAACTATAAGTAACATTTGAAGGAACGAATGGGGTAAAGAAGCATAGAATAAGTCTTTTAGTGCATCAATACTAAACTATTGGCATGAAATAGGGAGAGACCATAGACGAAATTGGTGACTAGGAATATGTGGCTTGAGGTTGACTATAAGCAAAAGTTTTCTGAAAAGGAAGTTCTGGAAGAAAGAGTAGCTAAGTTAGAAAATAAGCTACTAAAAAATGATTATGATAAGCTAAGATAGAAGCAAAAGTCGCTGCCCTAGAACTTGAAAAGGAGAAAAGTGTTGAAAATATCTTATCTCTAAAAGAAGATTTGGAAAATTTCGTTGATGGAAGGAAGAATCTTGGTACATTCCTTGGTAATGGTAAATACATTTTTGGTAAGGCAGGAATAGAATACAATGAAAATAACAATATACAAAAACTTCTTCGTTAAATCCAACAGCAGATATAGCTAAAACAGTAGGAACCTTCTAAGTGGAAAAAATCTTAACAACTATTACTTATCTGCTCTGTGCGATTACTGTGGTAAACATGGTCACATTAGTCATTCTAGTAATTCTCGTAAAAGGAAATTATCTCAGATGTATGTTTGGAGACTGAAAGGTTAAATTACTAACCCAAAAGGACCCAAAAAAATTTGGGTGCCTAAAATGAAATAATGCTTTCTGCAGATATATTTCAAAACGGAGACAAAGGAGAATCAATAGATCATTGATAATGGCTATTCAAGACATATGACAGGTGAAATATCACTTTAATTATATTGAAAGAAAGGACGGAAGTAATGTTGTCTTTGCAGACAAAAATAAAGCAAAGGTCACCAGAATCGGTAAAATTGGTAATTCTAACTCTACCTCTATTGATAATGTTCTTTTTGTTGATGGTTTCAAACATAACTTATTGAGTGTGAGTCAGCTATATGACAAGGGTTACAAAGTCATGCATCTCATCGTGAAATTGTTGATTTTTATAATGACAATATTGTGTTTGTTGGCCCTAAAAATCTTAATATATATTGTGCTCAACTAGAAGACTTGTCCTCACAAAGTGTTAAACGTTTTGTTTCTCTAGAAAACGATTTGTTTATCTAGCACAGAAGATTTGAACATGCCAACATGACCACTATATCAAAATTGTTCAAAAATGA
This sequence comes from Erythroxylum pelleterianum, assembly GCA_027563865.1. Taxonomy (NCBI): domain Eukaryota; kingdom Viridiplantae; phylum Streptophyta; class Magnoliopsida; order Malpighiales; family Erythroxylaceae; genus Erythroxylum; species Erythroxylum pelleterianum. Next base: position 11,015,904 of record JAOQMR010000213.1, read on the forward strand.
GTTAGTAAGAGGACTACCGACTTTAAACCTCAAAAGCAATTAGGTTTGTGAGGCTTGTTTAAAAGGTAAACAAGTCAAAAGCAGCTTTCCTCCCAAAAATATTGTGCCTACTAGCCAACCACTTGAACTTGTGCACATAGATTTATTCGATCCCACTAGGACTCAAAGTTTTGGTGGTAAACATTACGGTTTTGTTCTAGTAAATGATTACTCTATAATTACATGGGTTTATTTCTTATCAAATAAGGATGATGCTTTTAAAGTGTTTAAGAAGTTTTGTAGAAAAATTCAAATAGAAAAAAGGTACTGCATCACTTCAATTCGGAGATATCATGGAGGAGAATTTAAAAATAGAAAGTTTGAAGAATTGTGTGACAATAATATCTAACTCAGATGATAAAGAGCATCCATTGGTACTTAAAATACATCAGAGAATCAAAATACACCTATAATACCTTCAGAATTAAAATCAAGAAGGTCCCTTTGAAGCTAGAACAGAGCAAGCTCCTTCATCTCAGCAGGAGCCTATGCAACGAAAAACACAAAGAAAATGGAGAGGTCTTGATACACAACAATATATTCTTGGAGATCCCTCTGAAAGTCTAAGAACAAGATCATATTTCAAGAACAACTTTGTTGTTCTCATCTCACAAATAGAACCAAAGACTGTTGAAGAGGCCCTTACTGACAAAAACTAGGTTTCAACCATGAAAGATAAACTGCATCAATTTGACAAAAACAAAGTCTAGAATCTGGTACTGGTTCTCAAAGCAAGTTAATCATTAGGACTTGGTGGGTATTTCAAAACAAGCTTGACAAAAATGGTAAGGTAGTAAGAAACAAAACTAGACTTGTAGCTCAAGGTTACAATCAACAGAAAATTATTGATTTCGAAGAAACTTATGCACCTGTTGCTAGATTGGAATCGATTAGAATTTTACTTACCTTTACATGCTATTGAAACTTCAAATTGTTCCAAATGGATGTTAAAAGTGCATTCTTAAATGATTGCATTAATGAAGAAGTATTTGTTAAGCAATCCTCAGGTTTGATGATGAAAACCATCTGGATTACATGATGAAGTTAACCAAAGCTCTGTATGGTTTAAAGCAGGCTCCTCGAGCATAGTATGAGAGGTTAATAACTTTCTACTTGAGAATAACTTTAAAAGAGGAAAGATTGATAAAAATTTATTTATTAAGAGAAAGGAGAATGATTTACTAATAAAGCAAATATATGTTGATGACATAATATTTTGTGGTACTAATCCATCATTTTATGAAGAATTCTCAGTATTAATGTAAGGGGAGTTTGAAATAAGCATGACGGGAAAATTATCATTCTTTCTCAGATTATAAATAAGGCAAACAGAAAAAGGAATCTTCATTAGCCAAGAAACATACACAAAGGAACTTATCAAGAGATATCATTTTGATAATGTCAAACTGATGGGTACTCCCAAGTATACTAGAACTAAACTTGATAAAGACGAGAAAGGCAAAGCTACAGATGAGACAAAGTATAGAAGAATTATTGGATCACTACTATATCTCAAGCTCAATACCAAACATTATGCTTAGTGTATGTTTGTGCGCATGCTTTTAATCAAATCCAAAAGAAAGTCACCTTCAAGCAATCAAAAGAATCTTTCGATATCTCCACGAAACTATTGATTTTGGACTATGGTATCCAAAAACTGATTCATTTGACATAGTGAGCTATTGTGATGTAGATTATGCAGCTGGTAAAGTCAAAAAAAGCACAAGTAGTGACTGTCAATTTCTTGAAGGATGTTTAGTATCTTGGTCCTACAAGAAGCAGAACTGCACAAGGCTTTCAATGACTGAAGCGAAATACATGGAAACTGCCAGCTGTTGTGCTTAAATCTTATGGATAAAGCATCAACTACAAGATTTTTCTCTAAACTTTTCTCATATTCCTATATTATGTGATAATATTACTACTATAAATCTTTCTAAAAATCTTGTACATCATTCTAGGACTAAGCATATAGAAATCAAACATCATTTTCTCAGAGATCATGTTTTAGAAGGAACCATTGATCTTTTGCATGTTAATACTGAGAATCAAGTAGCTGACATTTTCACCAAGCCACTCTCTAAAGATAGATTTTGTGTGTTAAGAAAAGAAGTTGGTATGTGCAAACTCTTTGATATTATTTATGCATGAATATTCTCTGCTACTTGTCTTTGCATTTCATTTAGCAGTTTCCTTCTATTATGATACCTTAGAAACTCTCTCTTAGGGGGTGGTTGGTTTGTACGAGAGAATGATAATAAGAATAGGAATGAATATAGTGAGGAATGAGAATGAATGTTATCATTATAATTATGATGATTGGTTAAGAGGAAGGAATGATTACCATTATCATTGACAGTGGCTGGTTTGCAAAAAATAATGTAATAAATTAATTATAATATATTAATTAATTAGAATATTGTAATTAATTAATTACAGTATTTTAATTAATCAATGAGTTATATTTCAATTAATTATATTGTAACTAACTATTTATTTATTTTTAATTAATCATAATGTAACTAATTATAATATTTTAATTTATTATATTGTAATTAATTTATTATAATATTTTAATTAATTAATAACAATATTTTAATTAATTAAATTTTTACTAATTAGTAACAATATTTTAATTAATGAATAATTATATTTTAATTAATTATAATATTTTAATTAATTATAATGTAATTAATTAATAATAATATTTTAATGTATTATATTGTCATTAATTATATTTTAATTAAATAAATAATTAAAATATTTTAATTAATGAATACTAATATTTTAATTAGTTATATTTTAATTAATTACATTACATTATTTTAATTAATAAATGAATTATATTTTAATTAATTATAGTAATTAATTAATTAATTATTTTATTTTAATTAATTTTATTTTAATTAAATAATTAATTACTATATTTTAATTAATGAATGAATTATATTTTAACTAATTATATTTTAATTAATTATAATGTACTTAATTAATTAATATTATTATTTTAATTAATTATATTTTAATTAATTAGTAAAATGAGTCTCTACTAAGGAATGATTTTCATTCCTCTACTAAATGGGGGGTATGGAGGATTCTCCCAAAGTGGGATATCAAACCATTACCCTTATAATCATAATCAACAACCAACCACTCACTTTTTATTCCTTACCCATTAACTCCTTCATAAACCCATCAATCAAGCACCCCCTTAGTTTAGTAAGCTCCTTAGAGTCTAAAAGGCCCCTCTTAGTTTAGAAGCCTCCTCTTAGGTTAGTAGGTTTTTTCTAGATTAGAAGGCTCCTCTTCCTTTTAGAAGGCTTCTCTCGGCTTAACATTCTAAGTGACACATGTCCTAAAATTAAGGAGTCACTAATGGCACCGTTTCAGCATTTTCAAAAACACGCATACAATCTGGCGACTCTACTTACACATCTATCAGAAGATATGCAATCGATTACGCTTCATCTTCTGGCCTATATGTCTACTATCCTCTCACGAGATCATTGATAAGGAAACACTTAGTATACCCTAAGAAAACTTCTCTTGTCTCTGTCATTCTCATCTGCGCTGCTTATGCTCTTTGCACTCTAACTCTCTGCATTGTTATAGCCTCTTGTTTTTTCTCTCAAACTTCACCAAGTTTACCTACAATGACAAGAACAAAATCAAAAAGACAAAAGAAAACCTTAATTTCTTCTGTTATCCATGATGAAGCTCATATTACTGAACCTTTCTCCTCTAAAACTTAAGAGAATAAAGTACTTGAAGTGCACTGGATTACAAATGAAAATAATTTAGATGAAGAATCTACTCGGTTGATTCGACGACCAAGGAGCAGAGGAAGTCTTACGAAATAAGTCGAGAAAAGTTCTGAACAAAAAGAAACCACAGATGCTAAAAAGAAAAAGGAAGAAGAAGCCAGAAAAAGAAAAAGGGAAGAAATAAAGAAACGCAAAGCGCTTATAACTAAAGACATTATTAATATAAAAGAGTCGCCTCAAGAAGAGATACTTCCCAAAGCAAAAAGGGCAAAGAAAATAAAGATAGTTGCACACAAGGAAAGACATCAAGATGAATAAAAATGTTTGAATAAGTGGAAGCTGAAGTCCGCTATAAAACACAGTACAAAAAAAGAGAGGTGGTTGTTGAGCGGGTCTTGCCTCCTATGATGTTTGTGTTAAGTTGAAATTGACTTAACTTATTGATTAAGTTTTGATGATAAACAAAAAGGAAGATAACAATGAAAAGCAG
>JAOQMR010000213.1:11035820-11048369 GCA_027563865.1 Erythroxylum pelleterianum
CGTACAGTACCGTACATGCATAAGTCGAGTTGTATCAACATACAAGTCGACTTATAGGTACTGTGCATGTGTAAGTCTAGTTACATGAGTGTAAAGTCGACTTACACTTACAATGAGAAAATGAATAAGTTACCATTTGCATCACTCGTTCCTCCCCCATCGTCATTACAAGGAACTGTTTTTTCTCTTGTGTGAACATGCAACTCAAAATAATGTAAACAAAATGTACTAGCTTCTTCCACTAAATAAGCATTACATATCGAACCTTCAACTCTAGCTTTATTTTTGAAATTTTTCTTCAAGTGATGCAAATACCTATATTAGCAAATACAGTTATTACAATTTAGTTGCCAAAATATATTATTACTTCAATTATAATCATTTTTGTTCAATTACCTCTCAAACGGATACATTCATCGATATTGAACTGGACCAGCTAGTTTTACCTCGTGTACTAAATGCACAGGTAGATGCTCCATACATTCAAAGAAGCTTGGAAGAAAAATCCCTTATAACTTGCACAAAATTATTAGAATTTTCCTTTTTAGTTTTTCCATTTCAGCCAATTTGATTTCAGATGAAGTTAAACCTTGAAAAGCAAAATTAATTCTGTTATTACTTCCCAAACCTTATTCGGTAGCAACTCCCGAAATGTAATTGGAATTAGCCTTCGCATAAACACAAGATAATCATGACTTTTCATCCCAAATAATTTATACTTCTTTATGTCCACACACCTTGCCAAGTTTAAAACATAACCATCGGGAAATTTTAGACTTTTCAACTATTCATACAACATTTCCTTTTGTTTTTTGTTCAAAGTGTAACATGTTTTCGGATATTTATTTGTGCGAAGATTTTTATGTAATTCATTCCTTCTATAAAAAAGTTTCAAACCAGATCGTCATTTTGCATTGTCTTTTGTCCTCCCTTCAATGTTCATTATGATATTGCACAAATTGTCAAAAATATTTTTTCAATATGCATTACATCTAGATTATGCCGTATCAATTTAGTTTTCTAATATGGCAAATCCTAAAAGATGCTTCGTTTTCTCCAACCAAAATTTTTACTAATGCTTGTATTAACTTCATTAGCTTCAAATTTTGTAACTTTCAGCAAGCCAAACTCTTCAATCTCCTGCAATATCTCTTCACCAACTTTGTGTGGAAGAAGAGGTGTTTTTACCATCCTATTCTAAATGAACTTTTGTTTATTTCATCTAAATGGATAATCTGGAGGAAGAAATTTTTTGTGGTTGTCAAACCAACATGTTTTGCCTCTGTTTGGAAGATAAAACGCGTCAGAATCATTACCACAATAAGGACAAGCCAATTCCCCTACTGTACTCCATTCAAACAATATAGCATATGCCAAAAAATCACTAATAGTCCACATAAAAGCCGTTCTCAACACAAAATTTTGTTTTAGAGACACATCATATGTCTCAACACTATATTCCCAAGGATACTGCAATTCAGATATTAATGGTTGTAAGAATACATCAATTTTATGCTTTGAATTTGCAGGCCCTGACATAATCAATGTAAAGAACATATATGTCTCTTTCATACACATCCACAGAGGAAAATTATAAGAAGTAATTATGATTGGCCATGATGAATATTAATGGCCAGATTGGCCAAAAGGTTGGAATTCATCTATCGACAATCCTAACCTAACATTTTGACTTTCAGCTGCAAACTCATAATGGGTGTCATTGAAATGTTTTCAAGCCAGTGCATCTGATGGATGACTCATTATTCCATCATCATGTTTGTGTTCATTATGTCATCTCATGTAAGATGCAGTAACATCAGAAGCATATAGTCTTTGAAGTCTCAAAGTTAGCGGGAAATAATACATCCACTTCTAGGGTACTAATTTCTGTTTCATAGAAGCCTTTCTAAGCTTGAACTTAGATTGACCACAAAATTTGCACTTTTGTAATTCCACATCATCTCCCCAATACAACATTCATCACAATTTGCAACAATCAATCTTTTCAACAGGCAAACCAAGACCCCTAATAAGTTTCTTCATATTGTAAAAACTATCAATCATTGTATGATCAGGAGGCAATGATTCATTATACCATCCAAGAATTTTATCAAAACTACGATCAAAAATATTCCCTTCAGACTTTATGATCAATATTTAAGTAATTGAAGACAATTGAGTCATTGTCTTACAATTTGGACATAATTCTTGGCCAGCTGAGTGTAGTCAGTCAAAAAAATATTTTGTATGTGGGTTTGGTTCTTCATCAAGATTTTCTATATTTTTCTAAAAGGTATAACTGGCTGCATCATAAACCATTTGCATGTAAGGATTTTCATTTGCATCCATATTATTTGTTCTAAATCCAATTCCCCCTTCAAACTCATTTAACTTCACTAACGATTGTACTTCATTACCCTTTGAGGTGTTATAAATCAATGGTTCCCCATGTCGTGTCCACTCAAAATAATTTGGGACAAACCCTTTTCTCAGCAAATGCCCATTCACTTCATCAATAGGAAGGAAACGAATGTGTTTGCACTTTTTACATGGACATCTGATCTTTGGTTCGTTCATATATGTAGGTTGAGAAAATGCATAATGAATAAAAGCTTCAACTCCCTCAACAAACTCAGGACTAATGAAACCTCAGTTGTTAATTGTCTATACATCCAAGATCTATCAACATTACTCATTTCTACAAAACTGTTAATCTCAAATAGTGATTATATAGTTAGTATCCTTCATGTCCCCAAAGTTTACATATACCACATAGTTATATTACGATAGCTTGTCTTAATTGTTATTCACTTTACTACAATTAAACTTAAAAGTGTCAGTATACAATAGCTTGTCTTAATTGTTTAACTGTCAGAGTTTTCTTTCTACTAGTGAAACTATGGCCAACAACATTTAAGCCACAAGAGCTTAAGTGCCAAGTAGCAATTCCAATAAAAATTTTACCAATTCCAATATAAATCAATAAAAACCTAAGAAAAATACTAGCAAACTAAGCAATGTCAATTTCCATAATTATGGTAAGGTTTATAGTCATTGCTCAACTACTTAAAATATGAGGAAGTAAAATAAATTACTAGAACAAAGGAAACTAATGATTTAACCATCTCTAAAGTCTTATAATTCTGAACATTAATATTGTGTAATATTTAGTTGATTTGTTTTTTTAGTTAAAGTCACTTAGAGTATATAAACAGGTAGATATAAATCACATTATATACATACAAAAATAACACTTCTACATTTCTTCTTTGTTCTTTATTTCGGTAGCAATCAACCAATATCCCATCACAAAACAAATATACGTTCATACTATAAACTTAAATTTACATTAAAAATACTTCAATTTTAAAGCCACAAACTAAAGTTCATACCACAAACAAGTTTCCGTTAGTGCAGGCCTTCTACATTAAAAATGCAGCAAGTTAAATAAGAGGTTCAAACCACAAACAAATACCTAAATTAAACCAAGTATACAAAAACCTAGTAAATAAAAAAATCCACTTCCCTCAACCGACACGCAGAAGAAGTCACTGAAGCACATGAAGGAAGAAGATGACGAAGCTAGAGTGAGCTGACGGCCAAAGAAGATAACCAAAACAAAGAAAAGAAGACAATGACAATCAAAGTAGTATTCAAAACACAGTAACGAACAAAACTTAATGACGTTGTTAAAAACAATCAAAGAATAAAATGTTACCTCAATCGATGATTAAAGGAAGACGACGACAATGGCACGCGATGGGTGAGCAACAGTGAGGAGAAAAGATGGTTAACTATATATGAAAACAAAAGATCATCCTTAAATGATATGTTGTACATCTTAACTTTCTCACATTTAATTAAAAAATTAGATAGGAAATCCTAAAGTAAGCTAGATAGGAAATCATAAAAGCAAGAATGAAGTTCCAATTGATAGAATCAAAAGCTTTGAAATAAATAATCTTCATATTGTAACTTTAGTTAAGTGTTTTCTTATAGTAGTTTATGGACTTAGATCATCTCATCATGATTTAAAAACCTAAAAATTTAACAAATTAACTCATAATCATGCTATATATTCTCATATTAGCATAAATGAGTGATGCAACACCTAATATTAAGTATATGTAAAATGGCAATTTAGCAACTAAAAAAATGTTAAAATGTATGGATGTGGCATAAAAGGCTTGGACATACAAGCATGGACCTTATCTCTAACCTCAACTCTAAATAACTTTTTAATAAACTTCCAAGGGTAAAATTTAATAAGGACAAGATTTATGGAGCTTTCTAAATAGAAAAACAAACAAAAGGCTCTTTCAAGAATGAAAGATTAGGAGTGACCATTGTAGGAAGTTCGAGAATTACATTTGTGCCTATCTTTACTTAGACAAGTCAATAATCAGGGTAATTGAAGTCTTATTATTGACTAAATGAGGTCTTAATTCATAGTTTTAATAATAACAAAACATATTACTATTAATGGATTTATTTTTGTTACTATAAGTAGCTCTGTTATAACTGAATCAAGCAGCTTATGAAAGATAAAGATCAATGGAATGACAAAGTGAACAAAGAAACCAAATAGATCAATTGAACAATTAAGTGATGAAGAAAATGAATAAAATAGAGCACATGTATAATTTAAGTGAAGAACCGATAATAAAGAAGAATCAAGCATATCAAGACTTAACATAATATTGTACTTGCTCCTATAACCTTATTTTTGTTATTTTGATTAATTAAAAGATCAATCATTGAATTATTTGTATATATGTGACTTTTTGAAACAAAGTACATCTATTTTAGATAACAAATGAATGACTGGGAGAAACTGGCTTCCACCTATATGAAGTGGGATACTGGAATTCATTGTCAATATGTATGTGTTATTATTAGACATGATAGAGGCAATCTTAACAATTGAGTGGATAAAATCTAAGGTAAGGAGAATTTCTTATAAGCATATGCTTGCCAACTATTTAATATTCCAAATAAGGTTCATTGAGCGTAATAATTTCCATTTGCATTTATCAATTTTATTTCAATATTTTACCTTATCTATAATTTTTTCTAATGTTGGATGAATATTATTGATAAAAAAGAATCGTGGTTTTGAATTGGAGCCTTCAAGCTTCAAGTAGATGTGCAAGATTTGTAGCAATTTGGTCACAAATCTTGGGAAAAGGCTGAGTTGGATAAAAATCATAACTAGGTATCCATTCATTTTGATACAATTAACTTTACAAAATCTCAAGACAGAGAGAGTCATTCTAGTTCATAATGCAAGCAATATATGGAAATATGGGAATTCTAGATATATAAAGACCCTACAAATTCCAATTGAAATGCAACTAGATATCTCCCCTTTCTTTTTCACTAACAGGTGAAATAATTAAGTCACGGTGCTTCTGCTACCAACTGAAAACAAAGCGACATCTTGTTTAATTTGAATTTTGTAACAAAGAGGATTGTCATTTGGTGATATAAGCATTGATGAATGAAAGTTACAAAACCAAATATAGATACCAATATTTTAACATTCCACTCAGACAACAAACAGGAGAAAGGTTGAACCAATCATTGATAGAACCAAAGAAGTTTAACACATTCACTGAACCAACTCATTCACAGAACATTACAGAACTAAACGATGTGTTAATGGACCTATACATTTACAAGAGATGCGACGACGACGAGATGTGGTGCACGAGATACAATTATACAATACCTGAAGTAGATGCGGCGACGACGACGGCGAGCGGTGGTTGTCGGCAGCAAAAAAGATGACGATGTTGGCTCGTCGAGGACAGTGGCATACTGAGGATGCACAGTGGCACGATGTTAATGCACGGTGGCACAACAAGCAGACGGGGGTGACGAAGTGTAGCGCCCCCTTACCGTAGGGTACACACTGGGACGCCCGTAGGTCATTCTGGTACATAACCTACGACAAGAAAGAACTACGAACAAACACCACTATACTCCACATGGCATCACAATAAGAAAACATTAATATAAAATCACAAACTTTTTGAAATCAAACCGTTTCCCATTTCATTCCATCAAAAACAGTAATTTACACAATTGTCATTATGTACTATTTGTCCATAATTTCCAAAAACCTAGTACAACTGCTATATAACAAGGAACAATACACCAGCCCTAACGAAGTCATCCCAAAATTTCCAGCTGACCGACCTGTGAACCATAACCTCTCTCGCCAAAATGATCTACACGGCTCGAACAGTCCCTCTGGAGCTAAGGGTCTACTCTCGATCCTGAAAAATAGGTTGCAATTTTGGGTGAGTTTGTAAACTCAGTGAGGAATCATCATCGATGGTTCACCTAATTCATGCAACACGCAAGCAATAATAAGAAAAGACAAAAATCCATTTAATGAATTTGTAATAAAAGAACCCTAATAAATGTAATTTCTAGATCATCCAATTCCAATGGCTCCTATTACAATCCCAAATCATTTACCTCAATTTTCATTGCCATTGGACAGAAATTTTCAGTACCAGAAACTAATCAGTTCGCTACTTGTCGATTTTTTCGTTTCAGAATTTTTCCCCGAAAAATTTCAGAAAAATTCCTAAATTTCACCAAAAATATAAAACACATAACAATCCACTCCAATTAAATTTTCAAGCACAAAAAATATATTTTCCACAACAAAATCACAGTAGGCACATATACTGGGAAATGTCATGAATATATGTACAATCATTTTCATGTGCAGATTTCACTACTCACGTGTAAGGGTACGCATGAATATTTCAAAACAATTCTAAACACCCTTAGCCCTTTCTAAATTACTATTTTACCCTTCACATCGGGGGTGGGATGTTACACGAAGGGCGCGGTGGGACGACAACAACAAAAGAGAAAATTTTCTTTGGTTCTGCGATCGATGAGAGGGGAAATGGGGCTGTGATGGACGATGGATGATGGACGATGGACGAGGGGAAGATGCAGTCGATTTAGTTTAAATAAAAACGACGTCATTTGGTGTTAGACCAAACGATGTCGTTTTCATTTTTTAAAAATGTTGAACCAAAAGCAAACAAGAACGTTTACAACTAAAATTTACCGGCGGAATACCGTCAGTAAACTCAAAACTTATTTGCTTCGCTAAATATTCTCGCTTTCTTTACTGGTGAACATTTCTTATCATCACTATATTCCGTCGAAAAATTTACCGGGTTGATTTCCCTCCATATCTACCGACGGATTTTTTCCGTTGCAAATTGAAAATTTTCCCGACAATTTTACTGACGGAACATGATTTTCTGTCGGTAATTTCCAACGGTTCCGTTTCCGTTGATAATTGTCCATCGCTAATAACTAATTTTCTTGTAATGTTTTCAATGCATTTTCGGCCCACACTTATTAGGATCCATTTTTTTTGTTGGACTTTAGCCTATCAAATAAGTTTCTTTATTAGAATACTTTATTATCTTTTAACTGGATCAAATTTAATTTGTTTAACTGTAAATTTATTAAAATAATAATTAATTGTTGTCCAACTTAAGAAAATTACCAACATTAACTTGTGCATCAATTTGATGCCATCTCTTAAGGGATTAAACAAAATCCAGAGCTTTTGTACTTGGACCTTTTATCTTTTTCACGTTTTTCTTAGTCATCATGCCCAACTTCTCAATTCATATAGATTCACATAAGAAGGCTTTTTTTTTCAGGATTTTTAACTTCTTACACATTGAATTTAGTAAATACTAACTCAAGAAAGTTTTTTAAAAAAGACTCCTAAGTCCTAACTCAAGCACATCGAAACAATTGCCCTATTCTTTAGCTGCTCCAAGTGGCTGCTAGCCCTTTGCCTGACGGACGTTGGTCAGCAGAAGCTGTTTCAGGAAAGTTTGATAGTTTTTGAATTGATCTCTATATTTGTCCTATTTGCCTACCATTTTTTCCAACCTAACATTGAATCATTGCTAGAAAATGATGTTTTGCATTGGATTTGATCGGACTCAAGAATTTCTGTTGTCTCCTAACTATGTTCCTAGATTGATATCTCCCACCATATTTATCACTTTCAAAATGGGGCACTCTTATCTTTAACGAGAAGTTCATGCATTGGATTTATCGGACTCGTAAATAGAAAGAATTGGTTAGTGTCTCCTAACAACGTTTGGTATATGCCAATTTGTTTGCTTGATCAATACCAATAGCTTGAATTATGACAATTCATATCTGGGAAATCAGGCAACAACTAGTGGTTATAACTACATGCCCAAGAACAATAAAAAGGAGTGGAAAAAGAAGATGATGGATGAAAAATTAAGCACACCTCATCACAATATTTGACAAGGAGCCCATCTGTTTCCCAATTGATTTTCTATTTTTTTCTCTAATAATTGGTTCTAAACATTCTGAAAAGTCAATAACAAACTTCACCGAACGTCGTTACTTGGTCTTCCAATCTTGTTCACCTATCAAAATCCTGGAAGGTTTCTGTATCTATCTCCCAACTCAAGTCTTCGTATGCTTCCTTTCAAAGAAACTCTACAGCTTTTCTAAACCGTACACCATTAACTCCATCTATTGTAAGAGTCAACACGGGCACTCGAGTAACTCTTAAATTCATCATCAGGTTCTTTTATGGACGAAACAAAAATGAAGATCATTCCCTGTGCTTCAAAGTGAATCGATTAACTATATAGAGCATTTTAAATCCATACAAACTGTCGGAACCTATGGGTATACCGTTAAGACAAGCAAACTAATTTATTTCTTTCAAACGAGGTTTCAGTTAGATTTATGGTCCACTATTAGCTATGTTAAATCTTCCCGCAATATCGTATGCAGATGTCCAAGCAATATATATATATATATATATGAATCATATTGACTTAACTGAAACTTACCATTATAATATGCCATAAAGTCGGTCAATGTCATTAATAAGCAATGAAAACAATGGAGTTGAAGTTTTGGAATATTGAATGATTATAATTGCCAACTGTTTCTTGCGATATATAGTGAAACGGGTGTGGTTAGTTTAACTTCATTATTCGGTTGTCATCTTTGTTCAAGTCTTCATGGGATATGATTTAGTGAGTTTGAATGCTACCTTTAACTAAACTTGCATGCATGAGGATTTGTTTCCGAGAAGAACTGAAGCTGAAAAGGAAGAAAACGTCATTACTACAACAAATAAACCATGTCTGTTAAAAATATGTACCAAATTAAGATTGTCTTACTTTGATATTACTCTCTGTTGTGCCTGTGATTACAGGTATATGATATTTTAGTACCTTTCAGATTCACAATGAGAGTGGAAATAGACAATTCGTGAAATCGTTAGTACTGACGGTGATTTGCTAATTGTCAACCAGAAGCTAAAAAGACTTGAGAAACAAGCGTGCCGAAATTATTTACTCTAAACATCCCAGTGGGTGCAACAACTTCTATAGGGTTGAACTAAGATTACCCCTGCAGTCTGAACATTTCTGAATCAAAACCTAATCTGCCAACCTCAAACAACTCTCTCCTTTGTACTCTTCCTATAAAGGCCCAGCTCCTTTCTACTTCATCCCTCACTTGTATCAACTCTTATTAAGTCTTTACCCATAAATCCCCTCATCGTTCTAACATCAAGCGACAATGGAGGTTGTCAACAGCATCCTTGACAATCGTAGATGTTTTCTATTCTTCTTGAGCGTGACTCTCCATCTCCTATCTTCTACCATTTCATCAGCGAGTGCAAAAACTCACTACCATGATTTTGTTGTAAGTCAATTTTACGCACGCTTCATGTATACACAAATCATTTCCTTATTCTTGCAGTATAATACATTGTTACTATTGGACACTAAACATTTGAAATGCGGAAACAGGTTCAAGCGACGAAAGTGAAGAGGCTGTGCAAGACTCATAATAGCATCACAGTGAACGGGATGTTCCCCGGACCAACCTTGGAAGTGAATAATGGAGACAGTCTAGTGATAAACGTCCAAAACAGAGCCCGATATAATCTAACCATTCACTGGTAACCCGTCAATAGTCTACTACTCTACTTCTCCTAGTCAACTTGTGCAACAGTTGTATAGTACATTACAATAGAGGCGTGATATTCTTTAGACTGTGATGTTTGGAAGACACGTAAAACTTCCATGGAAGCCGTGCTTCCTAAGTAATCATGGTTCTTAATTATGTTTGACTGATCAAATATTTTGGTTGTGTCCTTAGGCATGGGATTAGGCAGATGAGAACAGCATGGGCAGATGGGCCAGAATTTGTGACGCAATGCCCGATAAGACCAGGAGGGAGTTACACTTACAGGTTCACTATCCAAGGACAGGAAGGGACGCTATGGTGGCATGCTCATAGCTCATGGCTTAGAGCTACAGTCTATGGTGCTCTTATTATCCGTCCAAAAGAAGGATCCTCCTACCCCTTTCCCAAGCCTAAACGAGAAACACCTCTTCTCCTTGGTACTCTCTCTCTCTCTCTCTCTCTCTCTCTCTCTCTCTCTATATATATATATATATATATATAACAATATTCCTAATGAAATAGTGAGTAGTGAGCTAGCTAATAGGGTTGGTTTATTGACAGGTGAATGGTGGGATGCTAATCCGATAGATGTGGTGAGGAGCGCAACTAGAACCGGAGCCTCTCCAAATATCTCTGACGCATATACCATTAACGGCCAACCTGGTGATCTCTACAACTGCTCCGCCAAAGGTGTGTGGCTGTTCTCCTAATTCCATGTCTAAAGGGGAAAAGAAAATAAAGTTGACAATAGAAACTTGAGCTGAAAATATCTATGAACACAACCCTCATGGATGAATTATGGGCCTAACCAATGTGCACTTGTGCAGATACGATCATCGTTCCAATAGACTCCGGCGAAACACACCTTCTCCGAGTCATCAACGCTGCACTCAATCAACCACTTTTCTTCACCATCGCCAGCCACCAGTTCACAGTTGTTGGTGCTGATGCCTCCTACTTGAAGCCCTTTACCACGTCAGTCATCATGCTAGGACCCGGCCAGACCACCGACGTCTTAATCTCCGGAGACAAACCACCTGCCCGTTACTACATCGCAGCACGTGCTTATCAAAGTGCACAAAACGCACCGTTTGATAACACAACCACCACCGCCATTCTCGAATACAAGTCCGCGCCGTGCCCTGCAAAGGGATTACCAAGCAACCCAATTATGCCAACGTTACCGGCGTTCAATGACACACCCACAGTTACGGCATTTAGCAGAAGCCTTAAAAGTCCACAGAAGGTGGAAGTCCCCACAGATATTGACGAAAGCCTGTTCTTCGCCGTTGGTTTAGGACTCAACAAGTGTCCTAAAAACGCCAGAGCTAGAAATTGTCAGGGACCAAATGGCACTCGCTTCACTGCTAGCATGAACAATGTTTCTTTTGTTCTCCCCTCAACTTTCTCTTTGCTCCAAGCTCATCACAACAGTATCCCTGGAGTTTTCACGACTGATTTTCCGGCAAAACCACCTGTGAAGTTCGATTACACTGGTAACGTGAGCAGGTCACTTTGGCAACCTGTTCGCGGCACTAAATTGTATAAGTTGAAGTACGGATCAAGAGTTCAGGTTGTAATACAAGATACAAGCATTGTTACGCCCGAGAATCATCCGATTCATTTGCATGGATATGATTTCTATATCATCGCTGAAGGGTTTGGAAATTTCAATCCTAAAAAGGATACATCAAAATTCAATCTTGCTGATCCACCGTTGAGAAATACAGTTGCCGTGCCCTCAAATGGTTGGGCTGTCATCAGATTCGTTGCTGATAATCCTGGTAAGTAAATGTTGCCCCGTTTCTCTCCATGAAACTAAAATGAATTGAATACTAAACTATCTGTCTGCACTGTGATTGAATAGGTGTGTGGATAATGCACTGTCACTTGGACGTTCATATCACATGGGGTCTGGCGATGGCTTTTTTGGTCGAGGATGGGGTAGGGGAATTGCAGACTTTACAGGCACCTCCAGGGGATCTGCCTGCATGTTAAGAGATACGATATAATTAAATACATAGAAAATGGCTATCGTAGACATTGTCAAGCTCAACAACAGTGGGTGTCCAATTATTCCCTTCTCATAGTATTGGAGTTTCAGTACCGTCGGGTTTTCCCTTTCAATAGTCTTCTTGTCAAATTGTTTCTTTGTTTTCTTTTCCGATAGATAAAACCGCGGGGTTGGAGGGTGATGCTGCCTTTTGCAATGTTAAATGCCATCTACTTGCTCGCGAACCCGTACGACCATTGATTTTTAGCTGTAATAATTTTTACTATTAATAACACCTGCAACTTTGTTCCCAAAATTCTCTCCCTCTTCCTACTACTATCCTGTATCTGATGTTCTTGCTGTTGGGTTTTTGGCTCCTTTGTTGTCCCATATTGGTTAGGGACAACAAATGGACAAGGGCTCTTACCTATATAAGGAGGATGCTACCTCCTTGTTAAGTGCACCAACCAAAGTCAAAGAATTTGTAGTACAAATTTGACTCTAGTTAAATTCCTCCTTTGAGGTGAGAG
>JAOQMR010000213.1:11048469-11058544 GCA_027563865.1 Erythroxylum pelleterianum
GTAAATTCTCTTGTGTTATTATTTTCTGATATTTTTGTCTTTAAATATCCTTGGGTGTGGGTTTGGGAAGGTCTAAATTTCCTAACACTTGCAAGGTGCATAGCATACAATATAACTTCTTAATCGATCGTCCAACAAAATGGGTCAGCTCCGTCGTACAAAAAAAGGAGTAAAAATTGAGTGTCTAATATTATAGTATCTTATTCTGTTCCATAAATTTTAGCCATTTATTTACGTGAATCCCTAAACGAATGCTCACATAAATGAATGCAGATCCCGTATAAAAGAATGGTTGAAATTTATGAGACAGAATAACACATCATAATATTATACAAAAACGAGTGAGCAATACCGTCAATTTAATTCAATATAGAATAAATTAGTAAAAATTATTAAATTAATGGCCATCAAATACTGAATGGGATTTAACCAAAAAAAATACTGAATGGGCCTGACCTTATTCAATTTTACTTTTTCATGTGGTTTAGTTTGACCAATTCAAATTATACATACAATCCTGCCTCCTTGGCGGCTTAGACGATCCATAATAATTATAAACTTACTCTTGGAGCAGTTACTGTTAGGTCTATGTACCTTTGTTCTATTATAACAAACCTTCAATTGGGCTGGTTTCCATTACTGCCGTTGGGATAAACAAATGAATACCAACATTCACACTAAGTCACGGATGACTGTTCTATTATAACAAACCTACAATTGGGCTGCTTTCCATTACAGCTGTTGGGATAAACAAATGAAATACCAACATTCACACTAGGTCAGGGATGACGTTTCCAGAGGTCCATATCCCTTGATGCTTTCTCGATCCAATTGCCAATTGGACTTTGATCTCTACTCGCATTGATGACGACATCTTTTCAACAGCGCGTCAAACCTATACAGAACAGTCTCTGCCTCATCCCACGCGGCCACGTGCTAGCCATGCACAGAATGACCAGAGAACTAGGATGGGATCACTCGACAGTTTGTCCGTTGTTGAATTTTACACGTGTATCCCTCTTGTCGTATCCACGTGCTGCTTTATTCACGTCTTTTTCTTCAATTTGCCTCCACTAGTCCTTTCATCTAATACATAGACTGCCCCTGTTCATTTGATAATTTACGGATATGCTAACGTGTAGTCCAGTTAGTTGCTTCACATTGATCAACTGATTGAAAAGGAAAACAAAATAAGAAGGAACAAGACAATCAGATTAGTGGCGCAAAACTTATACAAATTACGGAGAAATCCAGTTATCGAAATGCTAATTACATTGTCGTTCCGAATGACTAATAACGGAACTGGACAAAGCTTGCAGGAGGAGAAGATATTTGTAAGGCTTGAGGGGTCCGGATATAGTGGCAGACTTGACATTTCGAGAAACTTCGTGGGGGAAAGAGTGAAGAAGCGCAAAACTGGCAATTGCTTTGAGGCAAAGGAAAACAAAACGGGTGGCTCTGGAGGCTCGGAGAAGGTTCGGGTGCTCATTGTATAACAACTAAGGTTCACCCACATATCGTGATAAGATCGTTGCCACGTCATTATATCCGAGAAAGGAAATCAGAAATATCTAGAGAAGGCTATAAATATCTATTTTCTCTCCTTTGCAATGTTTCTCAAGCCAAGCAAACAGACACGGCTCTCTGCTAAACTTACTCTCTGTTCATCCTAATACAAACATCAAATCACACCAAAGAATCATTTGCCTATCCTACAGAACAAATCAAACTTAAAGGGGATTCAGTAAAGCGTACCAGGAGCAAGAAGAGGAGTTGAAAGAGTTTAAATTTTCAGTTCTTGTGTTTCCGGAGACAACTTACAGGTTGGTCAACTTCGCCTTTCCTTTTCTCCTTGACTGATTTCTTTCCAGTTATCGTCTACTTTGCTGATTGAACTTTGGAAACGAATTTTCTTTTCGTTGGTGACGATTCTGGGTTAATTGGGTGTAATTCTGTTTGGAGCGGTTGGGTTTTGAAGATTTAGGATTAGGGTTTCGTTCTGTCTTTAATCTCTTGATTGTAGATTGTAATTTGGGGATTTTGGGAAAGGAGCGGATGAGTCGTGGCGTAACCGGAACGTCATCGTTTTTGCAGTTGAACAAAACTTAATAGTGTGGTCCTTTTCCGGGTCATTTTAGAAATGTAATAGTATTTCTGATTACTAATAAGTAAACTTGATCTCCAAGGTACCGGTTGTGCAATAAAGTTGTAATAGTCTATCACTAAATAGGAAACGAAATAATAATAGTTGTATTGGACCGCAAGCGTAATTCCTTGCGTAGTAGGTAATCGTAATAATAACCGGGTGTATTTTCACATTCCGAATAGGAAATTTAAAGTCTGGACAAGTTTCGAGTTTTGAGCATTTAATTGCAGTATCTGTTCTTATGCGTTCCTTTCCCCCTTCTGTTCTTCTGTGATCCCAGTGTTCCAATTTTGCTCTTTTTTGTCGGTTGCAGATAAACAGGGTTACTCGTGTTACGGGTTTCTCGTGGTAGGGTTTAGTGGGGATTTGGAGAGTATAACTACGTAAACCGTGGGGTGGATTTGGTTGTGAAGAAAGGATAAGTCGTTGAAAGTTGCAAGATGGGATCTTTTGTTGCAAGTTCTGATGTGGCTTGTGTGCCATCGGAATCTATCAGGAAGAGGAAGCGACGGGACGGTACCAAGTCCGTGGCTCAAACACTGAAAAAGTGGAAAGAATACAATGAGTATATTGATTCTGGTGGTAATGGAGATAATAAACCATCGCGGAGAGTTCCTGCCAAGGGATCAAAAAAAGGATGCATGAAAGGGAAAGGAGGACCCCAGAACTCTGTTTGTAATTATAGAGGTGTTAGGCAGAGGACATGGGGAAAGTGGGTTGCAGAGATTAGGGAACCTAATAGAGGGCCAAGACTTTGGCTTGGTACCTTCCCTACTGCCTATGAGGCTGCTCTTGCCTATGACGAAGCAGCAAGGGCTATGTATGGCCCTTATGCCCGGCTAAATCTTCCGGAGGTGGCGCATCCTACAGGTACTTCAAGGGGTCCTTTTTCATATATAACACCTAAGGATTATTCTCCGGTTGCAACTCCTGGAGATTCGGACTCTACTATGACTTCGAATCACTCTGAAATTTGTGGATGTGAAGATACAAAAGAGCAGGTTGCAAAGGTTGATTATGGTGAAGGTCAATCACAACTCAAAACAGAGGCCCCTGTGATGTATGAACCTTCATTGCGAAATTGTGCACTAAAAGAGGAGGTGAAGAACGACCAGGAGGAAACTATGCAAGGTATTCGTGAAACTAAAACAGAAAGTTATCCTACCAAAGAAGAGGTAGAAAAGAGCGAGGCATGTGAAACTCCAAAGGCCGGGGATTTTGGGTGGATAAATGGTCATGATGGCCAGGATGTTTTGTTGGATTTCTCAATGGATGAGATTTTCAGTGTGGATGAACTGCTCAGCTCCATGGACAGCCCTCCGCTTCATACAAATTTCGATACTGCTCAGCGTTTATATCCTCAAAATCCAATGATGCAGCACCAGCCGCCATTGGAGAACCCATATGCGAGGTTTATTTGCAGCTCAGAGCATACGGAGCTACCAGTTCCTTCGGGCAACGTGTACAGCTTTGATTTCTTAATGCCTGGCAGGCAGGAGGATGACACTCTTCAATTGGATGATCAGGGCTTCTGTGACTTGGGACTATCCGAACTGGACTTTGAGAACGCATGATTTAGGACCATACAAAATGAGAAGCATCTTCGACAACTTCAAGAAGGAAAGAACTAGAGAATGCGTTTTGTTTTATACTCCATTTGGCGGGACCAAAAAAAAAAAACAGTTCCTCAATTCTGTTTATGTGCTATGCCAAATTTACCATTATATGAGCTGATTCTCAATATGATTTTAGACAAGAGTAATTGGCCATGAAATTCCAACTTTCATAGTTGGTGGACTCTGTTGAAAGCATGTTCTTGTTAGATTCACCTTGTAGATTAGATACTGGGGGTAGAAATTTTTCTTGTATATGTAGCTTGGAGCTAATACAAAATTGTGCGTAGACGAATCTTCAACTAGATGAGGCATTCAGTAAATTTCAGCTTTGTTATCTCAAGTGTCCCTGCTTCGCTCATTTGTTTCCAGCACCGTTCACCAAATGAGTTGAGCTGACGAATACGTTTTCTTGGAATATGGTCAAATTCTTTTATCGTAAATCGTATTTGCTTATTGTTTGAAAGTTCTTGTATTAATTAATGTTGCGAATATGACTTAATTCTCTTCCGCTTTCTGTTTAATGTAGTATTGGGTTGTTAAATTTATGAGCAAGCTTTTCATTTGCTGTAGAACAGATTGTGTTTGTCCACTGTACCCTTAAAAACAACATTTAGCATTCATAATACAAGATGTAGTTGGCATAATACGTCTTTTGGTTGTGTAATTGGGTTCTTGTTGTATATGTGGTTATGAAGATGGCAGAAGATGGCACAATATGTGTTGGACGTTGCTGTCATTCTCAATTTTGTATATATACATGATTGAAAATTTCTCAACCTTTTTGAAAGACTAGTGAAGTTACGTGAGAGTTTGTAAATAACTAGCAACCTGTTTTAAATCATGGCATGGGTTTTTCTGCCAGTACTTTGGTGTTTTATGTAATTTTTATGTTTTCATAAATTTCTTATTTTCTTCTTTGTGGCTCTTTTTTATATTTATTCTCTACGAAGTTGATCTTACAATTATCGGTTTATTTTAATGTAGAGAAGGACAAGAGGTATGTTCAGAGATTCTACTCGTGCTTTTATAAGTTGCTTGAATTAGTGAATGTATGTGTTGTAATTAAGTGGCCCACAAAATGCCACGTTTTGCATGTTTTAAAGCTTACAAGATAAGGTTCTGTTCAAAGAAGTTTTTTAGATCATGGTGGAGTTTTATAGAAGACTCTGGAAGCTTCTGGAACATAGTAAAAGCTTATAGAATATCTTGAAAGCTTTTGGAGCATGACAGAAGCTTATGAAATCTTATAGAACATTGTGGAACAATATGAAAGTTTATAAAAGCTTATTGAATGTTGTAGATAGATATACTTTGTAGAATCGTAGGGAAGGATGGAGAAGGAGCAATCTCTATTTTGGGAAGAAATGAATGGAACTGTTAATATCGTTGCTTTGGATGCTTCAAAAAGGTGTTCCTTAGAGACTTCTCTTGTTGCTAAAATTATTATGCTTAAGGAAGCATTCACTAGTCTAGTTGCCAAGTTGAAGAAAGTAAAGGGAGATTGGAGCTTATGTAAGATGACAGTGACACAAAGAGTTGTGACACTATTGTTGCTTCCAAAGGTCCCAGAGCCTAAGGTTGTTGGAGGATCAAGGGACACAAAGGCCATCGATAACTTCCTCTGAAATATGGAGCAGATCATGTCAAGATGATAATGCTTTGGTAGTGTTTTGTAACACTACAACAAAATAACTATATTTAAAACCAAAGCTAGTGATGAGTTTAGGTTGATCCCTACATAAATTAAATCAGTTCACCTTTCTAAATTATGTATGTATAAAGGGATTTGATTTAATGCAATTAAGAAAACAAAGTAAAATTGAACTTATGAAAGCAAATCAAAGCAAGCAGTGAAAAATGATAAAATTTATAAATGATTTTGGAATCCAGTTCTTGGATCAATGTCGGTCTAAACATAAACAAGCATACGTCATTGCATTGTTGTTTTCACACCTCTCTTAGAACTATTAATCGTAGATTAAAAAGCTTTATTAATCTTGGTTTTTCTTAGATCGGGTTTAACCAAAAATAATTTTTTAATTAAACCTAGCTATCGAACAACTTAGAACAAGTTATCTAGATTTAGTCAGACAGTCACATTACAAAGAAGGAAAATAGATCAATCTAAGCAACAACTATACAAGTTTAGGTTATTTAACCTCGCAACAACTACACAAGTTTAGGTTATTTAACTTATGTTATGTTATCTCTAATGATTCAATGTCATTAGTTGCCACAAATGAACCCAAAATACAACTATTACGTATCGTATTCAAGATTCTAGCAATAGGTTTACATAAAAACAATATAATAGAGCATTCAGATCATTCTTACATAATTCAATAAGTAGAAAATAACGTAAACAATCTTTAAAGAAGGGAAGAACAACGATACACAATGACGAAAAGCCTATACCAAGAAGGTAAGGTTTCTACCCTTTCCTACGCCTCTAAGATGATTCTCCCTTCTTTCATTGCTCAAAATGTCAATTTAGAGTAAAAACTACATTTCTAAGCATATCCACAGTTGGGTGCATGACCGTGCATCCAACTATGCAAATCAATTAAAATGCCTAATTCGTGAATATGCACGACATGATATATTCTTCTTTTTATGGCATTTTGTTGTCCCATCTTCGCTCTAATCCTTCTCCTTCTTGTCCACAATGACAATTGAGTGTGAACATCAAGAGGATGACTCAAAGAATGTGTTTTTAACTCACTTTAGCTCTTATGCTTCCAAATTGAACCTAAAATCAAATATGATCTAAAATGAATGTCTTAAGCATTTCAAAAATCACTAAGTGTTATGGAATAAATGTGTAAGCAATCAAGCACGCGTCAAGTTCTCCTATACATAGCTTTTGAACGTCCTCAAGCAAAACAACAAAATCAAAGTAACAAAACAAAATACTTACTCATTTTTTTTCTATATTTTCTAAAAATAGATTGTCATAAGTAAAGAGAAATACCTTTCAAAATCATAGCAAGAACTCAACATCAGCCTTTACTCATGATCAATCAACAATCATTTCCTTTAGAAACTGAGCAATCTAGTAGTAGACTTGGACAAAATGTATTTAAATAAGATAGATCCATAAGTCTGCTCAAACATCATTCATGATCATGACATTTCACGATTTGGCATATCATTTAATTTCTCCACCACTAGGATTCATATGCATAATCATGAATCAAATGACTTTTTTAAGGCTGCAATGTGGGCAACAGTTAAGATGAGCGTTATTTGGATAGTATAGTGCAGAAGCCGTCAAAGCTAGTGAAACAAGAAAACACTTAATGGAATATCAAGCGCAAAAACTAACATTCGCTTAAAGCTGGGTACCGTCAACTATAATGAATACAAAAACTATGTTCTTCATCTTAGATTCAAGCTCTCACACCATAAACCACATGAAGCAAAATTAATTAGAAGGAATCACTTATACAATTGATAACAAACAATACATTATAACCATTATGGTGATACTTCAAAACAACATCTACCTTATATGCATTATACTCAAATCACCCATTCCATACAAATTTAGGAGAAAAAACTAATTATGAATAACTTTGCAAAACAATTGCATTTCCTCCTTGATACTTGTATTTAAACATATTTTTCTTTCTTTTCTCTTCTTTTCCTTTTCCTTTTTTCCTTTTCTTTTCCTTATCTCTTTTTTCTTTTTTTTTAATGAAAGAAGCTACATCAGTATTTGGAATTCACTGATAAGAGATAAAATGACATTATAATAATTATAACCAACCCACATGTATGTACAACCCCATACTTATAATTTTTGTGCATCCATAATCATCAACAATCAAGAAATGTTTCACTAGCTTTAAGACTTGGGTAGGACATTTAGTTAGGTTGAAGGCATGTAATATGGTTAATACAAAAAGAAAAGGCAAATAAAACTCAAGGGGCTTAACAAATAGAAAATTCATATCAACAGGTGGGCTATTTAGCTAATGTAGCTTATAAGACAAAGAATGCCTATATCATTTCCAGATTAATGCATGTGATAAAAATGTGGTCTCAAATAGAAAATCAAAGCAAATTTATGATGTGCACATTATGAAGGTCACACATAAACAAAAGACAATAAGACTGGTATAAATGTGTTAGTCTTTAAAGGCTCAAAATCTCATTTTCTTGTATTTACCACTAGTCACTACTCTTTTAAAGATAATGTATACTGACCAATCACAAGAGTAAAAGTACATGCTCAAGTTGTTATGAATTTTTCTAATCAATTCACTCTCTAATTATGACTATATAGTCTTAAAAGCAATAGAAAAATAGAAAATATTTCTTTGTTTGATTGATTTTAAAAAAACACCTAAAAAACACTCATAAGAAACAAACCATCTTAACATAAGCAATAAACAAACTTAAAAACATGCATGAAAACTAAGATCCCCCCTCTTACACTTAAACTTACATTGTCCCCAATGTAAGTTCAAATGTGAGAAATGGAGCATTTAACATAAATAACAAATGCAAGAATGTAAATGAAAAAAATAAACTTCCCTTGAATTGCCTCCTAAGCAATGCCTTTTTTCATGTCATTGGTTCGATGCAAGTGTCGCTCAATCTTCATAATGAGGGTTTTCTAACCTTATCACTTCCACATTTTTCACTTGGAATCCTTCATAAAAGAGTTTCAATTGATGAAAATTAACTTGAATTGTTTGTTCGTCTGTAGGCTTTTAATTTTAATTGCTCCAAGTGAAAATATATTAGTAACAACAAAAGGTCCAATCTAATGGGAATATAATTTACTTAGGCAAAGTTTAAGTCATGAATGATAGAGAAGAACTTTTTGTCCAAAAATGAAATTCTTTCTAACAATCATCTTACCATAAAATAGCATTATCTTTTCTGTGTAAATTTCTCCATTCTTATAAGAGTCAAGCTGAAGCTCTTTTAATTCTTGCAGTTGCAATTTCCTTTGTTTACCCACCTCGTCCATCTTCATATTACATTGCTTGATTGCCCAAAAAGCTTTGTGCTAAATTTCCACTGGAAGATGACATAGCTTTCTATAAATTAGTCAGTATGGAGACATGTCAAACGGTGTCTTTTATGTGGTTCTATATGCTTAAAGAGCATCATCAAGTCCTTGGCTCCAATCTTTACCATTGATTGTAAATATGAGTGACATGGTAGGTCGTAGGAACCTTATGAGTGACATGGTACTTCTTCAAAATATTTCTCACTAACTAATTGTAAATATGAGTGCCCCTGTCACTAATCAGTGCTCACAATATTCCAAACCTAGAAAAAAATATTAGACTTGACAATTTCTACAACAACTTTAGAATCATCAATCCTTGTGGCTTTAACTTCCACCCATTTAGAAACATAAACCATAACCAATAAAATGTAAACTAAACCAAAAGAAGGAAATGGTCCCATAAAGTCAATACCCTACATATTAAAAATTTCACATGCAAGGATTGGAGATAAAGGCATTTGATCTCTATGGGATAAATTGTCTTGTTTTTGGCATTGTTCACCCGCCTTACAAAACATATAAGAATTTTACACCCCATAACTGATAATGGAATTAGAATACCAATTGTTATCGCATTCTTAGATATCTAAAATCTCGAATTACATATTTTCTATTCAAAACTTTATTATTCTAGCAATTAATATTCACTTTATAAAAAATTTGATAGAGTTTCCTCTATATTTACTTAAAACCTCATGGAAGAAAATTTAATACACTTCTTACGCATATTACTCAACTATCAACCTCTATGTCAATCTCTTTGACAAAATAATTTACCCATCCTCCAATACATTTCAACTCATCTAAACCAAATTTCATACATAACTTTCATATATAATTCATAATAAAATTCTGTAAAATCCTTCACTTCGTTATGTGTACATGCCATAACCAAAAACAAAATAAAATTTTGTAGTACATCCACCTCCAAGTCTTCCAAGATCTTCTATGTGACTCTAGTCTTGTAGTAGATCCACCATAGCTTTCTTCTAATTCTCTTCAAAACCTACGCGAGGAAGGAAAATCCACACGCTAAGCTATTAGCTTAATGGTGTTCAAGCAATTCCATTTCTCATTCAATTCAGTTCATCCAACATAACATGCATAACATATAATATTTTTCAAATATAAATATCTTCATTTATTTCTAAACATAAATAGGCATTTAAAATCAATTTATGAAATACAAGCATATATCTATGTTAATAATTCATATCTAATTACACAATGATTAATAAATTGTACAATCAATACTACTTTCATTTGAGGTTCTTTTATCCCTAGTCG
>JAOQMR010000213.1:11058644-11070079 GCA_027563865.1 Erythroxylum pelleterianum
ATGAAGAATTGTGAAAGTTTGACTTTTGGATGTTTGACTTTAGGGTTGACTTTTTGTGGAGTCAAAATTTGAGAAAAGGATCTTCTGGAGACTTGTAGCTTATGTCAAGAGCTTTTCGTAGACATAAAGTGTGCTATTTTTCGATATCAGGAGTTAAAGTTATGATCAGTCAAAGTTAGCTTCAAAGTTTGACTTTTGAGGAAAAAGTGGACTTTTGATTGAGGCAAAATTTGAGAAAAAGTGGACTTTTAAGTTCTGCATGAAATTTGTAGATTATCGTTTTAGCTTTACGTTGATATAAAGTATGCAATTTTTGGACAATGGAGTAGAAAGATATAAATTTTAGAAGTTATGATAATGTTTGGGATGAAATTGTCAGACAGCCACTTTGTTGTGGACTTTTGATCTTTATAGAGACTGAAATTGTTTTTAAGTTCTTCATGGAAGTTATAGAGCTTTCTTTTGGCTTTCCATTGATACTAAATTTGAAAATTTTGGAGTTCTGGATCAAAAGTTATGAATTAAGGAAGTTAGGTTGTCGAAAGAAGAATGACCCAGGAGGCAGACCCTCGCGCGCACCTCGCGAGCACAAAGGCCGCTGCCTCTCGCGCCTCTCACGCGCTCCTCACTGCCGAGTCCCCCTCGATTGACCTGATTTTTGAAATGTTAGATTCCTAAGACATTCCTCTACCTCTCTATAAAAATTTATAGCTTTTGATATTAATTTGAAAAAGATGGATTGAATCGAAGTTAGACGATCGGTTAAAAGAGTATGAGTTAGATATTTTTCTAAACATGCTTCAGTATTTTGGCAATATCTCAATCTATAGAGATCCAAATGAGATGATTCTTTTTTCTTAACAAACTAGAGACATTGAACTTCAACTTATCCGAAGGAATCAATTTTCAATTTAGGCCCCAAGACTTTCAATTTCTGGAGTGAAATTAGTTGTAGTGTTCAATCTTGGTTTAGTAGTAGCCTGAAAGTGTTTTGGCCATAACTTATTTATTTCTGAACCAAATTCAGCATTTTTGGTGTCTTTAGAAACTTAAGACAATGGGGAACAAATGTTCTGAAGAAGCCGGTCTAAAATTCCAATCGAAACTTTCCCAAATTATGCTTCGTAAGTTATAAGAAATGGGTCTTCCATGTTTTTATGATTTCGAATGTTAGACTTCAGAAACGGGGTCCAACAGTTGGTAAAAATCTAAGCCTGCTACAAAAAGCATGCTAACTAAGTTGGTTGGTTGGTCAATGATTGCGATCGACTTTTATGCATCGGAAGATTCTGGAATTGATTTAGACATTATTATACGTAAAGGTGGTCATTTATAATTTAAATCGTAATAATTTGTAATGATGAAAATATCCAACAACAATCTATGTAATAGTAAAAAATTTAATTAAGTTAATTTTCAAGTTTAAGTTATTTAATAATTTGCTAAAAATTAATTACCTGATGAGGATTCATATAATAATTGATTTTTATAAATTAATTTTTTAATTTCATCATCATCATCAACCCAATGATGAAACTAAAAAATAATTTGATTTTTATTTATTTTTCAATTTAATTTTAATTTTTTAGGGATTAAGATATTTTTATTTTTTTAAAAAGGTAAAATCTTAAAAATTTAAAATTTAAATTAAAGTAAATCTAAAAAAAAAGAACAAAGGGGCCGTTTGGTTCTGCTTTTGTTTTTCTGTTGTAGTTTTTAGTTTTTCATTTTTTCTTTAAAATAAAAACAAAAATTTGTTTTGTTGTTAATATTAATGTAATTATATTTTTATCACTAATAATAATTTTATATTAGATAAAACTTAAAGATAAATTTTAATTAAATAAATTCATTTAATCTCTTATATAATATTTATTATCAAATTATTAATAAAATTATGTTATTTTAATAAATAAATAATTTAAAAATTAATATTTATTTGAAATATAAATTATTCATACTTTTTATTCATATTTTATTTAATTTATTAAATATATAATGTTGAATTAAATTATTCCTAATTTTTATTAAAATTTAAATAATTAAATAATATATTAAATGATAGTAAATCATATTATAAAAAAGCAGAAACAGAAATAATAACTACTTTTTATGATTTTCATAATTTTGTCCCAAAGACGCAGCATTCTGAAAATCGGACAGTTATTTTCATCCAAAGTTGTCTGTCCGTAATTCTTTCTCCGAACGGATTTTAACTTTTAAGAGGAAAAATACTAGCCTTAGTAATCCCCACTTCCCAGATTAACTTAACCCTTAATTGGAGGAATCTGGAAGAAATTTATTAAATCAAAGCCTTATTTTGTAAGGTTTGGTGCTTATGAAATCCGCATAGGAGCTGCTCGAGATTCCTACGGTTTAAGTTCCCAAATTTATTTTAAGAAGGTAAGTGCAAAAGTTGCTGTTTAAATTTAATAGACAGTACTTAAAAACTTCACTCAGATGGATTGGAGTAGGAGGACAGCATTACTGCTTTGCTGTTTAGTTTGAGTTCAAAAGCCATTGAAAAGAAAAACCAGCTCCCCTTTGCCTTGGTGTCATGTCATTACATTACCATGTCAGTTCTAGTCTGCATCAACATTTGCATCGCGACCATTTGTTGTGGATTTTTTTTATAATTTATATCAGTCAAGCTCATGGTCGTCGTCCCCCGTCAAATTGGGTAAAGCACAATTAACGATATCAAATTAGGAAGAAATACTTTTAAGTTTTGATGTATTCTATTTTTAATTATTTTATTGCAGTTTAAAATTTAAACTAAAAAATAAAATTAATTGTGAATATTCAATTTTATTTCATGAACTAGGTGCCAATTCTAAAAATTTTGTATTTTTGGGATAAATTAGACTAATTTAAGATATGACATGAAATTAATGAACTTTAGGTTTGACTTTGAGTAGTAAAAATGTTACGCTCTTATCTATGGTATTTCTTTATTATTCTTTGGAGGGAGTGGCTCGTTTGGTTGGCATTTGCTCTTTGTAATTGATTTCACTATAAAACAGGAAAATCAGCAATTACTTTTGTCCTGTCAATCAATTAAATTGTCTTAAAAAAGTTTGTTGTAGCTCAATAAATATACCGGAGCAAAAAGTGAACGAATCGATGCATAAAGTTTTTTGCTTC
Organism: Erythroxylum pelleterianum; assembly: GCA_027563865.1. NCBI lineage: Eukaryota > Viridiplantae > Streptophyta > Magnoliopsida > Malpighiales > Erythroxylaceae > Erythroxylum > Erythroxylum pelleterianum. The sequence continues at coordinate 11,061,789 of JAOQMR010000213.1, forward strand.
CTGGAGTTTGAGAAGAGTTATAATCTACATAATTTTTCTTTTTTCTTTTTACAAAAAATTTATTTCTGAACCTATAATTTTAATGTAAAATCTTACATCGATTGAGAAGAAGAACGAAGCACTCTTTATAAAGGTGTAGATACTTTCTCTTTACAGACGCGTTTTTCATGTCCTAACGTACCGGATCTTATTAGAACTCCGAAGTTAAACGTGCAGTATTAGGATGGGTGACCTCCTGCAAATCTTATGGAAAAACAAAACCGTGAGAGTATGAAGCTCTAGAGGCTAAGGCTCAAAGTGGACAATATCTGCAAGCAGGTGAACGTAAGGCTCGAGATGCCGAGATCCTACACTTAAAGCTATAAAGAAGTAAATTTACTAGTTGTTTCAAGGCTCACCTTCAAAAAAATAATAACCAACGAGTAAAATATTGAATTAGTTCGACTAATTCAATCTTAAAAATTTTAACTGTCAATTTTTTTTTAATTTTAACTTTTAAATTTAATTTATTTTAATAATTTTTATTATTAAAAATTGATCATTTTTAATTAATTCATCTTTTTATTAATTAATAAGTTTTTATATTTAAAATAAATAAATAAATTTGTATTTAATATTTTTAATTAAAATTTAAATTTTTAAATAAATAAGCACAATATCTTTCAATTATATTTCAAAATTTTAATTATACTTAAATTTTAATTAATTTTATAATAATTAAATACAAACTGAATCTTTTATACCTTTCAAGATTTTATTTATAACTTCAGTCTCATTTTTAAAACCTTTACGAGAACATTATGCCTTTAATCTTAGCCACGTTGCTTATCTCATACATGAAAATTAATCTTAACTGCTCACCCACCCATATTAATGGCTTTACCAATTCCAACATCAACTCAACATCAAATCACAGCCGTCGATGAAAAATTATTTGCTGATCTCGTTCCCGACCTGTCTGTCATTGTGAGCACATTCTCATGAACTCGCACAAACCTCGATATTCTCTCACCATTTATTATGGCATTTTCGGCCTTGCCCTTGTTCCTTTGAAGTCGCTTTCAGAGTGTGTGCGTGTGCACGTTTCTCCTAGTTCATTGTACTTCACTCTCTGCCATGGCTTCACTTGCTTTTTCTCCATGAAAATCTTGCCGGAATCAGAAACTCTTTAGTCAAGCTCATCTGAATTTGGCTCTCTCGATGTAGCCGTAATAAATTTTCAGGTCAGAAAGATGATTTTGATGTTTCTTTTCATTGTCGTTGAGAGAGCTCTTTTAAAATGCATTTTGATCCCAGCCAGCCTTCTTTCCAGTTTGGAAGAAAGTGATGCTCTGTTTGTTTTGGTTTTTGAAGTTCAAAACTTTGGTAGTATATAAATTTATATTTGACCAAGTTTTTTAATTTGATCACTTCTTTTTCATTTCCATTTATCCATTTTTGAAAGTTCTAATTTATTGCATGTGCATGTGCAAATATTAACCACTCCTTGTCATGATTTATATTTTTTAACAGATTGCATTTTGATACCAGCCACAAGAACAGGGGGGATGACAAATCAATATTTGTGAGCTTAACAATTACATGGTAGCATCTTTTACTGAATTAAAGGTGGTGTAGATTACGTTCTCCCCATTTCTTGCCGTTGGTGGTAAAACAAAAAGAAGAAAAGAATAAAACGAATGAGGCATTCATTAGTTTATTATGCATAAGCAGTGATTTTTTGCTTGTTCCTTAAAAATAAGGGTTTTATCATTGTCGAGAACTCTTCCTTATTGCAATGGAGATCCTGACATCCACTTTCTTGTGGTCCGAAGAGCCTAGCATACTAGCTGTGGCTGTTTTTTTTTTGGACAACTTCAACGCTTGCTGATAATGTGTTATTGAAGATAGAAAAAACTGCAGTGCAGTGAGTAAAGGTGAAACTTGGATTGCAGGTCTCTGTGAAGAAATAAACAATAGCCGGATCAACAATGAAGAGAAAGCGTCTAGATGAATCTCAACATCCCTTTGATGATCCCCGTAATTACACCTTCTTGCCTTCTTTTCTTTTCCTTTTTTATATATAATTATTTTCATGGGGAACTTTCCAGGCTGAAACACTTCATTTCGTTTATGAAGTGTTTTCTTTCTCGAAGTTGAAGCGGCTGTACGCTTGTGACATTTTTTTTTTGGTTCATGATTTTGAGTCGTATCGAATTGTAGCAGCTGATAATGCCGTTATGATCTTGATGCCATACTGGGAAGTAGTCAGAATGTGGAGGTCCAAGTTTTTTAAACAGAAAATGGTCAAACCGCTATATCCTTGAGCTAGATCAAATTAACAAGATACATGAATTTTTAAAACGCCTTTAGCCTTGAATGTGTGGAATAGACTGACCTGAGTAGATCAAGTGTGCATAATTTCTTTTGATTTGGTAAGGCTGAACTCTGAAGTAATTGGTTGACAATAGTAAGTGAATTGCTCTCTAAATTAAAACCTTTTCGAAGACTTCCTTAATGAGTTTTATCTGACAGCTTTTGAGGCCCTGCGGAATGGCTCATGGCAAAGTGTGGAGTTCATTGAAGTTAAGGATGGGCTTATGACAATGAATTTTACTGACAATACTCAATCGACAGCAAAGAATGGACCTTACGCAAACATTCGCATAAAGTCAAGGAAGGCGACTATATCTGATTGCATTTGCTTTTTAAGACCTGGAATTGATGTATGTGTGCTCTCAACCTGTAACGACAAAGAGGACTCCGAAGAACAAAATCCAGAACCTGTAAGTTAATGTTACATTGAACTTAATGATCACATCTGTTGATTGAAACTGTTTCTGGAATAACTACTCTATATATGCTTCACTTGGAAGGAATTGTGACATTTGGGGTTGATTTCCAAGTTTTACTTTGTCACATAGGTGTGGATTGATGCTAAAATAAGTTCTATAGAGAGAAAGACTCATGAACTTCGATGTTCATGCCTATTTTTTGTTAAGCTCTATGTTAACCAAGGACATCTTGGTTCAGAGAGAGGAACAGTTAGTAAAGATACTAAACTAATTGGGGTTGATCAAATTTCCATTCTTCAAAGGCTTGAAAATTGTCCTTGTGAAGGGCAATCATATCGCTGGAATTCCTCTGAGGACTGCCCTTTGGTACATAGAACAAAATTATTCTCGGGGAAGTTCTTATCTGATCTTACATGGCTACTTGTGGCATCTGTACTGAAGCAAATCGTGTTTGATGTAAGATCAGTACAGAGAAAGATTGTCTATCAGATTTCAGAGGATGACCACGTTTTGGTAAGAGCAAATAATCATCAAACTTCTTTGAATTTCAAGCTGGACAATGATACGTTAACTCCCACTGTGATGCAATTTATTGCTGTTGAAACCATTGAGGCATCATCTGCTTCTGTTATAGATAAGGCTCAACCATTACTTTTGGACAACGTTATGAACTTACGGAGATCTAAGCGTCGAAATGTACAACCTGAACGTTTCCTAGGCTGTGGCATTCCTCCAGCGAGAGATGTTGGCTTGCTTCGAATCGTGCCATACACGCAAGATAAGTGGAAGGATGATGAACTGCACATGCCATTGTCCTATTTGATCAGCGCATGCGCAGGTGGTTCGAAAAGACATACAACAAATAAATTAGTTCACTCTCTTAAACTTGACGCATCTGGCATTCTTCCTGCTTCTGCATCAAAGTCTAAGTCAAGGAAGATTAAATCAGGTGTGGCCCAAAGAAATACTGATGAATCTCAACTTGCTATTGTTCCTGTGCCTACTGATGGTGACCCGATAATAGTCGAGCAATTTGATTCCCCACATAATAATTCTGTCAAACACCTCAGATGGACTAAGAAAGCTTCGCTCCGTTACTATAACAGAAAAAATTCCTCTACTGCACCTAGTAAAGATAACTTTGACGTGGAAGATATGGTGTTTGAAAATAAATGGGTCGGAAGTGCTTCTTTTTCCAAAGCTGGAAATGCAAGATATTGTTCTATACGTCCAAAGACGGAGGATTCTTGTGAGTCAAGGACTCGTACGAAGCCAACTTTAAGTGCCAGGGTGTATAACAAACTTATACATTCATACATGAAAAATATTGATTCCACAATCATGTCACAGGAAGAACCGCCTATAATTGACCAGTGGGAGCAGTTTAAGGCAAAAACCTGCGTACATCACAGAGCGAAAATGGAACTGTCATCAGTTGCGAAGGAGGATGAAATTTCAGAAACTGAAATGTTATGGAGGGATATGGAAATATCACTGGCATCGGTTTATCTTTCAAAGGAAAACGAGGTATGTGAAGTTTGAGTTGGGATTTTGCTCGACTGTATCTTAGGTAGATAATATGATGAGTTATGCATACGTTGATGTATCTAGAATCCTAGGTGCATACATTCCGCACATGTTCACATAGAAATATTCATATGTACTGTAGTTTTTGTACTTTATTGCTCACTCTCAGGTTCAAGTTTCAACTCGGATGAAGAGAAACTCAAACGCATATTGCCAGCATGAATTCAAGCTAGATGAAGAAATTGGAATCTTATGCCATATATGTGGCTTCGTGAGATGCGAAATAAAATATGTATCACCACCATTTGTAAGTCAAATCTGAATTCAAGAGCAACATATGTGTTATATTTACTGCCTTTCTTGCTCGTCCTTCAGATAGATCTATGGTGGCATGTTCTTATACTGCAGAAGAGAAAGGATCTTTATCTCCCTGCTGAAATGTGTAATAATGTAACGAAGCCTACAACAGAGGTTCTGTAGTTATTATTTAGTTGAGGAATATGCTCTGTAGTTATCATTTTACTTGGAATTGATTATGATCTGTTTCGAATATATAAATCAAGCTTCTATTGTGATAAAACAGAGCGTCATGATTTTAGTCTTTTGTACAGTTTGCTGACATCAATGCCAATAACATTTTTCCAGATGGACTTCACCGGCTGGGCAACAGAAAACAAACCATGCATAGAACATTCAGAGCTTAAGTCAGATGAAGATGAAGGCATGAAGCTTTTCAGCAATCAAGCTTTCTCTAACGACATGCCTTCATCAGAAGAGAAGGAGAATGTTTGGGCCTTGGTTCCTGAGCTCAGAAAGAAATTGCACGTGCACCAGCAAAAAGCTTTTGAGTTTCTATGGAGAAATACTGCTGGTTCTTTGGTCCCAGGACTAATGAAAAAGGCGTCAAAGAAGATAGGAGGATGTGTAGTCTCTCATACTCCTGGGGCTGGGAAAACCTTTCTTATCATTGCATTTCTTGCTAGCTACTTAAAGTTGTTTCCAGCAAAACGACCTTTGGTCCTTGCTCCAAAAACAACTCTCTATACCTGGTACAAGGAATTTATTAAGTGGCAAAGTCCAATCCCTGTTCATCTTATCCATGGTCGCATAACCTTTAGAGCCTTCAGGCAGAAGTCAGTGACATTTCGAGGCAGTAGTGGTCCACAACTTTCTCAAGATATCATGCATGTTTTGGATTGCCTAGAGAAAATTCAGAAATGGCATGCACAGCCAAGTGTTTTGGTGATGGGCTACACCTCATTTCTGACATTGATGAGAGAGGACTCCAAGTTTGCTCACAGAAAGTATATGGCCAAAGTGTTGCGAGAAAGTCCTGGGATCCTCGTTCTAGATGAAGGCCATAATCCTAGAAGCACGAAATCAAGGCTGAGAAAAGTTCTGATGAAAGTGCAAACTGATTTGAGGGTGCTTCTTTCAGGCACTTTGTTTCAAAATAACTTTTGTGAATATTTCAACACCCTGTGCCTGGCTAGGCCTAAGTTCATTACAGAAGTTTTGAGAGAGTTGGATCCGAAGTTGAAGAGGAAGAAGAAAGAGAAAGGAAAAGCGCCCCATTTGTTGGAAGCACGAGCAAGGAAATTTTTCCTAGATATCATTGCAAAGAAAATTGATTCCAACATATCAGATGAAAGATTGCAGGGTCTAAATATGCTGAAAAAAATTACTAATGGGTTTATTGATGTATATGAAGGCGGAGCTTCTGATGGCCTCCCAGGTTTACAAATTTACACACTATTGATGAACTCGACAGCTATACAACATGAGTTTTTGGTAAAACTTCATAAAATAATGGCCACATATCATGGATACCCTCTGGAACTGGAACTTTTGATAACACTTGCGTCGATACACCCTTGGTTAGTCAAAACTTCTAAGTGTGTTAAAAAGTTCTTTACTCCAAAAGAATTGATAGCTATGGAGAAGCTGAAATTAGATTTCAGAAAAGGGTCCAAAGTGATGTTTGTTCTGAATCTTCTGTATCGAGCAGTCCGGAATGAGAAGGTTCTTATATTTTGCCACAACATTGCACCCATAAAATTTTTCATTGATTTGTTTGAGAGAGTCTTCAGGTGGCAAAAGGGCAGAGAAATTCTAGTCTTAACAGGTGATCTTGAACTATTTGAACGAGGAAGAGTGATGGATAAGTTTGAAGAATCTGGTAGTCCTTCAAGTGTATTACTTGCTTCAATCTCATCATGTGCTGAAGGCATTAGTTTGACGGCAGCTTCACGTGTGATTCTACTGGACTCAGAGTGGAATCCTTCCAAAACGAAACAGGCTATTGCTCGAGCATTCAGGCCTGGTCAACAGAAGGTGGTGTACGTGTATCAACTTCTTGCAACGGGAACACTTGAAGAGGACAAGTATCGTAGGACCACATGGAAGGAGTGGGTTTCGAGTATGATATTCAGTGAAGCATTTGTCGAAGACCCTTCTCGTTGGCAAGCAGAAAAGATTGAAGACGACGTGTTGAGAGATATAGTAGAGGAAGATCGTGACAAGTCATTCCACATGATCATGAAGAACGAGAAGGCTTCTACCGGTTAACTTGGGATATTTTTTTCGCCATTGCAGATACGACACATTCCAAAACACTCTTGTGACTATTATCCAAACTCTCTTGTGTCTTTTATCCAACGACGAGATTAATACTCTCAACAAAAGCAAAAAAAATCCAAAATTAAGGTAAATGAAGTTCCTGACTTGATGGGTTTCAATAAAGTCTACCAAAAAATTGTCATTAGGCTCATGCTCAATTCAACTAATGAAATGGGTTTGATTTTAAATTTAAATATGAAATTATAAAAATTTAAAATTTCAATCTAATTCATAATTTTATACTTTTTAAAGATTTTAACAATTCCCTAAAAAAAAAACAAAGATTTTAACAATTATATAAAATATAAATGTTACACACAATTATTGATTTATATTCTAGTATACAAAGTCATATTAAATTTAAGTAAAATATTTGATTATTTATCAAACCATAAATTCAATCTAAAATAAAAATATATTTTTTTAGAATTCATAATAATTAAATTAAAATTATTCAATATCATCATTTTTCCCTTTATCATTATTACTAAAAAATCGTTATTTATTAGTTTTCATTAATATTATGTACAATGAATCTATGTTTTAGATTCATTCAATTAATATGAAACATGAATTTTTCTAAGATACAATACTTTTTGATGTAATCAAAATTTAACTTCAGTCAAAAATCTCTTTAAATTAATAAATATTAATTTATCGATTAATTAGTATCTCTATAAAATAATAAATATCATGATCTCAACAATATTAATTTATAGAAGTTTTACTGTACTACTGGTTCAATATCTCGATTTATTACCGAAGTATGCAAAAAACATAAACATCACAATACCCAAACAATTTCACTAACATCCAAAGCAAATGGGTCAGAAAATGATTTAAGAGTCAATCCCAAAATGAAGTTAGAACATCACTACAACAAAAATGACATACGGTAACAGATGATAAGTGTTATTAAATATGAATGGTACCACTAATTAGTATGCTATGATAGCCCATGTTACTAAAGATAAGATGGTTTAATAACAGTTTTGACATGTTATTGTCGAGTTTAATATAACATTTATTGATAGCTACAAATAATTTTATAGTATATTTTATAAATGTTATTAATTAACTATTTGTAACATTTTTACACTGTTATATATTAACTTTTTTCAATATCATTAACATGTAGTAGATATGAATTTTATAACATTTTAAAAATGTCATAGATAAGTTTTCCATGACATTGATAGAATGTTGTTGTTGAGTATATTATAGCATTTATTGATAGCTACAAATAATTTTATATTATATTTTATAAATGTTATTAATTAACTATTTGTAACAATTTTGAACTGTTATATATTAACTTTTTGCAACATCATTAACATGTAGTAGATATGAATTTTGTAACATTTTAAAAAT
>JAOQMR010000213.1:11078662-11097394 GCA_027563865.1 Erythroxylum pelleterianum
TGAGATCGCGACATCGATATTGCTGAAACAGGTCTCCGGTGATTTTTCGGTATCGGGGCCCGGTAGGCCGGTAGGACCGACCCCAGTGTGACTGGACCACTTCAGCAATTATATATATGTTTATTGATTAATTAATTAAAGAATTAAATGATCATCGTTGGAAGCAAAAGAGGATGAGAGAAGACCAAGTCAAAGATAATCATTAGTTGATTATTTAATTCTTTAATGACCTACCAATGTGGAAGCTTCCTATGGTGTCTTTAAAAGTTAAAGACACATGTATATAAGCAAGTGGAGTTGATGGTTGACGGTGGAGCAAGTGGAGAGAGACTAAATTGTTAAGTCTTTGAAAATTGTTTTTAAAGGTTTCATCTCTTCAAGCATCCACAAACTCTCCTCTCTTCTCCAAGGTTCATCGTCCATTCCATAGCTCTCCAAGAACAAAGGTAAGATCTGGCAGTCTTTAATTTGTTCTAGCTATTCCCGGGTCAAAAAGGTTTGCCCCGGTTAGGTTCTCCGACCTCTGCGTGGATACCGTTAGAGACGGTCTACTTTGGTCGTTATGGTTTGACTCTTTGTATAGACACATGGATCTTGGCTTTCGGGAACGTCCCGGGATAAAAAATTTTGTTTTCCGCACCGCGAGTATATGATACTTGCACCGGAATTTCCCTACACTCTAGACCTCCAAATGAACTGATTTTTTAACCGTTAGATTCTTAAGATATTGATCTACATCTCTACCAAAAATCATAACCATCTGAAATGAAGTGAGAAAGATCGAGTGAAAAGAGTGGGATGGGTACAGTGAGTGTGTTCTTAAATAATATGAACTGGTGTTATCCTACTGAATATACTTCAGTATTTTGATATTTTCTGGAACTCTACTGATCCAAATGAGATGATTTTTGATTTGTGGTAAACTAAAGGCACGGAGCTACAAATGGTATGAAGAAACTGGAATCTAATTCAGTCTCTAAGATGTTTAGAATTCAGATGGAAGTTATGCATAGTATACTGTTTTGGACAAGAGCATTCCAAAAATGTTTGAAGTATATCTTTTGAATCACTGAACCAAATGGAATGATTTCGGTGGCATTAGAAACTTAAGACAATGGGGGACCTTTTCTAGAAGAAAGTATTATGTTAGAATGTTCAGGGGTACAATTGGCAAGACACTTAAGAATAAAAGACATAAGACATAAGACATAAGTAGAAGGGCAAATGGGACAATTCTCAATCATTAAGGGCATTATTTGAAGAAAAAGTATTGTCTTGCTTATAAATAAGGAGAAAAACATGAATGAGAAGATTGGAGAGAAACATAATGCATGGATGAGAAAAGAGATAAGAGAGAAAAAACATGAAAAAGAATGAAAGAGAGAGAAAGAAGAGAAAATAAGCTAGGGTTTTGATTTCCGTAGCCTTCAAGAGAAATTTTGAAGTTGTTCAAAAAGAGAAAGAGTAAGAGGAAGAAAAGAGCTTCCATTTGAGTTAAAGATATCTTCATTTAGTGAAGAATTAAGGTATGATCATTTGAATCTTTAGATTTTTGGAAGAATTCTAGTTTATGAAGTTTAGAAATGCGTGGGTTTAAATGTTCTAGAATCAATTTTAGTGATTTTACATTGTGAGATTTTTAAGTGGATTCCTATTGAATGAGATTTGGTTTGTTTTAGGAAACTAAGAGAATCTTACCCAAGAACAAGGGGAAAGATAATTGTGACTTAGAGTTTTGGCAAGCAAACTTGGTGGGTAAGGTATTTATGGTTATTGTGTAAATTGGCAATGTGCCTAAATTTGTACATATGTTTAAATTGCTAAGCTATGAAGGAGAATTGGATATTATGAGATCATGGAAGGTTAGAAAAGAGACGATGAGAAATTGAGTTATGATATAGAGTAACCAAGTGTTTTTGAGGTGTAAGCTTATGAATAAGCTAGACATATAAAAAGGGTAAAGGTTGAAAGGAGCATATAGATTGATCATGTACAAAGGAGGTGTAAGTCTAAGTGCATTTGGACACACATGAATTATGAAATGGGAATGAGCATATAATGTATTCTAAAACATACCCGGGATTGTCATTGAGCATGCATTTTACATAGTCCATTTATTTAATTGTGAATAAATGAATGCTTATACGTGTGTAATTATTGATGAGTGTGAAATGGGTGTTTTGCATAAATGGGTTGTACAGGTCAAGTGTTCGCATACAGGCATTCCAGAATTGAGAAGCAAATGTTATTTTGGAGCGTACTGTGAGTAGAACTAGATGGTCTTACTTTATTGTTTGTTTTGTTTATGATATGAATTGCGTAATTATGAATGTGATTTGATTGTTGAATTTCGGACAATGAAGGTCTGATAACTGTGATATATGAATGGGATATGCAAATGTGAGTGATGCATTCCATTGCATGAATGCATGAAATATAATAGAAGTTGTGACTAGAATAGCCAACGATCAGAGCTTAAAGCTCAATGATAAAAATGATCCTCGAGGTCAAAAGTGATTCAGAGCCTCAGGCTCAACATTTAATGAGCCCTATATGGGACAATTATCATTGAGCCCGATATCCAATGGATACAGGATAGTTTAGGCACTCAGTCACAACAAAGTAACAAATGGAAAGTGAGTCTCATACGCACTGCATATGCATAATATGAATGCTTAAGTGTTTTGAATGTGAAATGTGAAATATGTGAATTATGATGCATAGTATGAATGATTAAATGTACTAAATGTGAAATAAAGTATGATATGTGAATTATTTATTATGTGATTGGGTGAGCCATCAATGATGGTCACTCACTGAGTTCGCAAAATTCACCCAAAATTTAAAAATACTTTTCAGGATTCAGAAGAATACCCCGTTAGACCAATGAGAGTACACTTACAGCATTCAAGTGAAGGATAGAGGTCGGGATCAGTTCGCGTCTGCATTTGTGTTTTCCCTATTTTGTATTGAATTGTATATTCCGCATCTTTTTGGTATAATTTTGTGTTTTGAAATGACTCAAGTGTTTTGTATTTGTGAAAGGGCCCGAATGACTATTGAATAGTTTATGAAAAATGTGGGCCCAATTTGAGTATCGATTTCCGCATATATTGGGTTTTAAAAAAAAATACCGATTTATGATTGAATGAGTGCTCTAGCACACCACCCTCACGGAGTATGGACTCTGATATCACCACCGATGTCGAGTTCCGGTTATAGCAGGAGTGGGGTGCTATAGAGATGACTCACACCTATGATACCTTTGTCATGGCCGTGAGAGATGACTCACGACCATTTCAAAATAATGCATGGCCGTGAGGGATGGATGCCTCACATGTTCTTCATTTTTCGTATTTTCTTGTCTTCTCTGGCCTTAATCCTTCTTGCTCCATGAATACAAGTGAGTATTAGTCTCAAGAAGATGACTCAATTATAGTGCCTTTGACTCAATTTAACTCTTTCACTTTCAAATTGTATCTAAAATCAAATATGAACTAAAGTGAATGTCTTAAGCATTTCATAGCATTAATCATTAAGTGTTTTAGAATAAATGTATAATCAATTAAGCATATATCAAAAAAATCAATCAGTCCATGAAAATATAGCTAAAGAAAACTTGCCAATTTAAGGTTGGAAAAACATGAGAAACATGTTGCTAGTAAGGATACGGGAAAAATGTGTGATAAGAAAATTGAAACTATATTAAGGAAATCGAGTAGGAAGAAGAAATAACCTACTCAAAGTAACGTAAAGTAACATAAAGATTGTTGTATGAAATATTAGAGGAGCAAATGCTCCAGTTAAGAAATTACTAATAAAATACTTTATTATTGATGATATCATGGCTATTTTGGAATCCAAAATCAAAGTAGAAAACTGTGATCTTTTGAAAATGCTTAAAACCAATTGGAGAGAAGTTACAAACTATGATCAACACCCTAATGGCAAAATTATAGTTTACTATAATAGCAACTCTATTGAAATCTCAGACGTTTTACATCACATATTAGGTACTACATGTTGATGCCTTTTGTAAAACCATAATGATAGTTTGGCATATTTCTTTCATATATGTTTATGACAATCTGCATCAGAGAAGTAAACTTTGGGATGGGATTAGGAGACTTTCCAACCATGTATAAATATCTTGGCTGCTTATTGATAGTTGTGCATTAGTATGTGTTTTTCTAAGTATTTGGTACGCGTTTATTGCATAATAGGTTAGTATTATTATGTTTTAGGACTTGTTTTATGTGTTTTTGTTTAGTTTGATATTCAAGATTGTTCTTTTGTGTTTGATATTGGTTTAGAGTAGGAATTGATCATTTTGGTGTAGGAATGGAAGGTAGACACCTTTGTGACTGAGCTAGGGACCAAGAAAGGAGAAGAGTCGTGGGAAATCTATTGAGAAAGTTTTTGTCAAGATAACCCACGATTGTGGGAAAATTGGAACTCGAAGGGACACGCAGGTTTTTGTATTTTTGAGGTTTTCGTCACTTTATAAGGAAGAGAATCCCGAGAGCCGTTAGACAGTGGTAAAACTTGCTTCATGGAGCCAAAAGACATAGCCAAAGCCTAGAGATAGGTGGAGATTCAAGGTTTCATTCCCGACTGGGCAAGAAGTACTCCATCATCCAGATTTTTCAGATTTGGGCAAAGAAGAGGAGGAGCTACCCTGTCCAGTTTTATTTCAATTTCTTTCTCTTCTAACATGTTTATTGTGGATTATTTGAATTTTAGGAATGCTATGGATATTATGATTGGCTAAAAAAATCTATAGGATTTGTTATTTGAACTATTTGTGAACCTTTAGTTATCAATTTAATGATATTCATGTTTATGTTATTTATTGTGCTTAAACCTTGCAATAAATCGAGAGAGTGAGCTTGGTAATCTATGTTAATTGTACAACGAAAGTTGACGATTAATAGACCCATAAATAACAAGTTATTGATTTATTAGGAAGAGAATTTCAATAGATCAATACACTGCTTGGAGGATAGCTTCATACCTAATTAAATGCTTGGGAAAGGTTTTGCATATCGAGAGATCCCAAAGTTAATTCTAATTTATTTAACTAGTGACATTAGTTACATTTTGAGATAGGGTAGCTAGAATTTTAGGAAATCTTGGGCTAAGTATAAAATTGAATCAATTAATCAGAGAGGAGAAAATAAGGATAATGACAAGTCCTAATGTTTAATCTTGATTTTTCTCCAAGTCTTAGTTTACAAATTTTGTTTGGGTTATGTTATTTCTTGTTACTTTAAGTTTTTCTTTATTTTATTTAAATTTGAGTGAAATGATTTCTTAAACATAGAACAACCTGAATTAAGTGGTGCCTAAGTAGAATCCTCGTGGGATCGATATTCTCTTCCAACTACAAGTATGATTCATATACTTGCAGTTTTGAGTGTAAAACTAGTACTGTATTTTGCATTCAACAAGTTTTTGGTGCCGTTGCCGGGGATTGTATGTTTAGCATCTTGTTTATTTTGGGTTACTTTGATTTAAGAGTTTTTGATACTTTTCCTTGTGTCTTTGCAGATGCATGAACACAAGGAACACGTGAAGGAATACTGAATTTCGTGACAAAGAGTTAGTAGATATCACAAGGCATGAACAACAGTTGAGAAGAGCAAAGCGCCAAGACATTATACAAAGAAATATGGCAGAAGAAGGAGAACAATTAGGTGCTAAAAGGACATTGATGGACTTTACAAGACCAAGATTTAGTCCTCAAGGAGTTATGAGGCTAATGATTCAAGATAACAATTTCGAGATCAAGCCAGCACTCCTCAACATTCTTCATAGTAATGTGCAATTCTATGGGTTGTCCAATAAAGATCCCAATGGCCATCTCGTCAATTTTTTGGAGAAATGCAACACTTTTCGATTTAGTGGGATGTCTGACGATATTGTGAGGTTGTGACTATTCTCTTTCATTTTGAAAGAACAGGCGAAGGCGTGGTACAATTCACTCAGCTTAGGGTAGATTAATACTTAGGAATAGCTAGCCCTGACATTTCTCGCTAAATACTTCCCATGGACCAAGATGACAAGGATCATTAAGGAAATCACAAATTTTCAACAAAGCGACGAATAGTCTTTATATGTATCTTAGGAGAGGTTTAAAGAACTACAGAGAAGCTATCCTCACCATAACCTTCCAAGGGAGTTACTCATGCAAACAATCTACAATGGTGTAAATCAGGGCATAAGAGGGACCATAAATGCAGTTGCGAGAAGATCTTTTATGAGAAAAACTATCAATGCAGCTCATGATATTTTGGAAGAGTTGGCAAGTAACAGTTGCATGTGGTCAAGTGAGAGGAGTAGGCAAGGGCAAAGAAGCAAAAAGGTATATCCCAATTGACTCTGTTATTGCTTTGTAGGCACAAATCATAGCCCTCACAAAACAGCTGAGGAACATGCAATGAACATCTTCATCTACAGCCAAACCTATGCAATCATAGTGTGAGTTATACGGGTAGGACAACTATTGCACAATAGAATGTTTCTTGTTAGGAGCTTGTAGCACTAAACAAGTAACTTACTTGGGCCAACCGCATCGAGGTAACAATTCTTACTCGAATACTTATAATTCGGGGTGAAGAAATCACCCAAAATTTTCTTTAAATACTAATAATGTAGGTGGCCAACCAAGACAGTAAGGACTCTGGGATTTTAGCAAGACAGACTTGGATCTTTGGAAAACAAAATGGATAAGTTGATGGATATTTTGGGGTCCAAACTGACAAATCAAGAAGAGAACCAAAAGAGGATGCTTTCAAGCCAAGAGGAAAGTCAAAAGAGGATGAAGGCAAAGTTTGATTAGATAGTGAAGAACCATGCCTCATGCATCCACAACTTGGAGTTACAGGTAGGTCAACTTGCTTATGCTATGTCTTCTAAAAGTGCAGGTAGCTTACCAAACAATATCGAGGCCAACCTAAGGGAACAATTGAAGGCTATCACACTTCAAAGTGTCAAGCAGATGGAGGAACCAAGTGTGAAAAAGGATTGCTAAGGAAAAGGAAAAGGTAAAGAGATTCGAGAAGGGAAAGAAGAAGAGCGGCCTTATATGCCACCACCACCATACAAGCCCAAACTTCCATATCCACAAAGGGTGAGACAACATCAGGTGGACACTTAATTTTTCAAGTTTTTGGAGAAATTGAAGAAGCTTCAATCAACTTATCATTGGTGGAAGCTTTGGAGTGCATGCCCAAGTACGAGAAGTTTCTAAAGGACATATTGACACACAAATGTACTTGGGAGGACAATCAGACAGTCACTTTGATGGAGAATTGTAGTTCGATTATCTCAAGCACGATGCCTCAAAAACTACAGGATCCAGGAAGTTTTACGATTCCATATGTTGTTGGTGACTTTAAATTTTCTAAATGCTTATGTGATTTAGGTGCAAGTATTAACTTGATGCCTTTGTTTATTTTCAGGAAATTGGGACTATGAGAGGTTAAGCCAACATCCATGTTGATTCAACTTGTGGATCAATCCATCAAGAGACCATATGGAGTTGCAGAAGATGTGTTGGTAAAAGTAGATAAATTTATCATTCCTGTTGATTTTGTGGTATTAGATTTTGAAGCTGATAAAAATTGTCTATTGATTTTGGGTAGGCCCTTTATGAATACTAGTAGGGCATTAGTTGACGTGCATGAGGGAAAACTTGTTTTGAGGATTGGTGATGAGCAGGTTGAGTTTAATATGTCTAAATTTTTGAAGAAACCGAGGGATGGTAATGTATGTATGAAAATTGATGTTGTGGATGAATATGTGAAGGAGGTTGAAGAGGAAGTTAATGAAGTTACTGAAGTGCTTAGGGATGAGAGTGTGAGAGAAAAGTATTTATGTGAGGAAGTTGAGTTAGAGAAGTTAGAGAGAACTGATACACTTATACCACCTTCTTTCGTTAAGCCCCCCATCTTAGAGCTTAAACCCTTATTTTCTCATTTGAGATACACTTTTTTAGGTGAAAACCATACCCTACCTATCATTATCTCAAACTAATTAGATTTTGATTAAGAAGAGAAAGTGGTAGAGACCATTAGGAAAAGGGTGAGAGTTATGGGATGACAAATTTATGATATTAGAGGGATTAGCCCCAATGTAGTGATGCATAGGATTAAACCAGAAGAAGAGTGCAAAACAGTGAGAGAGCGATAAAGAAGGTTAAATCCACACATGTAAGAGATTGTGAAGAAGGAGGTAGTAAAGCTGTTGGATGCAGGGATTATTTATTCCATTTCAGATAGTGAGTGGCTGAGTGGGTGAGTCCGGTATAGTGTGTGCTTAATAAGGGAGGCATGACAGTGATGGAAAATAAAAAAGGTGAAAAGATTTCGACTAGGACCATCACGAGTTGGAGAGTATGTATTGATTACGGAAGCTCAATTTGGCCACCAAGAAAGATCATTTCCCTTTACCTTTTATGGACTAAATGATTGAGAGGGTGGCTGGCTATGCATTTTACTATTTTCTTAATGGATACTCAGGGTACAATCAGATGATTATATATCCACAGGATCAAGAGAAGACTATTTTCACTTGTTCTTATGGGACTTTTGCTTATCGGAGGATGTCGTTTGGTTTATGTAATGCACCAGCCACATTCTAAAGGTGCATAATGGCCATATTTGCGGATATGAATGAGAACTTCATGGAGGTATTTATGGAAGATTTCACCTTGAAAATTCTTTTAATCATTGCTTGTTGAATTTAGACAGAGTGATTCACAGATGTGAGGGGTCTCATTTAGTCTTGAACTGAGAGAAGTGTCATTTTATGGTCTAAGAGGGAATTGTATTGGGCCATAAGATCTTGTGCAAGGGGATTGAAGTGGATCGAGCTAAGGCCGAAGTAATTAAGAAGTAACCACCTCCCACCAACATCAAGGGCATTCAAGCTGTCCTTAGTCATACAGGGTTCTACAAATGGTTCATCAAGGATTTTTCTCTTATCGTTAGACCCTTAACTCATTTATTAGTTAAAGATGTGCCTTTTATTTTTGATGATGCTTGTTTGGATGCTTTTAATAGGTTAAAAAGGCACTTACATCAGCACCCATTCTGACGTCACCGGGTTAGTCTCTTCTTTTCAAGGTTATGTGTGATGCAAGCGATCATGCCATTGGTTATATGCTTGGTCAACGTAAGGAAAAGAGGCTGAACGCCATCTACTACATAAGCAAGACCTTGATGGAAGCATAATTGAATTACACAACTACGAAAAAGGAGTTGCTTGTTGTGGTATTTGCATGTGAGAAATTTTGTTCTTATCTTTTAGGCTCACATGTTATTATTTTTACATATCATGCAGCATTGCGATATCTTTTTTCAAAAAATTTTGCCAAGGCTAGGCTTATTCGGTGGGTGCTTCTAGTACAAGAATTCGACATTGAGTTTAAAGAAAAAAAAGGAGAAGAAAATGTTATAGTGGACCATCTCTCGAGACTTGAGGGAGGGAATCATAAAGAAGAAGAGGAAATCGAGGAGAGTTTTCCAGATGAGGCTTTAATGATGGTAGACAATCCTTTTCGTCCTTGGTTTGCAAATATTGCAAACTATCTCTCAGGTGGTATTCTTCCTTCTGATCTCTCTTATCAACAAAAGAAGTGGTTTGTGTTTTAATGTTCTTGTTATATTTGGGATGAACCTGTACTTTATAAGATATGCGCTGACAGTGTGATTCGTAGGTGTATCTCGAAAGATGACATGCTTGAAATGTTGATGCAATGTTATAGTTCATCTTGCAATGTCATAGTTCACCTTATATAGAAAATTACGGAGCTAATAAGATTGTAGCTCGGATCTTAGAGTGTGGATTCTATTGGCCAACTTTGTTTAAGGATGCTCAAGATTTTGTGCTAAAGTGTGATAGGTGTCAAAGAGTGGGTAACATATCGAAGAAGGATGAGATGCTCTTTCAAACATCATGGAGGTGGAGATATTCGATGTATAGGGTTTGGACTTCGTGGGACCATTCCCATCCTTCTTAGGTAACACTTACATATTAGTTGGAGTTGATTACTTTTCCAGGTGGGTTGAGGCTATCGCTACTCCAACCCATGATGACAAGATGATTCAAAAGTTCATCAAGAAGATCTTTACCAGATTTGGAGTGCCCAAAGTGATTATAAGTGATGGAGGGTGCCATTTTTGCAACAAACCATTTGAGGCTCTTTTGAAAAGATACAATGTTCATCATAGAGTGGCGACTCCTGACCACCCTCAAACCAGTGGTCAAGTAGAGGTGGTAAACAGAGAGCTGAAGACGATTTTGGAGAAAGTAGTGAACACCTTAAGAAAGGATTTAGCGTTGAAGCTAGATGACACCCTATAGGCTTATAAGACAACGTTCAAAACACCCATAGGAACTACTACATATAAACTTATGTATGGCAAAATGTGTCATTTACCTTTAAAGTTGGAGCATCGGGCGTATTGGGCCATTAGGAAGTTGAACATGGATTAGAAGCTTGTGGGTCAGAAAAGATTGTTAAAACTTGACGAATTAGATGAATTGAGGATTGAAACTTATAAAAATGCCAAGTTGTACAAGGAAAGGACAAAGAAGTGGCATGATGCTCATATCAAGAAGAAGGAGTTCAAGAGTGGGGACTTGGTTCTTTTGTTTAATTCAAGACTTTGGTTATTTCTGGGAAAGCTCAAGTCAAGATGGAGTGGACTTTCAAGGTTATTCAAGTGTTTCCCTATGGATCTTTGGAGTTAGAAAATGATAGGGTGAATCATTCAAGGTCAATGGGCATAGATGCAAGCCATACAATAGAGGGTCATACTCACAAGAAAGGGAAATAATCTCTTTCCTTTCCTTTACTCCTTTATGAATGCATATGAAATGGTCAAGCTAATGACCTTAACTTACAACATTTACCTTTCATTTGCTTGATTTTGTCTACTTGTGTGTTTGAATTGTTTGGTTTTGATTATGTTTGGTTTGAATTTTGATTTAGTTTGGACTTGTTTCCTTTTCAAATTTCTTGTTGGATACTTGATTTTGATGTGTTGGTAGGTTGATTGAATGTTGAGAATGCATGTTAAGCTTAGACGAAGAAAAAGAAGTTGGAAAATTTTGGATAATCCACGATCATGGGAACTGGGTTGATTCCTATAAACGTGAGAAGGCTTTCCAAAAACTTTTGGGAGCCATACCCCACGATCGTGGAAGTTGATCCATTTTGCACTAGCGTAGGAAGGCTTTCTAGAAATTTTCTGGAGCCTTAACCCACAATTGTGGAAATTACAGGGATTCCCATGATCGTGGGACCCTTCAATAGACACTTTAAAAAAAACCTCTTCACGTTCCCTCACTTACTCTCTCTGCAGTCGACTCTCTCACCAACCCTAGCTTTGAAAAACTTTCATTTTCTCCCAAACGTTGATATTTTCTTTATCTTTTCCATCATTAATCACTTCATGTACACTTATTTCACGCTAAACAACCAAGATTACAAGGATTTGGTAAGCTTTTTATTTCTTTCTTTTTCTAATACATGCTCAACTCTCTTTTGCATATTTTTACAGATTTTTCTTCATCAATGGCTCCCAAGAAGCTCGCCGCTTGGAAACCCACTGAACAATTATGCCTTCAAGTCTCCGGAGAAGGTAAAACCAATATAGCAGCAAATTTTTGCACCTCATTCCCAATTTTTCGGAAGACGAGGGTATATGATTTCGGGACTTTAATAGAGAATTATTGCCTCTCGATACTATAATTTTTGAATTGTTATAAACTCTAGTTTTGAGGCTTAATATTAAACGATTAGCTGTGAATATTGGTTGGAGTCATTTAATTCGTTGTGATGCACTGATATACCCCATGATGACTATTGAATTTTTTACCACTGTGCGTTATAATCCTAAAATGGATACATTCTGGTTTAGAATAGGTGGTCATGTATATAAGCTTGATTATACAATCATTTATGCACTTTTTGACTTGTCAACACTATAGTTTTAGATGATCGTAATGACTTTTATGTGGATGACTATTAGAAAAGTCTTACGGGTGAAAACATGTTTTATTCTAGGAATGCACCGAACACCTTAATTTGTAGCACTGAACACTTACTGCTTCATAAATTTATGCGCTTAATTGTTTTTAATAAAACTAAAAGCAATAACGACTTGTTTGGTACGAGGGAATAAGAATTCTATTCCTAACATATTCCTCGGTAATTATTAAACCTATGTTTGGTTTAAAGTAAACACATAATACTCATTCTACATCAATATGTATTCTTCGATTTTAAAGAATAGGTAAAACCAACTAATACCTATTTTTATTTAATCGACGAATCTGTAATCTGTATAGCATCTAAAGCTTGTTACCTTTTTACAAACCTAGCGTTCTTACACACAAGCCTCCTCCTGAACTTGTTTTTCTTCTTCAACATCTGAAACATCTTCGAGCCTCTCTCCGAAAGTTTTTCCTCTTCTCTAAAAGTTTTTCCTTTTCTTAACGTTCCAATGTTCTACCACTAGATTCTAGGTAAGTTATTTGTATTGTTTCGATTGGGTGATGGGTTTCGATTGAGTGAGGGGTATTTTTTCATGTGGGTATTTTATCTGGGTATTTCCAATGCGGCGATGAATTGCATCTGAGTAGTTTGTTTGGGTTTTTGTTTTCATATGGGTATTTCATCTGGGTATTTTGAGATAACTAATATCATGTGGGTATTTCCAATGGGTTTCGATTGGCAGCATCGTGTGTTCTTCTCCTTCTTTGAGGTTGATACATCTTCTCCTTCTTTGAGGTTGATACATCATCGGAAGCCCTCTTTACCCATTTCTGTGTCCCACTCGCATTCACTCTTTACCCATTTCATCACTATAAAAGTCCCTAGTCTCCCACAACCTAACTGATAACCAATTTTGAGTCCCTCCTTTTCATATCGTCATTTCAAGTTATATGTTCTATTAAAAACTTGAAATTTCTTCGACTAAACTTTATATTTCATCTGAGAATATGGGAAGACATTTTTATGTCTTTAATTGAGCGTGAACTATTTAGGAATTATAAGGAGGTATTTGTTCATTTTTGTTCCCCTATGTCGAGCCCGTTACAAATATATGCATAAGTAGAACCCCATCACTAGCTAACTACTGTCTTCTTTTCTTATTGTAGCTAGTCTAGTGGAAAGGCATAATCTAAGGAAATGCACCCTTTTTCTTCTTAAACCTAACCCACATTCTACAATAAATTTCATCTTTTGCTGCATCAGATCCATTCCTTGGACCTCATTTCCATCTGGGTTTTTTCTGGGTATCTTTATCTCCTTTTATCTAGGTTTTCTGTGTATGGAATTTTGATTTTTGGGATTGTGATTGCAGGAGGCTGAACTATTAAATTCAATTGCTTCCTTGGGTGGAAGCGTCCTAGGTGTTTCTTTTTTACGTTGTTTAGGTATGGATTGCCATTAGAATTGCTTCATTTCAGATTGTGACTCTTTGTTCTTGCGATTGATGATTTTCATAGATTTCGGATGCTTGAATTTGGTGATTATATGACTGCATGTAGATATTTGTCTTTAGTTTATCTGGGTTGCATCTGACTACGTTGAATTATACGAGCTTTCTTGAATCCTGTACTGTTCAACAGTGGTTATTAATAATTTGTCTCGTGTCTAGTGAGAATTTGGATGATAATGTGAAGCCAAGTTTAGTTTAATTAGCATTCTCTTCCTAGTATGAATCCCCCATGCTTTCACTTTAATGGGGAAAGTTTCGATGGTCTTGTGAAAACAACTCGTTGATTTTTACCTATAATTCTTTCACGTCACCACTTGTAACCAACCACATAAACAATTACAAAATATCTTTTATGTATTGGATTCCAAGTTTCAGAGATGCAATCAAAGGGATATCATATTTCACCTAATTGTCTTCTGTACTATATTTAGACGGTATTCCAAACTAATAAAAGGATCGTTAATAGAAGTGCACATAAGCTCTTATCATCATTTTATTTGTTGTATTACTAAAGTTACACTCAAACTAGGTCTTAGGACTAACTAATACATATTGAAATTAAGTAATTACGTATACCAAAAATCATTACTAACTTGGGATGACTAGCATTATATAATAAAAATGTCGTACTTAGAAATTAAACAACAAATAACATAGTAAGCAGATGTTGATATGAACTATTTCCAGGCATTTTTCATTTCTAAATTCTGACAAAGGAAGTGTGTTTGTTAATGGCGCATCCTTTGGTTTTTGTTTTCCTTATGCAATATATACACCTTAAGATTACTGCAACCTAATAAAATGAAGGATAAGTTAGTAAGATGTGTTTGGTTAATTGTTATTTTATTTGAAATTTGGCAGATTTGAAGTGCCTGGAATGTTATATCATTTGAAATTTGGCATATTTGAAGTGCCTGGACAGATTATTGAACCTGTGATTCATTGATGATACATATTGCTTCTTCACATGTACCAACATACTAATAATAGTGGTTCTTCATTCAACAGTAGCTCTAATCAAGACTAACTATGATAACCCAAATTTTCCTCAGTTGCAACGATACATCTTGGTCTTCTGCTTCATATTTCTTGTTGTACTTTTGCACTACCTATACTCATCAACATAACACACATGTATACATAATCATCGCTTTTTAGGATCTTACATTATGTAGTTGACAATAGTTATTCATTCAAAATAACAGCCCTTAAGATACTTGGAATTGCTTGTTATGTACTAAAAACTAGGAAAAAACTAACTCATAATTCAAATCTTTCTCCTAACCCACTTAAAGAGAGATTACAATTCCTGTGCACATTTTGTTATGAGAGCTTAGTTTTGTTACATGTAATTGATTTAAGATATAATTAATAGGCTAGATAAATCACAACCAAAATTGAACAAACACATTGGGTTCTATGTAGAAACATCAAGAAGTCCAAATGATGGTTGTTCTCTTATTCTACTTTATGCCATCAACTAATTTGAATTATTTCATGGTTTTTCTCTTACATTGTACGTTGTTTGAACAAATTTATGTAAATACATTAGAATTTTTTTTTGCAGTCATGGCTCATTTCAGTTTGAGTATATGTAGAAATGCGGAAAGAAAAAAAAGGAATGTGGTTGTCTTAACTATATGGTTGCAGTTGTGTAATGTTGTTAGTTCGTTATTCATTTTGTTGGCATCGGGGGCTTCTTTACATAGTTATAGGCCAAAGTTTAGAAGATATTTTCATAATTTTTATGCAAATCGAGATTATGTGAGGCGAATTGTGCATGAAAATGATGAGTCATGTATTTCAATGGTTAGGATGAATAGACTAGCTTTTTTAAACTTTGCGAAATGCTAGAAACTATAGGAATTTTGAAGTCAACAAAAAACATGCTTATTGATGAACAAGTAGCAATTTTCTTACATATTGTTACTCATAATGTTAAAAATTGAGTTATTAGGAGAAATTTTAGAAGGTCGGGTAAGATAGTTAGTCGGTGTTTTCATAATGTCCTAAATGCGGTGATGCATTTACAAGAGCTTTTGTTTAAGAAACCTGAGCTGATACCAACAAACTCTTAGGACCATTGGTGGAGGTGGTTTAAGGTATAAAATCACCCTTTGATTTTTATAAGACAATATAGTGAATATGATTAAGGTTTCTCATTACTTTTTTTATTTCATTTCAATTTTAGAATTGCATAGGTGCTCTAGATTGGATATATATCAGGGTTAATGTGCCAATTAAAGATAAGGCTAGATTTCAAACTCGTAAGGGTGACATTGCAACAAACGTGTTAGGTGTGTGCACACCTGACATACAATTTGTTTATGTTCTTCCTGGTTGGGAAGGATCAATAACTGATGGTTGAGTTCTTTGTGATGCAATAACTAGGAGACATGGACTAAAAGTGCCTCATGGTAAGCTTTCCTATATGATAAAGGAAGGTTGTTTAGAATTTTGTATATGAGAAAATGTTAATTGTATAACTTATGTAGTGTTTTTTATATAGGTTGCTATTACCTAGTCGACACAGGTTATACAAATTGTGAGGGCTTCCTTGCACCTTTTAGGGTCAAAGGTACCATTTGAATGAATGGCGTCAAGGTTATCAACCAAGAACTGCAGAGGAATTTTTTAATATGAAACATGCGAGTGCACGCAATGTAATTGAGAGGTGTTTTGGGTTATTAAAAATTAGGTGGGCTATTCTTAGGAGTCCATCATTTTATCCAATAAAAACACACAATCGAATTATTTTAGCTTGTTGTTTGCTTCATAATTTTATTAGGCAGGAGATGAGTTTTGATCCCATGAAGAGTGATCTAGGGGATAATTTTCACACCAATCCAGTTGTTGAGGAGGAGTCTATCACTGCTATTGACCTAACTAATGCTTGGACAAATTGGAGAATTTGATTGGCACGTGAAATGTTCAGTGAATGGCAAACATCTAGGCAAATTGAGAATTGACTTTTTTAAGTTTTGTATTTTGTTTTCAATGTTAGGAGGTTTGATATTATTGTTTATGTAAGTTGTACTTTTTGTTGTTTATATTGTACATTGTTATTGTAGACTATATTGTTCTCGTTAATTGTTGATGCTTAATGTTACTTGGTATGAAGAATTTTATGAATGTTTTTATTTTTCCTTAATTATGATGATTATTTTTAATTATCTTTATTGCTTTAATTTGGTAGATAAGTATGTCGATGAATTCTCCCTCCGCTGTTGAGACTGAAAGTTCAAAACGAACAAAACAAAAGTGGACTTATGATGAGGATGTTGTCCTAGTTTCCTGTATGGTTGATTTGTATAATGTGGGAAAGTATAATGTTAATACTGGATTTAAAGCTGGGTATCTGAATGAATTAGAAAGAATGGTAACAACAAAGCTTCCAAATTCAAATTTAAGAGCCAAACCTCATATAGAGTTTAGGATTAAGACTTTGAAGAAAGAGTGGAGCATTGTTCATAATATGATAAGGAAAGCCACTAGTGGATTTGGATGGGATACAGAAAGGAAGATTATCATTGCTGAAGAACATATATGGGATTCTTACTTAAGTGTAAGTATTCAATTTGTTTATCTTGTTTAAGTATTTTCTTTAACTACGTTCTTGTAATTTATGTAAATTATTGACTTTTTTTTCCACCTACTTACAAAGTCACAAAGATGCTGCTCAATTTCGATGGAGGAGCTTTCCTTTTTATCATGAATTGACTGGAATTTATGGACAAGATCGTGCAACTGGAAATGGCGCACAAACTGCTGCAGATATTTCGGAGGAAATGGAAAGGCAAGAAGATGGAGGTGGGATAAATGAAGGTGATGAAGATCAATATCAGCATAGTTGGCATGAGATAGATGAGTCCTTCACTCAACCTCAAACTTCAAATATTGGAAGACAAACTGAAAATATTTCAGGACAGAAGAGAAAAAAGAGCAATGATATGGAAGAAGCAAGTTGTACAGAAGCAATTATTGATGCTATCAGAATGTTGGGTGATACCATAAATCAGGTTGGAGCTGAATTATCTCAGAGTATTGGGACTGAAAAAGATATTTAAAAAAACTTGCAACAGTTAGATATTGCATTGAGTGAGATAAAGGGACTCACATAGGATGAAAGAGATACTACTTTAGGCAAACTTCCTGATCATCCTCAACAAATGGTTGTGTTTTTCACTCTGGCGTCTTCTCTAAAACTTGGGTGGGTGAGGAGGTTTCTTGCCACACACTGAACATTATATTCATATAGAAGTTATTTTGTCTAGTTATGTAAAATAGGGTTGAAAGCTGTAAGCGTAGCCTCGGCGCGACAACAGCCAGAGAGTTACACCTCACAAACAATGGTTAAAAAACCGGACCGGACCGGCCGGTCTGACCGAAAATGGTCTGAACCGGCCATGTGTCCGGTTCGGTTTTCTATAATAACCCATAAGTTTAAAAACCGGCCGGTTATCAGAGAACCGGCCGGTTTGCGCACGAACCGGTTATTGAATAACCGGATTAACACTCGTGCTCTCCAGTCTCCCCTCTTTTCTATCTTCTGTCTTCTCTCTTCTCCATCGCCGCTACTGTCTTCTCTACGAGGCGATTTTGCACAGGAGGTACTTCGAAGGAGCCAAAGCAAAGGATGTAGGTGTGAGATTTTACGCGTGGTTTTTGCTTATTTCTTTGATTTTGAACCGGACGGAGATGGTTCGAGCGCTTGTGGAGAGGTTTCGAGCTCTCGTTGATGATAGCAAATCAAATTTCCGAGTGAGTTTTTTTTCCCCCTCCTCTGTTCTTCATTTGCATAACGTAGAATGTGTAAGCTTGGTTTGGTGGACTTGGCTGGAGTGGCTTTTGTCTCTTTTTCCTTGTTTTGTTGGGTTTCAGAGTTCGTCTTCCTGTTTTCTTTTTGGGGACAAATCATATTTCATATCTTTTGTTGACTGCCCTCACAGCTCTCTCATGGCTGGGTAAGTAACCCTATTCTTCGTTTTCTAGCTTTCTTGGATCATCTTGGAGATTGCATTGACTTTGTTTTGTAGGGGTTTACCTGGATTTGTTCCGATTGCGGTAAAGATTGTTCCTTTTTACTTACCCATCTGATCTTCGGCTATTTTCATTATATTTCTAAGTAGTTCCATCGCTTTCATCATCTGGGTAGTTGTGAATATGATAATATACACGTTTTGTGAAGTATGTACCTTGGTTTGTTAGTGTATTG
>JAOQMR010000213.1:11170121-11180819 GCA_027563865.1 Erythroxylum pelleterianum
TCAATTAATAAACAATGACAGTAAAGCGGAAACAGTACGAATATTATAAACCAAATAATCAGAACAATAGGTCTCACAGGTCACCACATAACAATTGGAATTCCCCGACTAAAATAACTTAGCTACTCATAACAGAATTAAACAAAACAAAATTCTTAATTAACATAGTCTCCATAACAAAGCAAAGAAGAAGAACTAGTAGACGATCACCCTAAAAACGTCGAAACTGATTGTTGTCCTTCTCATTGCGGCTGCTCCCTAACATCCCAGGTGTCGCTGGTCCTTCTTTCTATCTTTCCTCTAAGTGCCGCCCCTCGCTATCTCTTTTTTTCCTAATTTAAAAGACTCTTGCTTTTTTATCCACGTCAGCCCTCCTTTCCTCCTTAACGTCAACGTTTTGGCTTCTTCATTGTGTGTTGCGTGCGTGAATACCTCTGATTAAAATCCCTTGTTTGCCTAATTGTTGCCGCCGTATTTTTCATCTCTGTGGCTTGTCTCCTTTGAATTTGTTTTGGCTGCTGGGTCCCTCATGTTGCTAATTGAATTAAGTTTCATTGGACCGCACTATGCCCTCTTTTCTCCCTTGTAACGCGTGTCTCTTGGCTGATTGTTGATTTAATTCCCTTTATTCTCTTTGGCTGATTGCATCACATACGTTCATGCGTCCCTTTGGCTCTCTATTTAGGTGATTAATTTATTACTACTCAGCTGCCTAGTGTCGCGTCCTCCAGTGTGCTGCATGACTCAACTTTTATTCTTCTCCCCTTTACGTTATTTTATTTTTCCAATTAAAAGCACTCCTTCCTCCATGCAAGCCCTTGATTAATTCCTTGACCAGCCCCTCACTAATTAATTGCGTCATTCCTTCCTTGTTGCTTTCCCATGTTGATGATTTATTTTTGCGTCTGTTGCGCCTTCCTAGATTTAATTGTTGTTTTCCTCTTAATTTCTCAAATCATGCAAAAATTATAAATTCCTACAAAGAAATATTAAATCAAATTAAGTCCCAATAATTAAATCAACAAGAGGAATAAAAAGGAATAATTAAAACATAAATATTAGACAAATATGCACTTATCATCTGCCTCCATTGTCAACAAAGCAACTGTTGATTGTAAGGTAGACCTCCAATTTACTGGTGCCTTTGCAAGAATAATCACATAGACAATAGTTAATTGACGTTTATCTAAATCACCGGCACAATCAGAATCATAATATCCAACTACATATTGAACGTCTTGCTTATCCCGCTGAAATACCAAACTAATATCTACAGTATTCAGAATGTACCGTAGAATCCATTTCACAGCTTGCCTATGCTCCTTGCCTAGATCATGCATATACTTGCTCATAACCCTAACACCCTGTGAAATATTGGGCCTTATACACACTATAGCATACATCAAGCTACCAACCGTATTTGCATACTTTATTTTAGTCATGCACTCTCGTTTTGCATCTTTCTTTGGAGATAGGGATGCACTGAGCTTTAAATGAGGAGCGACCAGAGTACTAACAGGTTTTGAGTTTTCATTCATACCAAAACGTTGTAGTACTTTTTTCAAATATTGCTTTTGAGTCAAACATAGTCTCCCCAACTTTCTGTCTCTAGTTATCTCCATGCTGATAATTTTCTTGACTTCACCTAGATCCTTGATTTCAAACTCCTGATTCAACTGAATCTTCAATCTTTTAATTTCTCTTTGATTCTTTGAAGCTATCAACATGTCATCAACATATAGGAGAAGATAGAAGTAGGATCCATTTTGTAGCTTGCGAAAATACACATAATGATCATATTTTCTTCCTGTGTACTTTTGCCCCATCATAAACTTGTACCACTACCTCTAAGATTCCTTCAATCCGTACAATGATTTTCCAAGCTTGCACACCATATTCTCTTTTCCAGCAATATTCGAATTTGCAACAGTCTTTCCCTTATCAGGTTTGTTTTCATTCTTTAGCTTTGTACAATTCTTTTTCCAGTGCCCCTTTTCCCGACAAAAGGCACATTCATATTTGCTCAATTTGAGCTTTGACTTTGATCTCCCTTTCTTTCCTTTAGTCTGGTTTTGCGAACAGCCTCTGATTACCAAAACTTCTACTGCTCCACTTGTAAGTTCTTCCTTTATCTTCTTTCTCCATTCATGATTGTACAAAGCAGCTATAACTTCACTAAGAGACACATCAACCTTCCCATGAAGTAGAGTAGTTTCAAGAAACTTAAACTCCTTAGGAAAGGATCCCAACGACATCAAAGCTAAATCTTCATCTTCAAATATCACATCTAAATTCATCAAATCGGTAACTAACTGATTAAAGCTAGTGATGGGATCATTTACAGTGGTACCCAGAACATAAGAGAAACGAAACAGTCTCTTTTTCATATAAAGCTTATTCTGACTACTTTTTTTAGGAATTTCTCTTCCAATGTGTTCCACAACTTAGATGCAGAAGTTTCCTTCGAGAAAGCATATTTTTGCTCTTTGGAAAGACACAATTGAATTGTACCACATGCCAAATGATTTATAGTCGTCCAATCTTTCTCCTCAACATCATCTAGTTTCTTTTCTCCAATAGCAATGTTAAGACCTTACTAAAAAACATTTTGAACCTCACTTTTCCACGTGCCGAAATGTCCTGTACCATCAAAAATCTCCACCGTAAATCTTGCACTTGTCACAGCAGTCCTTGCTAGAATAGAAGAGGAAGAAGCTGTCGACATGGTTGGTGCAGTCGTATCTTTGATTTATGTCATCTTTGCTATAATTTATGTTCAATTGCTATCAATGTGGAATGTCAATAGTCCAAGGAAAAAAAATTTAATGTGGAAGATCAGGCCATGCTACAATCACATAGCATACTAATAAAAAGCCTTGGCTCTGATACTAATTATAGGGATGGTAGTCAAATCCCAGGGTTGCCTCCCCATGAAGAAGAGCAAGGAAACTCCTGGTAAGCCTACACCAGTGAAGTAGAAGGGCTCTTGGTGATGTCATATACTCGAGTTGCTAAGAAAAAAGCTTTCGCTTAAGGGGAAGTCCAAGCCCAATGTGGAAGTTCACACTTGAAGGGGAGATTGTTAGGATGTCAAGTGCAAGTATGAATCACATATTAGAAAGAGATGGAACTAGTGAAGAACATATAAGTGGAAAGGACCCATAAACCTAATGCTTTAAGGTTTTAGGTTGAAGTGTGGTGTTAAAGCCCATGAGTATGTTCCCTCACTAGATCTATGATGAAGATCTCCCATGAAAGTAAGCTCCCCAGATCCAACAGTTTATATGATCTACAAATAAAGTGACTCACATCAGCATTAAGATACTGAACTAGCATCATCATCTCCCACGAACATAAATGATTGTGGGACAACTAGAAGGATGCTTTAATACTATAGCCTGTTAAAAAAATGTTTAAACTCAAGCATATCAAACCAACAAGCCTGAAAAACCAAAAATGTGGAACTCACTAACTTTTAAAACGTCACAAACAAAATTCAGTACCATAAAGTAAAAAAAACAAAACCAGGAAAAAGTACAACATCCATTTGAATCAAGTTCCATATTAAGATGAATTGCATAGACTCACATAATGATAGCTCTCTAATTTCTCCAATGACAATACCACCTGTGAAACATGAATAGAGTCATGAGGCAAACCAAGTTCAAAGTAAAAGTCCTCAATTGAACTCCATTTGAATCATAAAGCACTGAAATAGAGAGTGAACAATTCCATGTAAGGGCCTTCCTGGCCTTCCTTGCATCCTAACAACTACATCCTTACTAGGATTTTTATTTTCTGAAGTGATAGTCAATAAAAAGATGACATCAGTACTTAAAATGAATTAAAAACAGGAAAATCGAATAACATACTCTTAGAGAACAATGAATGTCTGTACCACCATAAAATAATTACATCTAGCAATCTACCATTCAAATAAGAATGTGAATAACACCATTTAGAAAATATAAGAATAAGAAACAATATTTTCTTACCAATGACATTAATGGTTATGCTTGATTCATATGTAATTGTTTCGCAAACTTCATAACTTGCAAATACAGCATCGATCTCATCTACTTTGCAAGGAAAGTCAGAGTCTCCATTAACTGTTCTAAAGATAGACCTTAGTCAAATTAATGAATGAATAGACTAAAGACGCAAAATCCTAAGAGAACCTTCTTTGTCATCCTTCAAATTTGTGAACTATGTTCTCTACCTACATCATTTTATGAATTTCCTTCCACTTAAATCTCTTAAACGAAAACCTCCAATTCCATCCCCTTTTCTGAAGTTTCTTTTTAATTGATCATATCAGCGCTAAGTTTATTCTGAACATCGGTCCTACTGGTAACAAAAGGAATAAATCCATGCTAATGTTGATTCTACTGTTGGTATTGGACCAACTTCATTTGAGAATAAATGTAAAAACACAATCAAAGGAAACCACTAAACAAGAAAATGAGAAATTTACAGAAACACAGAAATTACATGAGAAACCCAAGTTTCGAGAGAAAAACCCAGAGAATAAAAATCCAATTTCATTATATTGAAAAAAGGGGTTACAAGGTGTTTAGAAACTTTCACATAACTTTCTCTAGTCTCTCAAAAAGGATAAGAAAATTTCACTCAATTACATAAACAAGTCTCACAAGGTGTTTATATACAAAAGTGAGAAGGACAACAACGTCCAACAAAATATTGTATCAGCTACACATTCAACTACACAACAAAAATTATGTTATACAACAAAAAGACATATTGTGCTAGCTACATTTTGTATTGTGCTACTAGATGTTAGATTAAAACAAGGCTACAATGGGCAGACGCAATCAATTGTGCAATAGATAAAAAAACTTGCCCATAATCTTAACAACCCAGTACTACATGAACCAGAGTGCAGGGAGAGATTTAAGTCACACTCAAACAAATCTCCATCTTGACTCAAGTACCTAAAAAAACAAGAATGACTCTTTACTCAAATAACCCGAATGTCTTAAACATGAACAATATCTGCTAAGTTCAAACAATGAACAAACTTAGCCAATATGTTAATGGGATTACCCTTAGTATGAATTTTCTTCACAACGGTTTTACTTATACCAACAGTATCTCAAATAAAATGATGCTTCCGTTACTCCTGGATAAATGTAAGGCACTCTGACTATTGTAAAAAATCACAAGAACATCTTGCTTCAAACTAAGTTCAACAATTAGGCCACAAAGCCAAATTTCTTCCTTAACATCTTTAGTAGCTAAAATATATTCTACTTCGGTAGTAGGTAAGGCAGCGATATATTATAAAGAAGAATGCCAACTATTAGCTGAACCACACAAAGTAAAAATATAAGCTGATAAGGACCTCCTCCAATCAAGATCACCACCAAAATCATCATCCACATACCCAATCATACCACCAGGATCTGTTTTACTCTTATCAAAAACTAAACCAACATTACTAGTCCCTTTCATACACCTTAGAATCCACTTAGTACCTTCCTAATGTTCCTTATCAAGATTGCATATGAAGCGGGTCAAAACATGATAAAATGTTATCTTAATATATTAATTGATATTATCTCCTTTATTTTGGATTTACTTTAGTGCTTAAAAATTAAAATTAATGTTTGTTATGTTTTAGGATATAAAAAGTGGAGATTGGAACATTATTGATGATAATCACAAATTTTGGATAAGGTGAAGAGATTGCCACAGTGGATAAGACTGATCACTTGAAGAATTAGATTTTAATTAGGAAACTTCCTTATATCCTTGTCATATAGGAATTTCAATTTCAATTTGTTTTAGATAGACATCTTTGTAAGGTAGAATTAGATTAGGATTAGATCAGGAAAATCCTGTAAAAGGGGAGTGCCTCATAACAGAAAGAATAACTCTCTTCTTACTTTTCTCGCAATTCTTTATCTTCCTTCTATTATTAGTTTTAGAGCAAAAGTCATGTCTGGCTAAACTCAATTATTCTGATTTAAGGAGATTCAAGCCTTTAGTTACAACCTTGTGAGGTTTTGTTCTTAATTTTTATTCATGTTTTAATTCAGGTATTTCTGATTTTGAGTTCTTATATTTAATGAATGATTAATATTGATTCATCTAACAATTTAATTTAATATTGATTATTCTATCGCTATCTATGAATTCAATGATTAGTAATTGTCATAAAAGACTGGTACAATTAGCAAATAAGTTATTTACAAAATTACATATTTAACTTATGATAAACAAGAAAACTAAGTTGAATAATTGCAATTATCTCAATTATCTAATTTAGGATTTAGTCTTTTTCACTAAGCTTATTACTACCATTTATTTGAAATGAAATGTTATCACACGCAATTAATGGATGGTAAGTTTTGATTTGGATGCTGGGTTTGAACAAATTAATTGAGGAAAATTTGAGATTTATCACGACTATCCTAATATGTTTCGGACTAACTGCTTGAATTGCGACACTTATTCTTTTTAGACCAATGACCAATGTTACAATTAGATGAGATTTTTCCATTGGATCAGAGTTGCGTATTATTAAATTTATTCTTTTTGTATTTAGTTAATTTATTTTGATTCCTTGTTAAATTTAGTTAATCAATTAATTAATCCAAACCCCCCATTTTATTTTATTACTTGAAATTAAGAAACTAATGTTTATTTCTCTTGAGATTCAACCTGATTCCATGACTAATACAAAGAGTTTGGAGAATCAGAATTATTTTGGGAGCTTCGATAACTGATCACAACATTTACGCATAAGCCAAATCAGGTCAAGTACATACTATAACATACATGAGACGCCCGATTGCATTCCTATAAAGAACAATGGATATACGAGATTTACCTTCATCTGTCTTAGGACATTAACGAGATAATAAATGGAGGTGAACGACTAATGGAATGGTGACAGGCTCACAATGACTCATATTGAACCTATCTAGCATCTTCAGAATATAACTCTTTTATGACAAGTGTGACTTCCCTACCTAACGATCCCTATTTATCTCCATTCCTTGAATATTCCTTGTAGGACCTAAGTCCTTCATATCAAGTTTTCTACTCAACTGGGCCTTCAACTTGTTGACAAGATCAATGTTTGGTGCAACAATTAACATGTCATCAATATATAGAAGTAAATAAATAACTGACTCATCATGAATTTGTTGAAAGTAAACATAGTAGTCATAGTTGCTCCTAGAGTAGCCTTGCTCAATCATAAAAGCATCAAAGTGTCGATACCATTATTTAGGTGATTGCTCTAAACCACATGATGCTCTTTTCCAGGAACGACAAAACTATCGAGTTGCTAAATGTAAATCTCTTCATTAAGATTACTATGGAGACAGTTTTAACATCCAATTGTTCCAGCTCATGGTCATACAAAGTAAACAAAGATAAGAGAATTCAAATAGAGGTATGGCAAACGATAGGAGATAAAACTTCATTAAAATTAACACCCACTCTATGGTCAAAACCACGAACTATGTATCTTGCCTTGTACCTTTTATTTTCAACCCTAGAGGTGCATTCCTTGACTTTATGAATCCACTTGCAGCTAATGACTTGCTTACCCTTAGGTAATTTAAATAAATCACATGTTTTGTTATTGTTAAGACTCTCAACCTCTTTTTACATCAAAGTCAACCATTTATTGGAATCTGCATTAGAGATGGCTTCGAAATAACTCTTAGGTTCATCATAATCATCAGTCCCATATGCAACTATCAAGGCGCATGCAACTAAATCACACTTATAATCAGAAAGTTTGGTAGGCAATTTTGACTGTTTGCAAGCACGATCTTTTGCTATAGATGTTTAAGATGCGGTTGAGGTTGTTGTGGTGGACTTATTTAAGTTGTCTCTTCCACTTGATCTTTGTTAGACTATGAGGTGGAAGATGATGGAGTATCACCATCAAGTGATTGTGTACCAATTTCAAACTCCATCTTTTCCCTAGCACCCTCCGAATAACCTATAATAGAAGACAAAACACAAGCATTTTTTCTAGAAGATAACAAAACATTTCATTAAAGGTTACATCTCTACTAAGTATAACTTTACGAACACCAGGGTTAAGGCATCACAAGTGATAACCTTTAACACTAGAACTATAGTTTAATAAAATGCACCTTTTAGCATGAGGAGATAGCTTTCCTTCATTAATATGAACATATGCAGGATAACCAAAAAAATTTAAATTAGAATAATCAATAGATTTATCGGTCCATTCTTCCTCTAGAATTTTGCCATCAAGTGATATATGAGATGAATGATTCACTAAATAAACTACAGTAGAAATAACTTCAGCCCATAGATCACGTAAGTGCCACAACCTAACAGTGGAGAACATACATCGAGCTTTTTTTAGTAGTGTATAGTTCATCCTTTCTGCAACACCATTCTTATGTTTCAAGAAATAAAGCCAAAATTTACATTAAAAATCATCAGTTATGGTCATGAGACATCTTTTTCCTCCCAATGACGGAACCTTGGAGGGACCCCAAATATCAAAATGAATGTAATTAAGTGTGTCCTTGGTCCTATGAAGACCTGCAAAAAAACTTTCTTTTGTTTTCTAAAAACACAATGTTCACAAAAATCAATATTAGTAGTGTTTTGGTCATCTAACAAACCACGCTTGCGTAAAATTGACATGCCTTTGTTACCCATATTACCCAAACATATATGCCAAAGTTTGGTTACATCAGAGTGGAGAGTAGAGGATACAACTGATGTCGAGCCTGTAATGGTAGAACCTTGCAAAATAAATGAGTACCTTTTAGTAATATAAGAGCTCCTTGAATTACCTTTAAAACTCCATTTTGAGTGATGAACTTATAACCAAGAGATTCTAGTATACTAAGCAAGATGAGATTTCTTTTTAAATCAGGAACATATCTGACTTTGGTCAAGGTATGAATGACACCATCATGTGTGTTAATCTTGATTGTCCTTTTGTCGATAACCATGCACTGAGAATTATTACCCATGAAAACAAAACCACCATCATAAGTCTCAAAGGTGGAAAACCAGTCCTTATAAGGACTCATATGAAACATACAGTCCATTATGCACTCATTCTTCGACCTTTTCTAATGTCAGTAGCTAAAAGAACATCACCCTCA
This sequence comes from Erythroxylum pelleterianum, assembly GCA_027563865.1. Classification (NCBI taxonomy): domain Eukaryota; kingdom Viridiplantae; phylum Streptophyta; class Magnoliopsida; order Malpighiales; family Erythroxylaceae; genus Erythroxylum; species Erythroxylum pelleterianum. The sequence goes on from JAOQMR010000213.1 coordinate 11,179,256, forward strand.
AAATTTTTGTTAATAATGCTAGTCCCGAAAGACTTTTCTTATTGTTTGCCTTTGGCCTTCTTTTTTCTCTCATTTTTATTTTTCAACTTATAACACTCAGAAATCTCATTCCTTTGCTTCTTATAATAACGACAAGTTTTACTTAAATTTTTTCCTCTAGATTTTGACTTGTCTTTCTTCTTATTATTACTATTGTTTTCCCTCTGATGGTCTTTCCCATAGTAATCAAACCTTCACCTTAAGGTACTGATGAGATTTCAAAGTCAAATTTTTCCTTAGATAATAAGTTTGTTTTAACATCCTCAAAGCACAAGGTATCATGATTGCCTTCTTTAAAATGTCTAAATGAAGGGTGAAGTGAGCAAACAAGAAAAACAATTTTATCATCATCAAGATTCACATCAAGATTTTCATGATCAATCAAGACAGAATTGAACTCATCTAGGTGAGATTGGACAGAGATGCCTTCTTGCATTCGGATGGTGAACAAACGTTCCTTAAAAAGAAGCTTATTGACGAGGCTCTTCATCATATAAAGTGATTCCAATTTTAACCTCAACCTAGTTGTCGTAGTTTCATTAATCAACTCGCGCAAAACTTCTCTAGAAAGGCATAAAAGGGCTTTCTCATTGAGGTCCTCCCATTGTTCATCACTTATAGTGTCAAGCTTCTTAGATTTTTTGTTAAAGGCTTTCTTCAACCTATATTGTGTAAGAACAACCTTCATCTGGGAACACCAAATAGCAGAACTAATCTTTCCTTTAAATTTCTCAATGTCAAACTTAATGACAGTTAACTAGTGAACTACTCCTTAATTGAGATTAACGAGACTCTGATACCAATTTGTTGGACCAACTTTGGTAGAGAATAAATGTAAAAACACAATTAAAGGGAGCCACAAATAAGAAAACAAGAAATTTATGGAAACACAAAAATTACATAGTAAACCTGATTGTTGGAAGAAAAACTCACAATTCAAATAATCAATTTCACTATGTTTAAGGTTACAAGGTGTTTAGAAACTCTCACATAACTTTCTCTAGTCACTCACAAAGGCTGAGAAATCTTCACTCACTTACATAAGCGAGTCTCATAAAATGTATATACACAAAAGTGAGAAGGATAACAATGTCCAACATATTATTGTGCCAACTACACAATCATCTACACAACAAAAATTCTGTTACATACAAAAAGACATATTGTGTCAGTTACATTTTGTATTGTGCTGTTGGATGTTAGATAAAAACAAGGCTGCAATGAACAGACATAATTTGTTTTACAACATATGAAAAAATTACCCATACTTTTAACAACTCAATACTACAGTAACTAGAGAGCAGCGAGAGAATTGAGTCATACTCCAATAGTTAGCAAAGAGAAATCATCACTCCTAAGGGGTGGTTGTTGAAAATTTTTCTTTATTTTATTTAATTATTTATTATTCTTTTGTATATTTCTTAATTTTGATTTTAATTGTTTTCATATTTTAAAGATGAGTCTTATTTATTTTAGTAAGTATTAAAAAGGGAAATTAGAAATTTGAATTAAATTAAAGTGTTAG
>JAOQMR010000213.1:11241312-11253031 GCA_027563865.1 Erythroxylum pelleterianum
TTTTTTACTAACTATAAGGATAATAAAAATATGATATGTATAAAAGATTCTAAAAATTTAAGTTTGGTATTAATATATTAGATGCATAGATGCAAACTCTTTTTATAATTTCAATTATTTTAAAATTTTATTATTATTTTAAATTATATAATTGATATATGACATTTTTTATATAGCTTTTTATATTTGATTATATCACAAATCAACCTAATTATAATCCAATTATCTTATTAAAAAAATGTGTCTATCAAATTATTTTAAAATTTTTTATTATATAGGGTGAGTGAGTTAAAGCCGAGTTATATTAAAGTATGATCAAACTAGGGCACCAATATACACAAAACATATAGCCATGTGATAGGACAATAATAAAATATATTGTTTAAAAATAATATTTTAAAATAATTAAAAATAATAATTTTAATAAATAATTTCACATCTTTTACCCTTAAAAAAATTTTCAAGAAAATAATTTACTAGATATGCATTTTTCTTGTAAATTTTAAATTTTTTTAAAATTATTTAAGGACCTCAATACTGCATAATATTATTTAACTTTTTTTTAAAAAGGAAAATATATATCTAAATCAACATTACAATAAGTTCAAGACTATAAACAACAATAAAAAACAAATCTAACACAATTTATTTATGTAACCAAGCTAAAGATGCCAACTATATACTTCATGTCTTCAGATAAGGTAGTGTGCAGATTTTGTGCTATTAATGAAGATCGAATCCAATTAATTATGTTCTCCGCAACCCGATAGGCTCCAATTTCCGTATGAGCAAATAATCATAAGTTACGCTCCTTCCAAAGGTTGTAGATGGTAGAAAGAAAGACACCTTTATAGATAATAACATTAGGATAACCCTTCCGGGAGTATCTAATAGCCCAAGCAAAAACGTGGTCCTAAGAGTAGGGAGAGCCCGTTCCCGATAACAAATGTAGGATCTTACTCTATACCACTTTTGAGTATGAGCACAAGAAAAAGAGGTTATCACAATCTTCAGCTTCCAATTTACGCAAAGAGCAAGTAGTGTCGACATTTCCATGCAAACGACGTTTGGTCTTGAGTATATTGAAGATAGTAAGCCACGATATGAAGGATGCCTTAGGAGAGATAGAATTATGGGTAAAAAGAGAAGACCAAGGTACCTTAGTTAATCCCCGAGTATGTAGTAGATGACAAGACTTATTTATGAACCGCCCACTAGTTTCCAACTTCCACTAGATGGCATCATCTCGTAGCACATCGGGAATAGAAGGTAAAATGGGAGCCAGAGTTTTGAAACCTCTAAAAGTACCCTGCCATTGACCATTACAAAGAAGGGAAGAGACCCTCAGTTTCAAAGGAATTCTATTACTCAAATGCCGAATACGAGGATATGAAATAAGTGGATTATAGTCTACCCAGTTGTCAAACCAAAACTAGGTCCGACTTCCATTACCAACCTGGTGCTTAATGCAAGGACAAATTATGTCATGCATACACAACATTTAGATTAGAATCCAAGAAAATTCCTTCCTAATGCCAACTTGCCAAAAGTTACTATTGTGGAAGTGATACTCATGAAGCCATTTAACCCATAACGCATTATGATCAGTATACAACCTCCAGAGTCTCTTACATATTAAGAATTTTTGAGTAGAGTCAATATACTTAATAACCAAACCTCCAAACACCTTAGGGGTTACCACGTCACTCCATTTAACTTTAGCATTTGTAGCGTCGGAACTCTCAAACCAAAGAAAGGTTTTTAGGATTCTGTCTATGTCCTTTAGGACTCCCTTGGGTAATGTTGTATAGGCTACCCAATATAAATTCAAGCTACTCAAGATAGAAATAATCAGAGTAAGTCTAGCAGCATAAGATAAGAACCTGTTTTGCCAAGCTTGCACCCTTTTTGTAACTTTTTTCAGTAAGGGTAGACACTCTAACCGAGATGATTTAGAAAAAGATATGGGAACACCAATAGTATGTGCCAGGGTGAGAATTCAACCCTACAGTTTGACAAAAAAGGTTTGGATTACACACATCAGTTGAGATATGCAAACCGCTTTTTTCTAATTTAAGATGGAGCCTAGACCAATCCACAAATAAAATCAAGGCATGCTTAAGTGAGTGTCAGTACCACTGAGAGGCAAGAGATCATCAGTATAGATAAGATGAGTAAGCTTGAGGGTGTCACATTTGAAGTGATATTAGAACCTATTGTTGCATTCAGTTAACTTAGTGATCAACGTGGAGAACCATTCCATAACTAGAGAGAAAAGATAAGGCGATAGAGGGTCCCCTTGTCAAATACCGTTAGCTATATGTATCGGTTTGGATGGGATCCTATTAACAAGAATACTCAAAGAAGGAGTTCGGATACAAGCCATAATCCAATTAATGAACCGAGGTGGTAGCTTAATAGCTTCAAGGCATAAGTGAATGAATTTCCAACTAATCATATCAAAAGCCTTGAAGAAGTCGACCTTAATTAAACAACCTTGGAGATGTTTGCTCGAGTTGTACTCTTTTAATAACTTCTATAAGAGGAGGATGTTATCCCCAATGTTCTCCCTGGGATGAAAGCTCCTGACGCTGGATTGATGATGCCAATAATGGCCACTTTATCCATCTTTACTAAGATCTTAGAAATGATTTTATATATGATATTACAACAGGAAATTGATCTAAAATTAGACATATTTTGAGGGTGTTGCTTTTTAGGAACTAAGCAAATATATGTATGGTTTAACTCCTTAAGCATCTTCCCAAATTTAAAGAATTCCAATACCACAGAAGAAACTAGCTCACCTGTGATATCCCAAGTCCTTTGGAAGAATAAAGTAGTAAAACCGTCAAGACCAAGTACTTTGGAGGGTTTCATACTGACAAAGACTTATTTGACATCCTCACAAGTAATAGGATGCATCAGCTATTCCAATATGCTATCTTCAACTGAAGCCTCCATTAAAATGATCATATTAAGACTTGGCAAGGAAGAGGAATCTTCACCCACCAATTCTACAAAATGTGTCTAAGCCAACTCTTGCAATTGGGGTTGAGAAGAGTAAGTGTGGCCTTTATTATCCCTAAGGATTGATACTCTATTGGTATTCCGACGAGCCAGTAAGGAAGCATGAAAAAACTTAGAATTGATATCCCCTTCCTTGAGTCAGTTTAATTGGGCCTTTTGGTGAAGAATGCATTTTTGAAGCTGTAAGGCTTCTATGTAATTACAGAGATAGTGGCTTTCCGTAGTACGAAGGAAAACGTTATGGGGATCGTGGTAGCAAGCATCTTGAGCTATCAAGCCCCTCTCCCTTAAGTTAGTTGTATCCAGATACCACCGAGATATAAAACTTTTCAGTTCAACCTTCACCTTCTTCAATTTCTGCATTAATTGAAAGGATTTATAACCAACCACATCAATTGACCAGCACCTATCCACCAAGTCACTAGATCCCTCTATCTTAATGAGCCCATTGAAGAACTGAAATGGGGTGGCAGGTCTTACGCTTTCTTCCAATCTCTAGATCAATATGAAGGAGTGATCAAAGAGGAGATTGTCCCCAAAATACACATATGAGTGGGAGAAATGACCTAACCAAGTCGAATTAACAAGAGCTCGATCCAACTTTTTTCGAATGAAAAAATCCCCCTGTTAATTATTCGACCGAGATAGATTCTGACCTGAGGCTTTAAAATCCACCAAATCCATTGCGGAAAGGAAAGAGGAGAGTTCCTTCGTTAACCCATTATTAGATAATCTCCCCCCCCCCATTTCAGTTGAAAAGAGAGAACAATTAAAGTCTCCGACAACCAACCAAGGTTTATCCACAGTATGTTGTATCCGAATAAAGTCCGACCATAGTTTATGTCGTTGAAACCTAAAATTAAAGGCATAAATGATAGTAAGAAAAAACCTATCATCCGAACCCTTTAAATGACAGTGAAGATGCATAAGTTGGTCAGAAGAGTCCAAAAGTTGAATTGCCAAAGGAACACAATTATATAAACAGACTATCTGACCATTATAATGAGAAGAGTGGTTGGAGATGATCTCTCAGTTTGCTCCTAAAAATTTCCCCCCGAATAAGGAGGAGGGGTCTTTGATTTTAGTTTCCAATATCCCTATCAACCACAGTTTGTGTTCCCTACTATTTCTTGGACCAAAACTTTTTTCACAGGATTATTTAACCCACGAATATTCCAAATAAGAAGAGTCATGATTAGGGATAGGAGCCCCCATATTTTCTGTTTTTCTTACACCTTCTACCTGACTATCGCTGTGGAGGTTGCATACTGAAATCCCCAAGGATAACTATGGAATGATCCTCCTTTGTCAATGAATTACATTCCAGCTCAAGAGAGGGATGGGGGCCTTCAATAAGAAAGAAACCAGCGTCAAGTACAGAATAGGGAGCCAAAGGGATAGAGATCATGCCACAATGTGTGGAGTAACAGGAGACAACAGTCTGGGGTTCAGCATACGAAACATGAGAAGGATCCATTGGTGGTAATGCAGTGCCATGCAAATCAGACCAGATATCATCGCCCACCATCCTATCACAAACCTACAAGTCAATTGTGGAGTCAAGAAAAGGGGTTAAAGCCTCAATATCAAGGAGAGCCTTGCTGCACAGGTGGAGAAGCCTGAGGTTGCTAAGGCAATCACTGGGGATATTGAGGCTTCAACCCCTCTTCTTGACTCCACAATTGACTTACGGGTTTGTGATAGTATGGTGGACATTCTCGGTAACTTGGATACACATTTTCGCATATCCAATATGCTCCATCAAAGTTGTCTGAGAGTCCATACATATATGGCATCCAAGAGCACTTGCCACATAGCTCAAGCCAGAAATGGTCCAATATTCTAATAGTAGGTTATGGAACTGAACCCATATGGGAATAACATCTATAAGACTTCGATCCAAGTCTAATCTCAGTCTCCATTTCTCAAGAAACAATGGTTGATCACCAAAATGTCATAGACCAAGCTCAACAATTCCATACATGTTAGAATCAGCAGAAAATTTGAACAAGAAGGTACCGTCCTCACAAAGCATAACTTTCTGGAGTCCTTTTTTGGTCCATCTCGCGTTTTCTCAGGTATTAACTTTTAGAAATGTTGACCACTTAGACCAGAAGAATCCCACAAGAGTCGACGACCAAACACCTCCCCAGCTTTCAGCACATCAATAGGAGGAGAGAGAATCCCCTCTTTCAACACATCTTGAAAAAGTTGTAAGTCACCCATGTTATGTTGCTTGTGGAGAGCTTTTCCCCAAGGACTAACAGTGGACAAAGGAGTAGGAGGATCCCCTTCCTTAATGACCGGAGCTATTGAAGACGAACCGCTCAAAGACTTACGAAAGGCGTCACAGGAGATGACGGGAAAGTCCTCCTATGAAAGAGGAGCTACATCGTCCACCCTAAAGGGCGGGGGGAACTCCCCACCGAAGGAGTGGATGAAGCCACCATGGAGTCAGATCTAGGGTTCCGACCAGTGAGAGGGTAGTCTAGTGTCGTCAAAAAAGGGGGAAGGAGTCAAGGGTAAAAAGGCAAATCTAGTGAGAGGTCAAAGGTTTTAGAGAAGATAGTTCTCATGCCTTGATAGTGTGTCAAGTGGAATTTTATCCTATGATTTTGATGATAATAAATATGATGTTACTAATTTTTTTAAATTTTTTGGCGATGTTAGTAAGATAATATGTAAAAGTCCAAGCTTAATATAAAGGTAAAGTAAGCAAAAGAGCCAATTAAATAAATTGAGAAATTAAAGGATAAAGAAAATGAGCTAATTGGAAATATTTGCAATTTAAGAAAGATTCCAAGGCATTCAAGTGAATAATTAATCAAAAAGAGGAATTAAGAACATCAAAATTTAACAAATCTTTATAGTCCTTTTTGTAAATAATGATGAGGTATCCTCTAGTTCAAACACTCTTAATGATAATGGTTGTGATGATAATGATAATGACAATGATTTGTCTTATACATAATTTGTGGAATGTATGGAAATAATAAGCTTGGAAAATATGAAATTATAAAGAACTTCAAAAACTCTTAGATATGGTAAATGATTGAAAATGAAACATTGAAATTTGATGTGCATGATATGATGGAATCTAAATGTGTGATTGTAGCTACTGATAATGAAAATAATTTGATATGAGAAGAGACATTGAAAAAGAATCAATTTTCTCAAATATTCATTGACTAAGTTTCACTTGAGTAAATGAAAGTTTGAATTGGAGACCAAAAGATTTCTAATGATAAGCATGGAATTGGTTTCACTTATAAAAGTGCATTTTCTAATACTAAGATAATTTTTATATGGGACAAAAAATTAGATGATTAGCATATGCCTAAATCATCCATGAGCATATAAAATACATTTTAGATATAAAAACTTTAATGCTCATACATTTTTTTGTAGGTCTTAAGCCAAAAAGAAATTATTTACATTTGTGTGTGGTTCATATTTTAAACGTAGAAGACATGTTTCACAAGGCAAAAAGTAGGTATAATTTTATGCAAGACCATACCAGATCAAAATAACATAAAAATAAGCTCATAATTTTCATACCTATTATATAAGAACTTAGAACATGTTCACAATTCTTATAGACCATATGTATACTAAAAGAGCATGTCATATGCTAAATCATTTGTTAGGCTTTATTATCTCACATATATAAAGTAGAGCTTCCTAATTATTGTTACATCCAAAAAAGACCTAGAAATGTATATACGTCACATTATTATAGATCTCACTCATATGGTTCACATACCTTTATATTATCCTATATGAGATATCACTTCTATAAAGATTATGGACATATATATAGAAATTACTCTTTGATATGAGTTGAAAATTTTTTAATTAGAACTTATTCTCAAGGACCAAATCTATATGATTACCTAAAACATATTGATTTCTTTGTCTTGTAGGTCCATATCAAATGACATCAAATGAATACTAACAATTAGTATCACCTTTATTGATATTAAATAAGGAATAACAATGATATCTATAACAATTGACTTGAAAAAGAAAACTACCAAAATCCATTGATATCAAATAAGGAACAACAATGATATCTCTAGCTATTGACTTCAAAAGGAAAATCACCAAAATCCCTCACATGATTCAAGTGAGAAAATTGATATTAAAAGACCAATCATTGAATCAATTAAGAAGCGAAATGGAGATAATCATTAATAATGCATAAAAAAGGAGGTAGATAATTGGTCTCTTATTTGTAACACTTAAATATATTGATTTGACCTATATATTTAGGGTGAGGAATCATTGATACATATATATAAAGGGAAGAAAGATATATTGATCTTTAAATTGGTACGTTAACTTACTAAAAAAATGCTCATTTATTTAGAAAACACTTTACACTTACTCTTTAACTATATATAGGGGTTTTGAAAAGTGAAAAGGATTTTGTTTTCTTTTGATCCTTATAAGTTTATATATTATATATCTTTTTAATGTCAAAAAAGAAAAAGGGAGAGAATAGTGATACTAAAGTTAATCATTTATTATGCATAAATTAAGGAGGATCATGCATCACATATTGCTTTAATATAAATAGAGCTTACTTAATGTCTTTTATTTGTTACAATTTCACTAGATATTTTTTCATCATAAAAAACTAGGACACTATTAGACTAAGTAAGCTTCTGACCTATATTTTTGATGATAAAAAATATGTTGTTACTAATATTTTTATCCTTAGTGATATTAAGAAGTTAATATGTGAAAAAAAAGCTTAATAAAAGAGTAAAATAAACGAATAAGCTAATTAAATCATTAAGCAATCAAAAGATAAAAAGAATGAGAAAAGGAGACCATATATGAAACTTAAGAAAGTTTAAGAAAAATTGAAGTAAAGAGTCAAAAATAAGGAGGAATTAAGAACATCAAAATTTAACAAATCATAGTAGTTCTTTTTATAACCTTATTTTAATGATGATTTATACTTACGGAATATGACATATTTTTTGTCATAGTCAAAAGAAAATCTAGAAAGGTTTCAAAGAAAATTATCTTGATGTCTTAAAATATTTATTGAGAATTTTTGAAATAGTTTTAAATCAGTTTTTTCAAACAAGTATGTTTTGATATTTGAAATAACTTGAAAAATTTTGAAAAACTTGTTTTAAGAACTTTGACCTATCAATGTAGGGATTTGAGCAATCAATATTAAGGTTTTGGATAGACTAGCTAACTAGTGTGACAATGTGGTCCACTAATATCTTTTAAAAACATATACTATGAGTTTGAGTATAAATGGGCTACATATAAGTTGTAAAAATAATCTTTGGTATGTTAGGGAATTAATAAGAATCTTAAGTAGTTAGAAATTACATGTATGTATGATATAACATTGGTGTGAGCAAGAGATAAATGTTCTGAGTTATACAGTTGTATAATTACTATAATTGGTAAAATTACTTGAGGTATATATTATGATAGTTGCTATTGACCTTGAACAATATTTATAAATAATTACCTTTTACACGTGACAAAGAAATTATATGGAGGGTTTCTCTTCATTCATTAAATGAAAAAGTTAATGAATTCCTAAATAAATCTTGGAAAGTATGTGTGGGCTGAGATTCATTTGGTCAAACCATTATAAGCTAGTTTTATCTCCCTCTTTTTTAGAAATGAAAATAAATTAATTAATAATAGATGATAGACTAATAAAGCTCCAATCCAGAGTCAAAGTCAAAGTTGAAGAAGAAATTTGGCCTAGCATTTACAAGGGAGCAACCAATCTAAAGGCAACCAATTTATATAGAAAGCTTGAAGGGAATTTGAATAAGTTAGAGCTCAGAGGTTCTAATTGAGACTGATGAGTGGATTCCAAATGATTAGCTTTTACAGAGTGGATAAGTGAATATAATGCTATCAACCATGTTTTCCAAAAAGAGCTCCTTACTTTCCACAAGATTGTTAAAGATCTTTTTATTTCACTCTTTACATATGCTATAGACTAGGTAGCTTAATGAAATTCTAGAAACCAATTTATCTCCCTCTTTTATATAATACTTCAAACTTCACCATTCAGTGACTTCAGATCATTCCTTAAGAGGTGTTGCAAAGTTGTAGAGTGACGAGACACTATTCCATACAAACTGGGAGAATTCAAATTAAAAAATATATGGTTTAGAGTTTCCTACCCAAGTTGACATAGAGAACATTTATTAGAAAATGTAATTATTCTAGATCATATGTGCAAGGTACTTAATTTTTAGCCATAGAATAAGGGAAGCTCTCAAATTAGCATGCTTGAACCAGACTAGATTGCATCTTTTTTACTTTGGTAGATGGAGTCTTCAAATAGTTCTTGCAAGTAATAATTGAGAAATTACATGAGGAAGTGCCACTCTAAAAGATCATATCCTCTTTATTAGTTTCTAGGGATATGTTACATAACTGATTACTAATTAGGGAACTAAAAGGAAGCTTTTGCAAAGCATTCTTGTTCCATAACACTTCCTTGACTGTGACTTTAGCAGGGACTATGGATCTCAAATAAGATAGCTCATTTAGTCTATCTAGGGGGTAAAAGGACTCCAGTTTTCAAACCAAAAGGATAAGCTATTACCATTTCCCAATTTGTGCATGAATTCCAGCTTAATAGTCTCTCTAAATTTAAAGACGTTCGAATTCCAACTTAATAGTCTCTCTAAATTTAAAGATGTTCTTTATACTCTAAAAAGAGTTAGACCTATGTTGCATATTCCAAAAGATTTCATCCTTTATGTAGTAATGTGAACCCATTTAACCCAAATATTTCCTTGTCTTTAAGAAGCCTCCAAATCTTTTTGATCATTAGAGCTTTATTAGTGATTCTTAAAGGTAGCACTCCTAAGCCTCATTCAGCTTTTAAGGTACATTAACCTTAACCATAGAGTCCTTATGTAATTTTCTATCCATATGAATCTTTTTAACAGTATCTTAATATTTTTTACAATGTTCAAGGGGAAAACTAGGTGGGATGCCTAATATGTCTGCAATTTGCTCATAACAGGACTGATTAATTAAGCTTTACCTATAAGTGATACGGACTTAGTGCAATAATTAAAGATCTTATCATATATTGTCTCCATAAGTGACTTAAATTCATTATAGGAAGTCTTATTAGAAGAGATAGGGACAACCAGATATGTTAAAGGTGTAAGCTAGGAATAAAGCAAACCAGGGAGTATAGAAAATAACACTAGCAGATATAAATAAACCACTCTTCACTTTATTGATGTTCAATATAAACAAGTTCTTGAACATGTTTGTACCTATCACTAGTGATGACAAGGAATTAGCATCAGCTTTTGAGAAAAGGAAGAGATCATCAACAAAAGTTAGGCTAATAATCTTGAGTTTTTTTTTCATTTTGAGTGATTCTTGAAAGAGTTGTCTTGCTTAACTATTCTCTTCAATATTTTAGTGAGAACTTCCATGCTAAAGGTAAACATATATGGGAAAATATGTTGTCCTTACCTCAATTCTTTAGCCCCTTCAAATTTCTTAGTATAAACTCCATTAACTATAACATTATAGGATATAGTAAATAAGCATTGGTTGATCCATTCAATATAGATAGAAGGAAATCCATATGCTTTGAGAGAATTAAGAATAAAAAAACACTCCAAAAAGTTAAAAGCTTCATATAAGTCTATTTTAATAGCGCAATTCCTAGTAGCATTTCTCTTATTGTATTTTTTGAAGAGAAAGAGACCTTAAGCAATCAAAATGTTGTCCCCATTTTGTCTTCCACTTAAAAAATCTCCTTGAGAAGAATCAATAAGAATAGGTAATATAAATTTCAGTATATCAACTAAGAGTCCTTTAGAAATAACCTTCCATATTGTGTTCCAATATGAAGTAGGTTTAAAGTCCTTTAAGGACTTAGGAGCCTTACCTTTAGGAACAAGATAGATGTAGGTTATATTCAACTCCTTTAAAAACTTCCTCTCTTTAAAGAAATTGAGGACAACATACGTTACTAAAATCTTTGTATGAGTATAGGTTGTATGAAATAAGTTATCATTCCACCTATCTAAACCAAGGGTTATATGTGTTTTTAAAGAAAATATTGATTTTTCTACAATAACTTCATTGAAAGGTTTAACAAGAAGAACAACTTCCTCATAAGTTATCAGTTCCTTTAAAATACCTCTAATTATAGGAATTGAGTGTTGGGACCCGATCTCGAGACCGGGCCCCAACCGGAGAAGAACAAAAAACAGAGCGAAACAAAGAAGCGAAAGATCGCTAATCGGAATACAAATCAAATCGAATCGGAAAACGAATGTGCGACATCCAGTAACGAAGATTGATCGAAAACGAAGCGAGACGCGTTGGAAACCTTGACTGAACCCAAACCGAAATCTGGTATAATATTTTTTTTTCTCTTTATACTAAACCATTCCAATTTCCCTTTAGGAAATTATCCTTAATTCAAACTCAATTCATAAATTTCTTCTTAATCAAATCATACCTGTCCCAAACTTTCATCATTTAACTAAACATTTATATTTAGCAAAACTAACTTCTTAATCATATTCTTATTCTTATTCTTATTTTGCCGTAACCCGATTTTCTCGAAAATCGGGCAACATAACGGCTGTATTTTGACAGCCCAAAAATTTCTGCAAAGGCAAAACACACTTCTAATATCACAACTAATCAGTAC
>JAOQMR010000213.1:11293434-11316378 GCA_027563865.1 Erythroxylum pelleterianum
CTGCTTTTGCATGTTCTGCTTTTGCATCGTCTGCTTTTGCATGTTCTGCTTTTGCATCGTCTGCTTTTGCATGTTCTTCATTTCAGACGTTCATCCAGTTACATTTTATTTTATCTTTCTCTTTTGTTTATCATCAAAACATTAATCAATACGTGAAGTCAATTTTGACTTAACAAATGTTACATCTGGATCTAATGTTAGGAAAAGAAGAAGGCAGATAATTAAGTTTTTTGCATCACGAACAACTCCTAGAGCCCAGCTTTCAATTCGTAGCGCCATGCAATCAAGTGATGTGACTCACAATGTAGATATGGTAATGGCTAGATGGTGGTATGATACTGGTGCAGTATTTAATGCTTTCTAATCTTACTACTATCAACCTGTGGTGGATGATATAGCCTCTTACGGTCTGGGATACAAAGCTCCTTCTATTGATGACTACAGAGGTAAACTTTAGAGTTGCTTAGTTTCTAGAATTAAAAGTTATTTGGAAGAAAGAGGAATGGATTAAGCTACTTATGAGTGTTCAATCATGTATGATGGTTGACCAAATAGGAGACATAAGCCTATTATTAATTTTTTAGTTTATTCTGTAAATGGCTCAATATTTTTGAAGTTTATTGATGCATCTAACCTTGTTAAGAATACTTTATTTGAGATATTCAATGAAGTTGTGAATGAAGTAGGGCTAGAAAATATTGTTAAGTTCATTACTAACAATGATTCCGTTTATAAAGCAGCGGGAAGAATGTTACAAAATAAGTATAATTCTTCTTTTAGATATTTTGCGCTACACATTGCATTGACTTAATGCTGGAAAGTATAGGGGATGCTAGGTATTTTCCTATTATTGATGAGACTATGCAGAAAGCTAAAAAGGTGATCAAGTTCATCTATAATCATGCATAGGTGTTGAATTTAATGAGAAGGGATTTTACCAATGGCAGGAATTTATGGCTTCCTACCGTGACAAGATTTGCAACAAATTTCTTATCACTTCAATATTTTGTTATGATGAAGAAAGATTTGGGACAAACATTTACAAGTGATAAGTGAGTTGTATCTCAATATGATAGGTTTAATGCTGGATTGGAGGTTTCTAGAATTATATTGGAAGTTATTGAATTATTTTTAAACCATGAAACGCTCGATTTCCATCTCAATTGTAGATGTAACCAACCCGCTAGTAGAGATAGGCAGTAAGAAATAATAGAAAAGAGCTCCATTAAAAAGATCTTCCTTAGTAAAATATTGTTCCGACATATAACTCTTCTATAAAGTTCATTAATATCTGAACTCATTAGTTTCCCCCCATTTATCTAAATGATCGGTCTCAACTCGGGAGGAAGAATGAGTAATAGACATAAAACCATCCATTCTGGCTCTATATTTATTCGAATACAATGCTTAGCTAATTCCATGCGTCTAACTAAAAAATCCTTTCTTCTTTTAAATGCTAATTTGTTATCCAAGTTTGTGAGCCTTTGGTAAGGGTGCTTTGTTTGGATGATAGTTATGAAAAGGCAACAATGGTTTTTTTATGTCATAGAAAGGGCGAAGGAAGCAATCAAGGCCAATATGAAAAATAAGCTTTCTTTGTACACATCTTTTCTTGCAGTCATCAATGACAGATGAGAGAGACAACTTTTTTCTTCGTTGTTTACAGTCGTGGCATTTTTTAATCTTAGTGTCTATTTCAAACCAAAATTTACAAAGAAAGCTGAAGTTAATAGGAGAATGCTATTAACTATTACAACAATTGTTGCCCATAACATGATACAAGATATCCTGAGCTCACAAATAGAGCTTTATAAGCGGTCTTCTGGAGATTTTGGGATGCCAATTGCTATTTGAAAAATAGCAAAATTTTCTCTAGGTATTAGCTTTTCCCTTTTCTTACTTGTTGAAAATTAATTATCAGTTTATTTTGTTTATAACATTACTTTTATTGTCTTACGACTTACAATTTCTTAGTGAGATCAATTTAAAACTGGTGTTCCAGAATTGCAAAGGTTTGTAATTTGAATTTTAAGTTAATGTGTGAGTGTAGCAGGTTATGAAAAGAATTGGAACACATTTGAATTCATCCATTCAAGAAAAGGAATAAATTAGAGCACAAGAGATTGAATGACTTGGTCTTCGTTTGTTACAATTTAAAGTTTTAGGAAAGGTATGTTATTATCATTATTAATTTATATATAATTTTTTAATAATTAAATTGTATTGTTTACTATGACTCTTAATAGTAAAAGTAGTCCAATAGATCCAATTTGTATTGATAATATTGATCTTTTGGTAGATTGGGTTTTTAAGGAATCGGGTTTGGTAGATGTGAATGACTTGGAAGATAATTTTGGATGGGAAAGCATTGACATATCATTTGGTGCATTAAATTTGAATGATGATGATGAGGCTTCTCTCAATGATGAGAATTTTGTTTCAAATGATAATTGGTTTCAATGTAGTTATAGCAGGTCCTCCTGTAGACGATTGAATGAAGTTTTAGATTTTTGTTTCTCCTCTTCTTTTATTTTTACTTATATTTGACGTATATGTTAAATTCTATATATGCAATATAATTATAAATGTTTTTGTTTTAGGTTTCACTTCTATTTGGTTGTTTCCTTATCACGAACTCTTAACCTAAATTGTAATAGTTGAGAGTTAAGGATATTTCTTATTTTTTATTTGATGTTTTGATGTAATTGTTATTTATTATATGATCAAATTGTAATATTTTCAATATATTGCATTGTTCTTAATTTTATATTTGTATGATGATTGTCTTTTTTCATATTAATTATGGTTATTATTTATTTGTGAAATAACTGAAAATTATCGTTATTTCATATTAATTGTGGTTATTATTTATTATTATGATTTTTGGAGGCATAGTTGATGTAAAATTATAAAGTATACAATAAAATATATTAATGGACTATTTTACAAGTTTTTAAAAATTCAGGGACTATTTCACAAAATTTAAAAATTGCTTGAAACAGTACCAGGTATTGACTGGTACTAGAACAGTACCGTATCAGAACCCAATTAGATACCAGGGCCAGTACGATATTCATAATATTGGAATCAACTAACAACTACTGCAATCTGCTGATTGCCAAACAGGGCCATTAGCCTTGTTTGGTAAATGACTGATCAACTATTTTTTACAGATTGAGAGATATTTAATTATTTGACCATATCAAACCGTTGATAATCATGTTTGATAATCAATTAATTAGGTTGACAGATTGAACCCAATATGTTATTTTTTAAAATGCTTCTATGAGGAATGTTTTACTTCAGCGGCTGAAAAATTAAGGGACGAAAAGACGATTGTGCCAAAAAGTTGTTACAAATTACTCAAGTAACCGTCTTTTATTATTGCTTTCCCTTCACCAAACACTAGTAATCTAAACTATTAGTCCGTTGTTTTTGAAGTCATGTCATGTCCTTATAAATCCATTTTTTTAAGTCATGGACTCATAAGTCATTTTACTACTAAACAAATAATTTTACCAAACATCTTTAAATAAACAGTTGGCGTTATCCGTTAGTCAAATCAGCTAATATAATCTCCTGTCAGCTAACTACTGATAGAATCATCTAACAACTAATACAATACGTTGATTGCCAAACAGGACCATTGACCTTGTTTGGAAAATGGCTGATAAGCTATTTTCAACGGATTGAGAGATATTTGGTTGTTTGTACATGTCAAACAGTTAATAATCATATTTGATATTCAGCTGATTGGGTTGGCAGATTGAACTCAATCCGCTGTTTTTTAAAATGCTCTTATGAGGAGCATTTTGCCCTAATGGCTAAGAAATTAAGGAACAAAAAAGATGATTATGCCTAAAAGTTATTGCAAACTATTCAAGTTGTCATCTTTTATTATTGCTTTCCCTTCACCAAACACTAGTACCTTAAACTTCACTAATATGCCACTAAGAGAGAGGGGAGGGAGAGGGAAAGAGAGATAGAACTATGAGAACTCTTGTAATTGAACATTATTATCAAATTCCTATTTGCAATTGGGCACAATCCTCCTCTGTAAAACTTAGAGACATTGCTCTTGCTATGTAAGTTTGTCCTCTCAAGTAGTTGACCATTACAATGGCTAACCTCACCAATATACGTCGATCAGATTCCGATTAGTGACATCTTTTTTTAGTAAGTTTGTCCTCTCCCTTCCCACCTCACCCACATACTAAGTTTATATTTTTTTTGAATTTTTTGGACATGTTAGGTAATATTTATTTGTATTTTTGGATGTATTGGTTTTTTCTAGATCTAATTCAATAAAAAATAATCGTTTTTGGTATTTCTTTTTTTTTTGGATAATGAATTGATTTGTATGAGCTTGTGAAATTATGATGATTTTGCATAGTACTGTAGATTTGATTTGTATCAGGTCTGCCTTGTAAAAATAGCAACCAAATTAACTAGTTAGATTTGATGTCATTTTGTTTTTCACTCTTAAATGGTTATGCACTCTTACATAGTTTGTGATTTTAGATCTTTTTCGTAAAATTTAAAGTATTATGATCATAGATAAGTTGGAGTCTGCTTATAAGTTGTTATGTCTTCTGGTTGATTTATGGTCATGATTTTATTTAAACATTCCTCCACTCTTCCCTATTATAGTTAAACAATTAAAAAACATGCTTGAGTGTTTAGAAATTCACCTTAACAATAAGCTATTAGTTCAACAAAATATAAGAAATAAGCATTATTATAACTAAGTTATCAAAAGACATAAGTTAGTGATAAATAAGTTAATACTAAACAACTAATTTTATTAAATATCTTTAAATAAACAGTTGATGCTATCTCTCGGTCAAATCAGCTGATATAATTCGCTATCAACTAACCGCTAATAGAATCAACTAACAACTAATGCAATTTAGTGATTATCAAACAATGCCATAATTACTTAACGCTATGGGATGAAAATATATTTGCACAGAGGATAATAATTTATATATTATTTAAATTAGGGTAAAAATATAGATTTTTTCAGTAGTTTAAGAAATTTTAGAAAAATCTTTTGATTTTTAAAATTATCATTTTTTAAAATTATCGAAAATAAAAAATAATAATGAAACACACTTAATATGAACAAATTAAATTTGATGACCCAACTCGAACGAATTAAATTTGAATTAAATTAATAATTAAAGATAATTATAATAAATTATTTATTTGTGTCAAATTTAATTATTTTGATTCAAATTTAAGAATTTTGTCGAATCGTCATATAAATATTATTTAGTTAGTTTATATTTAATTTTTATAATTTATGTGTTTTGTTCTTATTTTTATTTGAAATTTAAAAGAAGAGAGTTTTATGAAAAATTGTAAATTAAAATGTATTTTTATAATTTTAAAAATTAAGGAGATTTGTATGATTTCTTAAAAGTTTGTCTTTTCCCTTTAAATCACAACGACTCCATTCCATTGCAAAGAAAGAAGAATTCAGGCACGCTCCGATTTGTTATTGCTATACCGTCCCTCAAAAATGGTAAAACCCGATCCGATTCAACAAAACCCTAACCATGTCGGAGAAGACATCGACAACGAAAGCGAAGAAGAAGAAGAAGAAGACGACGAAGCTGAAGAAGAAGAAGAATACGAGGACCTTAAAGTACCCCAACCGACAGAACGCTCAAAGTTGGACAATCTCTTCCGTCGGATTCAGACCGAAAATGTGCCTATTCGCGTCCATGACGTGATCATCAGAGGCAACAAGAAGACCAAGGACTCTCTACTTGAAGCCGAAACGGCCTTGCTTAAAGATGCTACTTCTATGCAGGACTTGCTCGAAGCTTCTAAAGTTGTGAATTTCAGGTTACAAACGCTCGACATCTTTGATTCTGTCAGAATCACGCTCGATGCGGGTCCGGCAGAGCTTCCCGGGACCGCCAGTGTCGTCGTTGAAGTTGTGGAGACTAGAAGCCCGCTTTCTGGTGAACTTGGCGCTTATACTAAAGGCGAGGTATGCTGGGGCTTGGGGATATGGTTGTTGAATTGTTAGTGTTGTCTTTGGTAACGAGAAACTGCCTGAAAATGGTTTGTTTATGATGTTGTGTTGTTCTTCAAAATTATGATACTAGCATTGTCGACTCTAAGCGTGCTTATGTTGATACTATTTCGCTTATGTTTTTGGGTGCTGAGGGGGAATATTTTGAAGAAATGTTCTTTGTTGTAGCAAGCACATTTGCTTTAATATTGTGATGGCTGTCTGGGTTCTCCAATCATTTGGAATTTTCAGCATCTCCATTGTAAGGAATTAGGGCGAGACTTTTGTTAGTTTTAGGTTGGCCTCGGTGACCTTAGTGACAGATAATTATGCATGTGCTCAACTATGGAGATGTTTATTGGCAATGGTATCTTATTAACATATGATCTGTTTGATCAGAAATAATTCGTTGGGATATATATGGCTATTGTGTAATACTGGAATACTTTTGTAGACTAGGTCTTCAACTTTTGAAGGTTCCCTGAAGCTAAAAAACATATTTGGGTATGGTGATCTTTGGCACTGGTCTTTGGCATTTGGTGGAGACCACATGTTAGAGTCGAGCACTGGTGTTTACCTTCCAAGGTTCAGGGGATTCATTACTCCTGTTACAGCACGGGCATTCCTGCTAAATCAAGACTGGCAAAAATTTTCTTCTTTCAAAGCACGGTCATTGGGTCTATCTCTTGGCTTATTTTCGTCCAGGAATCATGACTTGGTTTATAATCTTGCATGGCGTACGTTGACTGATCCATCACAAATGGCATCCCATTCAGTGAGGAGGCAGCTTGGTCATGGTTTACTTTCATCTTTGAAATATACATTTAGGATTGATCGCAGGAATTCACCTTTAAGGCCTGTGCGTGGATATGCATTTGTTTCAACGACACAAATTGGTGGTCTTGCACCTGATAGCTTACGCTTTTTGCGCCAGGTTTAACTTTCTCAAGCTTTTTCTGTGGGTATACTTGTTCTTTGACCTTTTCAAGGATTGTTACATTCTAAATTTGGTCTCAGTTAAATTGTGGTTACAACCTCTTGATTTTCTTCTTAGAATATGCTTTAATCTTTTGATATATCTGTATGATGGAATTGGATTGATGTTGGTGTATTCCATGCAAAAACTGTTCCTTGTAATTAGTGATTTTTCTTGAAGCTTGAATTTTGAAATTTTGTTGTTTGCTATTGCTTCAAAGAACGCATTTGCTTGCTCTAGAGTTTTCATAATCCATATGGTTCCGCTCCCTGTATTTCGGAAGCTTCTTTGTTTATGATCATGGTACAAAACATACTGAATTCTGCTAGATTATGAAACAAGCTAGTAATATTATAGTTTTACAGGTTAGAGTTAGGTTGTTCTTTTAGTCATAATCACTAACTAGTTTTGTGTCTGCATTTGCGTCATGCTTTTCTTGTGGGTTAAGAAGTTATTTACAGTTACAGTTAATTCATTCTGTAAGAACCTGGTTGAAAGATTGAGGATCTTTATACTCCGTCCTTTATTTACATTTAAATGTTCAGCTGACTGGTTTCTTTGAATGCAGCATTCTGGTATTTGTATGAGTTATACTAATAATAGTGCATTTACCATGTTATTGAGCTTCCATTCTCTCATATTAAAAGCAGGAATTTGACCTTCGATATGCTATACCCCTTGGATTTTACCGTTCTGCTCTCAACATTGGAATATCTGGTGGCGTTGTTTTTCCATGGGGAGTTGGATTCTTGAGCATGACTTCTCCATTGCCAGAGAGGTTCTTCTTAGGTGGTAATATATCACCAGTTTGTACATTGGGAGGCCCATCAGCAATGTGGGGCTTTAAAACAAGAGGACTGGGTCCAACTGAGCCTCGAAGGCAAGTGCAATGTTATCCATCTGATGAAATTAGCGATCCTGGAAGGGATTATCTTGGAGGAGATATTGCTGCCACTGCCTTTGCAGATCTTTCTTTTGATTTTCCACTGAAATGGTGCCGAGCTAAAGGAATCCATGGACACTTTTTTGCATCAGCTGGAAATGTTGATAAATTAACAGAAAATGCATATAAAAATTTCTCTTTACAGAAGTTTGCAGATTCATTTAGAAGCTCTGTTGGAGGTGGTATTGTTGTCCCTACAAGTCTGTTCCGGCTGGAGGTTTGTTATCTGTTCGTTTATTTCAAATTTGGAACTAAGTGATCAAGAACCTCTTTGACAATGGTAGTTCTCTTGCAGCAAGTGTTTCTTGTCCTTAATTAGAACTAAACGTGGACTTGGAGCTAATGTTTCATGGGACCTAATGCTTTTGTGATCTTGCATAAAACGTTTATTTCTCAATTATCTTGTTTTTTATTTGGTCAATTATCTGATCGAGACTTGCACGTTCACACTAATTAAGTTGGTTTTCTTTCCAGCTGAACTATTGTTATATGCTGAAGAAATTTGACCATGACAAAGGGGGATCAGGATTCCGGGTCAGCTTTTCTACTCCATCGTAATAAGTCGGCGGCTTATACTTCAATCGGTTAATGATACCTGGCCAACACTGCCAACACAGCAGTTTTGAAGAGGTAAGCAAGTGTTATATTTCCTGAAAATTTCAAGTATCGGAAGGCAATCATTTTTTCTTCCAAGTGTACTGAATTTTGTGGAATTCATCCTATCCGGAATTTAATACTTAGGGGATATGAAATGCTTATTATCATCAACGTAGTTATTGCCTTTCATAGTGTTCTATAGTTATTTATTAAACCATCAAGCTGATTTTATGAAGATCTAGTTCGGTCCTTCCCTCCGTTGGGTATGTAGGCTGGTTTTTTGTTAAATCCTCACAGTTGATTTCTTGGCCCTTGTCAGTTTAATTTTCGTGTCACTAGGAAGTAAGAATAGACTCTCAGTTTTCCTCTGTTTATAGAGTTTAGCGAACTGTGGGTTAAATGGGATTAAAAGTGAAAGAGCTTTTGTTCTGTTCTTTATTAGTATGCACGAAAATGCCGCAGTGGACCTAGACTTGCTTTACACAAAACCATTTGTCTGGGGGCCATCTTGTAACCTATGTGCCCCGAACCCAAATATAATCCGAGTTCGTACCGTGACCCATTCAATGATAAACGGTTCAACGGTCCGTACCTCAGCTTTCTATTCAAGTCCTCCCTCCTCAGGACGGACTGGTTCTATTGGTCTAGTGGGTGTCCTGAGGGCTAAGTTCTAGGTTCACGAAGATCTGAAGACAAGCTGACAAAACTTTTGGCCTCGAACAATTTAGAAGCCACAACCAAGTGGAATTGAGGCTTGAGGTATGATCGAATCAACCTTTTTCCTTCCCTCATTTGTTGTGATTACCTAAGATTATGATATGGTAAAATTCTATGGACTAAGATCCAATGGTATTGGGTACATCGGATAGGGTTGTGAGCGCCGCAGCTTACCCCCAACTTCAAGACGGTGGTCCATTCTACTTTAACAGAGAACTCTCAGTCTCCAAGCAAATGAGACTCAAGCACGTCGGCGCAAACCAGCCAGTTTTGAACTGACAGTCTATATATGACTGATTGTCTTCCTGTAATTATCCCACAGCATTAGAATATGGCACTAACCATCATAAGAGAACGAATGTATCATATGAAATTTAGACTAATCAATTTGTTACATTGCCCAGTTGTTAAGAGGCCCAGTCTATTTTATCGTCTCTTGGAAGGTTATACACGTGAACTACATATTAATTACTTTTATTGCCCAAACACAAACTGAAAATCTATAAAAATATAGACTCAAGCTCTACCTCTGGGTCTTTTCGAAGCATCAAATATATAGCAATATAAATACAGGTAAATCAATCTAAGTTGGATATGAAAAGCAAATTGCAAAAAGACAAGCACGCACAAGAGACCAAAATCGATGCTAAGCTTTTTTATCCAACACACCTGAAGAGTTTTCCACGTCAATGTCTTCCATACCAGTGTCTTCGTCTTCCTCACCTTCTTCATCACCACTAAACTCCTCGTTGTCATTGGTTAGCTTAGCCATGTGCTCGGCCAACGGTTGATCGTCTCGTTCACTCACCTAAAGCAATGAACAAAAACAAGCAATAGAGATTAACAAAGGATCACCATTTGAAAAAACAAACTCTCATATTAGCAATAGCTTCCAGGAAAATGTTACGAGAAAATTGATTCACAATGCCAATCATGCATCTACATAATCAAACATTGTGATAGGTTACTAGAACGCTACGTATGGTTACTGTTTTTGTTAGTGGAGACAGATAACAAAACATAAAAAACTTGTGTCTCACAGTATTTAGTTGCTGACCCAACTTATTTTTGTTCTAACTCCATATCACAGAAACATAAATTTTTTGTTCATTCTAAAACTGTGGGGTCCCTGTGACAGAAATAAAACACAAAAGCAACTTCCAGAAATACCCCTCCCCTTATTATATATAATAACTAATATATATAATAACTATCATATATATTAATTATTATATAATATATTAATTATATAATAATTAATAATTAATATATATTAATATATAATATATTATATTAATATATAATAATTAATATATTATATAATAATTATTTTCTCAGCTATTTCTCATAATTCACAATTCTAGCCTTAACATGGATAACGAGATGTTACACTCATTTCTATAAATTTTTATGTTACTCATTTTTAAATTCCTTATTTATAGATACAATTAAATTACTAATGCAAATCATTTTCAAATAATCAATGAATTACATATTTCTAATCATATTATACTTCAGAGGTACTTTAGTCATTGACATTATTTTTTATGTTCTGTCAACTGCAATCAAACACATTTTAGTCCTCGAGACGAACATAGTTTTATCTATTTTGTCCATCATAACCAAACACCTCACTGTCTCCAATTTTTGTTCTGTTCTGTCTCTAAATTTTTGTTTCGTTCCGTCTCAGCATATGGATCATAGTAACCATACGCATCAGAAAAGAGTAGAAGACAAGTGATTAATAGTGTGGATCCTTTATTTAGGTGAAAATTAGCATAAAGGAATTTACAGGCAATATTCAAGAGGCGTCATTCTCTCCATAAACATTTTCATTCCTAATGCATTTTCCTTGTCCTTTCTACTCCCCTTTGCTAGCTAAATATTCCCCTCGCATGACACTCTTAACAAACAAATAATAAGGCAGAAACAACTACGTCACCTCACCCTTTTAGAGTCTTGTTAAAAACAAACAAGTAATAAGGCAAAATTAATAAATAACGTTGTTTTTTAGACATTCTCGATTTTCACCCGAATTTGATGGTATCCTGACTTTAAATCGAGCTTAGAAAACAATCAAGCCGCTCGCAACTCATCAAATAACTCATCTACTGTAGGAATGGGAAATTGGTTAGAGATTGTAGCCTTATTCAAGGCTCGGTAGTCTACACAAAATGTCCAGTCGCCATCTCTCTTCTTGACTAGGAGTACCAGGCTTAAAAAAGGACTTACGCTAGGCTAGATAATCCCTATAGTTGAGATCTCTTTTACCAACCATTCTATCTCATCCTTTTGACTAAGAAGGTATCGATACGGTTAAACATTGATGGGAGTCAGGTTTTAAATTGATTTCATGGCTTTTTTCTCGCCATAGTGATAGCTTCCTTAGCCAACTAAAAAATTCTTAGAATTCATCTGGCAATGCTCGCACCTCCTTCGAAAGTTGTTCCCTTTGACCCTCCTCTGAAATGGTTAGCCTACACATCTCAATCATCATTCCTTGTCCTGCTATTGGTGCGCCAATTCCCTTTGTCACCCTATAGCTTGTCGTTTCTGTGATTGGAATGCCCAGTTTTGTAATGAGGAAGTTATGGGTAGCCCCACAATCGACGAGGACCATTGCCTCCTAGCTCCCTATCGTTCCTCGCAGTTTCATGGAGTATGGAGACCTTAATCCAATGATTGAATTTAGTGTCAACTGAATTTCTCCCACCTGCAGCAATGCTTCAGTTTCTGATTGCCTTTTGGCTATCTCCGACTAGCTTTCAACTTCGTACTCAAACACAACCAAAACCTTAAGTTCCCTAATTTTACACCTGTGCCCCACATGATATTTTTCATCACACTTGAAACATTACCCCTTCTCCCTCTTAGCCTGAATTTCAGCTACTGACATTCGTTTGAAAGGTGAATTAAGGTTGGTGGGAGTCCTAGTCGTGAGTTTTTGGGGTGGTTTGATTATATTGATAGTAGGATGGTTGGCTGGATTAAAATTAGGTTGGGTTCGGGTAGGTTGGGTCCAGGTGGTGTATCGGTTTGGGTTATAGATAGCCATGGAGCTCTAGTTAGTTGGGGTCTTTTTTAACTTTTTAGCTGCATTGTTGTCCAGGAATGGGTTCAAAATTATGTTCCCCTCTTCTAACCTCTCAACTGACTCCATTAACCCTAACAACCTAAAGCAATTTATCTTCTTTAATTCTCCTTTTACACCTTCATCAAGCCTATTAAGGAATATTGCCACTAATGTAACATCTTCTAGATGTTTTAATGGAATGGTTAACGCCTCAAACCCCTTCTAATACTGTACCACAAAAGATGTTTACAGCAGTGAAAGGAGACGATGCTGGTGGGTTCACTTCTGTTTTGGCAAGTACCTTCTTAAGAGTTGGGTCTTTAACTCATCCCATGTTAGTATTAGTCGTCGATTCTCTTCCCGTTGTAACCATGCTAAGATGGCGGCCTGAAGGCGTACCCCTACTACTTCCAACTTTTCTATTTCACTCAATTTGTTCAAAATGAAACATTTTTCTAGTTGAAAAACCCACGAGGTTGGATCATCCTCACCATCGTAAGTGGGCATCTCTAGTTTACGATCATACCTATTATGGCAGAGTAGAACATGGTTGCTAGATACTTCTATTCCATAAGTCGCCTCTGTCACTGGGTTTATAGTTGGGTTGGGGGTCCCATCTCTACTTGATTTTGCTATACTTTTCCCAACAAAAATGAGGCTCTTGTGAAGGGCATTCAGAACTTCATCTAGCTTTTGGTTTAAAGAAGAAACTGAGGAGTCCAGGTGAGATAAATGACTCTCGATTACTGGCAACTTATTTTCCATATTTTCTACTCTTGCTTCTATCCTTGAAGCTGGTATTTCCCAAGTTCTGAAACCGGCTCTGATACCAAATTTGATAGGTTACTAGAAAAGAATAGAAGATAAGTGATTAATAGTGTGGATCCTTTATTTATGTGGAAATCAGCAGAAAGGAATTTACAGGCAACATTTGAGAGGTGCCATTCTCTCTATAAACATTCCCATTACTAGTACATTTTCCTTTTCCTTTCTACTCCCCTCTGCCAGCTAAATATTCCCCTCACCTGACATTCTAACAAACAAGTAATAAGGCAGAATTAACAAAACATCTTTGATTTCCTTTGTTACAGCAGGAACTACTTTTGTTACCTTCTATACGAAAAAAGTATTTTCTTTACTGTACTTTCTCTGTTTTATATGTTACATATAAATAGGAACACATGGTAACTATACTAGAAAAGAAATCTGTACAAAATCAATCAATCTCCTAACTATTCTTCTCTAATTACTTTGTAAATCAATAACTGATTCCAATCAATCACCTAAGAATTAGTCACTAATTATAACATTTAATTCCTAAATATTCTCCTTTCCAACACTCCCCTCAAGTTGGCTTGTAGATGTCTTCCATAGCTAGCTTGCTCACTATAAAACAAATTGTTTCTTTGGTAGTCCTTTAGTAAGAATGTCTACTGTCTGCTGAGCTGTTGGCACATAAGAAACACAAATCAGACCATTCTCAAGTTTTTCCTTGATAAAATGCCTATTGACTTCAATGTGTTTGGTTCTATCATGTTGAACTGGGTTATGAGTAATTGAACTACCAGCTTTGTTGTCACAGTAAACCTTTATAGGAAGTGTCATTGAAATATTCAAATCTTCTAATAACCTCTTAATCCACATCACCTTACAAATCCCATATGTAAGGGACCTAAATTTAGCCTCAGCATTACTCCGTCCTACCACATTTTGTTTCTTACTCCTCCAGGTAATTGGGTTTCCTCCAACAAAAGTGAAGTATCTTGAAGTTGATCGTCTATTAGAAATAATTCCTACCCAATCAACATCTGTATAGATTTCAAATTGTAAATTATTGCACTTTCTATACATCAAACCTCTTCCAGGTGTCTTTATACATCAAACCTCTTCCAGGTGTCCCTTTTAGATATCTTAGTTTTCTATAGACAACATATCCTGGTGAGTGCATGAACTGACTTATCATACTCACAAAAAATGCTATGTCGGGACGAGCATGTCATAGGTATATTAATCTTCCCACTAAACATTGAAACTTTTCCCTTTCAATCACATCTTCTACCTTAGCAAGGCTGAGCTTTAGGATGGATTCAGAAGGAGTCTCAGCAGCTTTGTAGCCTATAAGTCATATCTCGCCAAGTAAATTAAGAATGCATTTTCTTTGATTTACAAAAATACCGTCTCTAGATCTCGCAAACTCCGTGCCAAGGAAATATTTTAACATTCCCAAATCTTTAATCTCAAACTCCTCTGTTAGTTTCTTTTTTAACCTTGCAAGTTCTTCAAGATCATCACCTGTCAAGATTATGTCATCCACATAGACAATTAAGACTGCTAATCTTCTTTTATCAGAATGCTTGTAGAACATAGTATGGTCTGCTTGACTTTGATGATAGCCATAACTCTTGATTGCCTTACCAAACCTTCCAAAACATGCTCTTGGAGACTGCTTAAGGCCATAAATGGGCTTCTTAAGTCTACATACTTTATGTTGGCTGATAGTCTTCTCGAAGCCAAGTGGTGGACTCATGTAAACTTCTTCCTCCAGGTCGCCATTAAAAAAGGCATTCTTCACATTTAACTGATGTAAGGACTAGCTGAGACTAGCTGTCAGAGACAGTAACACATGTATCTAGTTAATCTTAGCTACTGGGGCAAAAGTTTCTTGATAATCAATACTGTCAGTTTGAGTAAACCCTTTAGACACGAGTCTTGCTATGTATCTTTCTATACTTCCACAGCCTTGCATTTAACTGTAAATACCCATTTACAGCCAACAATCTTTTTATCTCTGGGTAATTCTACAGTTTTCCATGTCCTATTTTTCCTAGAGCATTCATCTCCTCCATTACTGCTAATTTCCACTTTGGATCATCAAGTGCTTCCTGAATAGTTCTTGGAACAAACATGTTAGAGATTTTAGATGTAAATGCCCTATGCCTTTGAGAGAGTCTATCATAAGACATGTATTCTACAATAGGATGACTAGTACAACACTGGGTTCCTTTCCTAAGTGCTATGGGAATATTAAGATCACAGTAATTTTCCTCAACAGTAGGAATGATGTTAGAAAAAGTATTAGGATGAGGAAAGCCTAGAGTACCGAGAGGTTTTCAGGTCCATTACTCAGCATATCTGACTGACTTTGTGCAATGGGTATGTTAGGCTCTCTACTCATTTGATGATTCTTCTTCCTTGTGTAAACTTTAAACTCAGGTTCTAGTTTCGTAGAATTATCATGCAGTATTTCTCACCCCGCCAAAGAATCAACATTGCCTGGCATAACAATGTTAGGAATAGAGCTTTCCCTATCAAAAAAACATACTTTTCACAAAGGATTCGGTTTCCACAGGTTTAGGTAAAGGAGTTGAAAGAACTTACCAAAAATTTTCTTCATTTTCTTTCACTCCATGAAGGAAATTTTCTTGAAAATACGATTGGTGTTCAAGGAAGGAAACATCCATAGTGGCAAAGGTTTTCCAAGTTTTAGGGTTAAAACACTTGTAGCCCTTTTTTATTTGGAGCATATATGATAAAAACATATTTTTCAGCTCGTGGATCTAGTTTTGACCATCCCCTGTTAGATAAGTGGACATAAGTACTATGACTAAAAAATTTAATAGGCCAGTCCAAATAGAGACGGGCTCAAGAAAAAATTTTCTAAAGAACTCAAATGGTGTACTGTAATTTAGGACACGAGTAAGCATCCTGTTTATCAAATAGGTTGCTGTTAACACAGCTTCCCCCTAAAGATATTTTGGAACATGCATGGAAAACATAATGGCACGAGACACTTCCAGTAAATGTTTATTTTTCCTTTCAGCTATCCCATTTTGTTGTGGCATATCAACATAAGTATATTGTAGTTGAATCCCATTTTCTTTCAAGAAGCTGCCAAGAGTTTCATTAAAATACTCAGTACTATTATTAGTATGAAGAGTGCTAATTTTCTGTTGAAACTGATTTTCAACCATTATAGAAAAAAATTTAAACAAGTTTTCAACTTCAAATTTTTCACTTATTAAGAAAACCCAACTCAAATGGGTATAATCATTAATAAATGTCACAACCCATTTTTTTCCATAAACCGTATTGATCCTTGAGGGACCCTAAACATCACTATGAATGAGGTAAAAAGGTCTTGAAGGTTGCTAAGGTCTTGAAGGATAAAAAGTCTTATGACTCTTCAATATGCAAACTTCACAATGAAATTTTAAATGATCCAATCCTTTAAAAAACATAAGAAATATTCTTTTAAGATAAGAAAAACTAGGATGTCCTAACCTATTATGCGAAAGCATTATTTTATTTTGGACAGAACTAGAACTGATACTACATAGACCTTGAGCTTTTTTGCCCTTGGAATCTTCATCATCAAAGTAGTAGAGGCCATTTATCATCTTAGCACTACCAATCATCCTCCATGAACTCTGTTCTTGAAACACACAATGAGTGCTGGAAAAAATGACCCGAAAATTATAATCCTTAGACAATCTACTAACAGATAAGAGATTACAAGCTAGTTTGGGTACATGAAGAACATATTTAAGAGACAAAGTTCTAGATAACTGTATCAAACCTTTGCCAGCAATAGGAGAATAGGACCCATCTGTTATACGAATTTTGTCATGATCAGAACAAGGATTATGAGTGTGAAATAATTGGGAATTTTTTGTCATACGATCAAAAGCTCCTAAATCTATGATCCAAGGAGTGGAATAGGAAAATGAATGATAGACTAGGGCATTCAAGTCACTACCTGAATGAGCCACTGAAGCATTAGGAGCTCCTAGCAATCCAGAGTTAAATTTTAATAGCTTTAGAATATGATCTAATTGCTCTTTGCTGAATAGGGCAGCCTCAGCTTCATGAGCAGAAGGAGACCGAATTCTACCGTCATTTTTTCCCTTCCAATTTGCTAATTTCCTATAGAGTTTTTAGCAAGTCTCTAGGGTATGTTTAGGCTTGTTACAATGGTCACACCATACAAAAGGCTTTTCCTCAAATTTTTTTGGCAAATTTCGGCCTACATAGACCTCGACAACAAGTGCTGAATTTTCAACAGTGTTGTCAAAATTTTTCTTGCCGAGCATAACAAGCCTTCGACTTTCTTCAATTCAAACCTTAGAAAAAATTTCTCCGATAGAGGAAAGTGGTTGCCTGCGAATTATCTTGCCCCTAACCTTATCAAACTCAACATTTAGTTTAATAAGGAATTTAAATATACGGCTATCCTCTACCCTTTTTCTATAGTGGTGGTAATCATTTGAGGATTTCCACTCATAATCATCACTGAACAAATCTAAATCATGTCGTAGTCTTTTTAGAGATTGAAATATTTGGTAACACTACTCTCACCTCAGTAGATTTCTCCAATTTTCAATGTCAACTCATATACCTAAGACTGGTTTTCTAGGTCTGAATACATCTAGTTGATATTGTCCCACAACTCTTTAGCCGTGTGGAAACATATGTAGTTGTTGTTGATTTCCTCCTCTATAGAATTCACTAACCATGTCATCACCATGAAATTGTTAGCATCCTAAGTGGAGTAGACTGGATCCTTAAAGGCAGGTTCCTTTTTTTCTCCTGTCAAGTAGTCGATTTTCCCTCTGCCACGGATGTATATGTGGATTGATTGAGACCAACGCAGGAAATTTTCTCCATTCAACTTTATTGTAATAATCTGAACTAAATGAAAGTCAGACGTGGGAAGATGAGGGTTATCGAGTCTTTTGGTGGAGTCTTAAGAAGGGCTTGACTGGGTTGTAGGGAGGTTTGTGATACAACATCAGATGTGGTGGAAGATAACTAGAGGCGGCTAGGGGGATGTTTTGGTGTTCAACTTAAAGGATTTTCTGCTCTGATACTATTTAGGAAAAAGTATTTTCTTTGTTGAACTTTCTTTGTTTTATATGTTACATATAAATAGGAATACAAGGGAACTATAATAGGAAAGTAAGTTTGTACAAAATCAATCAATCCCCTAATTTATCTTCTAACTAATCTTTTTTAATTACTTTTTTAAATCAGTAATTGCTTCCAATCAATCACCTAAGAATCGGTAACTAATCATAACATTTAATTCCTAAATATTTTCCTTTCTAGCACTCCCCCTTGGCTTGGAGATGTCTTCCCCTCAAAAGTATGGCTATATTTACGGTATAAAGGCCAGCCGATATAGACATACAACTCCTGTCAATAAGAATAAAGTTGGACAATCACATGAATGAAAAGGATTACATGTAAGAAATTTGGAAACACATCTGAGGATAATAAAAGCATCATTAAATTCAACTTAATTCCTAATGAACTAGGAAATGATAGGAAACAGAGGCCTATAATTTAAACAGTATGACATCATAATCTTTGTCAGTCTTTTAAACCTTCAGTTAGTTGATTTCCTATTACCTATCATAATTATAATAGCAATGAGATCATAGTACAATTACCATTACTATTAACATACAAGTATATACTCCACAGTATCAACTAAAGATACAATTTCATAGCACGAGTAAATTCAAGTTGTCCATATCTCCCTCCATCCCCCTTACATGCATAAAAGAACCAATTCTCAAACAAGAATTTGAACCAAGTAGGAGAAGCACAATAAATTTAAAAAACTCTTCCTAAAAAATTGCAAATCTAACTCAAATAGCAATTCAATGCCTCCAACTAGTGCCCGCAGTGTTTGGAACCATACAACAATGACAACAAAACCTTGTAGAAATTATTCAGAAACAACACCATAAACTAATCTGCAGCCTGGAGGCGTGATCGATCAATTAATTAACCTAAAAGACGTTGATAAATGAAAACTAAGATCACATCTAAATCGATGCCTAAAGTCGTCTCAACGACATATCACATAATAGAATGGACGAGCTTGCTCTTATTGTACCTTTCCTCACAGGCCTGTATGCCTCTTCGCTAACCCTCCTCTTACTTACCTCTTGCTTAAATCAATGTATCCTTTCTCCTTATCAACACGGAGCACCGTCACAGGTTCAATGAGACCCACTTTCATCAAACTGCTAATGTTGCGAATCTGACGGCGAGAGAGTGGCACTTGTTTTGTGTTGTGTTTTTGACTTTAGTAATTGTGTTCTTTGTTTGTGGTTATCTTATCACAAATTGAGGAAAATGTGTCTTTCAAGTGTGGGGAGGTAGCGAAGTTTGTGTTTGCATTACATTTTGGCATGTCTTATAGGTTGCATATTAGGTTGCTAGTTCTAGGTTTATCATTTTCCTTGAATTTGAATCTTCGAGATAGAAGGTGTTTCCTTCAGATTCTATCATAGTAGTCAGAATAGGATTGAGTCACATGCTTGAAGATTGAATTAGGCCACTTGGATAGAAGATGAACCATGCGGATTGGCTGAAGTAGTTGGTTACATAGGCTTACTTAGAAATTGATATTTGAGTGATTAGGTAACGTGTAGAAACATGATGGATTTTCATTTGAGCCTAAGTGAGGAGTTGAGCCTATATAACTATATTCCATAGTCATATCATTTGTTTGATTGCGTGAGACTCCCATAGGAAGTACCTGTAGAACTTGCCCTGAACTAATTTGGATATATTATATGCATACTACATAGAAATGATTAAGGCCCTCGTTCTTTTAGCCCTTGACTTAAAGAACAACCAATGTCATTATCCCTTGCAAACCCGTTTAAGCCTTTGACCTTTTTCTTTGTAGAAAAACACCTCATTTTAAACCTTAGACCCCAGGTATCATAAGTTTAATAGAGTGTTAAGTTGCATTGGTTTGGGATTCTTGACTAAAATCTTTCTTTTTCTAAGACGCTTTGAGCAGCTTTCTTTGTACCTTTACTTTTAGAGCACATTACATGTAGCTGCTAATATTAGTTTGTGTTTCTTGAGTTTTGTGAAAAAAAAAACAAAAAACCAAAAACAAAAACAAGAAAATAATAGTTAGTTATATCCATTTGCATGTCTCAGAAATCATTTTGTGTCCCTTTGCACACTTAGTATTCTATGAGCGCTTGTGATGAGCCCTCAAACCTTTTGGACAGACCTTAAACCCTAGCCCCATTACAACCCTCAGCAAAGTCCTTTTGCTTTATTTCTACATATAATCATTGTGGAGCAAAATTGGTGTATTTGCAAGCTTATGGTAGTGTACTTTCCTATGGGAAGTCTTGAGTGAAACTTGAACCTTAAACACTTGAGTGAAATGAGTTAATTTCGTGAGGAAGATCCAATTTGAGTCTCTGCTTGCCTTTGATCAATAATGTCAAATGTTGAGTTTGATTATGTGTACCGATGAAAAATAGTCATGATGTGTGTAGTAATTGGACATTTGAGAGGTCGAAGTTTGAAAGATTGCATGCTTTTAATCCTTGGGATGATGAATTGATAGAATGAATTGGTTGTGTTCGATTTTACTTGAGGACAAGCAAAGGTTTAAGTGTGGGGAAGTTGATAAGTGTGTTTTTAGGTTATCATTCTAGTGTGTTTTCATCTGTTTTAAATGCTTCTTTGTGTGTTTTAGTTCTAGTTTTTTTATATTAATCTTTTGCATCTTTTCTTGATCTTTGAAGTGTTTAGTTGTTTCTTTACATTATCTAGTGTTTGAGGGTAGTTTTAGAGCCTATTTGTAGTATGGATTGATGCACCTCATTAATGAATTATGCAGGTATCAGATTTGCAATTGTAGATATGATATAGGTGATTTAATGGGACCACTGGACAGACTTAGAGAATTCAGGTGACAATGAAATCTGGTGGAGAGGCAGGACAATGTGTGAGGAGCTTACAGTTCAAATTTCAAGTCAATGGGAGGTCCGGAGAAGAAGTTATGGGCAAAAGAATGAAGAGGGCAGAAAACCACGCATTTTGTCGGATTGTTCATGATTATGAGCAGTTAAATACTGTGTAGTAGTTGTTCTTGAATTATTTGTGGAATTCTTGTTGTTTTGGATGCAATGACAGATGTTTTCTGATATTTACTATGCTTATACCATTCAATAAATAATTAGAAATTATTAATAATGTTAATAATTAATAATAACATGTATGTTCAGTATATACTAAAGAATAGTAAATAATTAATAATAACAAAAGTAGTAATTAAATGCTAATAATTAGGAATTAATTAATCAATTAATAACATTTTAATAAATATATTAATTAATTATATTTGAATTAACTAATAACTAAATATATTTTAAGTATATTTAATTAAAAAATAAAAATAAATTTGTCACAAGCGTTAATAATAACATAAAAATAATTAATTGCTTAATAAATTTATTATATTTTAATAAATTTATTAATTATATGTTAATTATTATTAATTTAATTATAATTAATTAATTAGCAATATTTTAAGCATATTTAATTAAGAAATGAAGAAATAAGAATGAAGAGTGTAGAAAACTATCATACAAAAGTGCATAATCGTGCTTGTGCATGATGATGCAACGACCAGATGACCTCCTCTCTATCACAATCATGCACTTGCACGATCGTGTAACTACAAATGATCAGTTCTCTGTCACGATTGTGCAACTACCAGACTTCACTTTTCTGTCACCCTTGTGCTCGATTGTGCAACTACTAGACTTCACTTTTTTGTCACCCTCGTGTAGGCGGAACTCGCCAGGGGTTAGACATGAAATTTTTAAGTGGTTTGACTCTTCCCTTGCCATATATTGCATGGTGGTCCATCCCATCATTATTAAGTGCCAGATTAATATTAAGTATATTAATTAATTATAATTATAAGTCACAACCGTGCATCCTGAAAGCTTGTCACTAATATATATATATCTAGCATTAATATATAATATTAATATACAGTAACTAATAATATAATAATTTGTCACAACTTCGAATAGGTATATATATTAAGAAGACATTCATAAATAAAACTTAACAAAAATTAACAATTAATAATACAAGGTCATGATTAAGATTTAAATTTAATATTAGTGTATAAAAATAATAGCAATGAACAAGTAATTATTTTAAATTACACAGTCAATAAAAATAATTTATTTTGTGTATTTATGTAAATGTTATGACTAAGTTTACATATTAAAGAGCCATAGCCGGGCGTTTTAATATTAAATTATCATTATTAATTATTAATTATTATTAGGTCTTCACGACTGTGACTAATAAGTTACAACCGTGAATTGCATATTAATTATTATAATATTATTATTAAGTAATATATATTAATATTAAGTATATTAATTAATTATAATTATACATGTATGGCTGTGACTTGTTAAGTCACAACCGTGCTTGAGCATGAGTCACGCCTGTGACAATTTAAGTCACAGGCATGACAGTAAGAGGCAAGGCGTAAAGAATGGGAAGGTTGTAACTAATATATATATACCTAGCATTAATATATAATATTAATATATAGAAACTATTAATATAATAACTTGTCACAACTGCGAATAGGTATATATATTAAAGACATTAATATATAAAACTTTAAAAAATTAACAATTAATAATACAGGGTTATGATTAAGATTTAAATTTAACATCAGTTTATAAAAAATGATGTTTGGTTTGTAACTTGGGTTTCTGTATTAATACCAATAATGTTGTTGTTGTTGTTATTATTAT
>JAOQMR010000213.1:11330122-11341468 GCA_027563865.1 Erythroxylum pelleterianum
TTTTTTGTCTTTTACTATTTAAAGACAATAATGCAACTTATGAAAGAAGACTCTCATCTTCCACGTTGCACACACCCCTTTATATATACATATATATATACACACACACACATACACACACATACACACATATAAATGTTGAGGTGGTCTCGTCACACTGGGGTCGGTCCTACTGGGTTCCGTGTGTCAAAAAACACCGGAGACCTATTTCAGTAATATTAATATTGCGATCTTATCGGGATCCATTTAGTTCTATTGTTCTCCATATAATTATTCTCTATCCAAAAACTTTATGAATCTTCCGAATCGCTCTTATGCGTGTGACCCATTAGGTTTCCGGTTATGTTGGTCACTTGGATTAACACTTAATTCAAGCAAGTTATGAGCAGCGTCTAGCAACACATCATGACTCCCAATTAATCGAAAAGTAAGTGGTTTGATGAATGAACCCGTGCTCATCACAAACCCTCTCAAAGACAATTGTTGTGCAATTCATCTTTTCACCATGCTATACTCACTTGCTTATGAGTATAAGCAAAGTGTCAACTCTCACTAGACTGACTACATCAAATCTAGTCCAAGTGATATTAGTTCTCATCCCGGGACTCATTACTCTATATGTTAATGAAGACATTCTTCATGACACATGTACTCCAGCCAGAGATTTTCAATTAATGACCCCGATTAGGGGTCGTAGGTGTCATCTTATTCTATCACAGAAGTGGTGAATCTTCTATTGGTTACTCAATTACCTTTGAACACTTCAAGTTGTACTTAATCACTATCCTATAAGCGACCTTTGTAAGGCAAAAAGGAATGAAGTCAAAGCATAGAATCAGTATCCAAGATATCATTGAGTATCTCAAGTTTAAGGATACTTGCACCATTGCTATGATGAGATTATCACTGACATTAGAATAGGACATCCATGTGATGATCTCATGGTAGGTCATCTAATGTACTTACTACCTCTAGTAAGCATCCACATCTCAACTCTAAACATCTCATGTTTACAGTTTTTGAGATCAAGCAGTTTGACATGTGCTAGTCTATCATGATTAATAATGTCCAGTCTCATTAATTAATCTTATGACTAGGGAATTTAGATACTGACATAATTGCATATGAGAATCTCAGTAGTATAATCACATCATGATTTCCTTCATGCTATGTCATATATCATGGACTTCATTAATTTGCTTACAGATTAATATCAATTCATAAATAATGAACACCAAATTAATGAAATATTATATATATATATATATATATATATATAACAATCATCGCCCTAATAGCAAAGCAATATCCGTGACTTTTTTTAAAAATCGTCACAGAAAGATTTTGGGGACACTATATTTTTCGGTAAAACATATAGCTAACGAGAACCAAAAATATCATACATATGAATTTGCAACATATATGTTTCGTAGATAAAAGTTTTTACCTACGTAACTGTAGCTGTAGGTAATAATTTTTACCGACCATTTGGGGATAATGTTTGTCATTCATCATCAAATGTTGATCCTTCTGTGAACGCTTCTATAATTAGTAGCTAAAGGCTTAGTTTTAATGACGATTTTTAAAATCGTATAAAAATCATCACAATATGGTCATTTTTAGCGACGATTTTTGGAACGTCACAAAAGAAACATAACTAAATGTCTACTTTGTTATAATGGTTGTTTGATGCAAATTTATTTTTCTGTCATATTTTCAACATTTTGTTTCTTGTTTTTACTTTTTGTTTCTTTTCTAAAGATAAACAAAATTATCTTTGGTCATTAATTCAATGTAATTATATATTTATTACAACTAATAATAATAATTACATTTTAGATAAAGTTCAAAGATAAATTACTTTGAAATTAATTAATATAATTTCCTATAAAAATAAAAAATTGGAAGGTTTAAAAAATTTAATTATTAATATTAACAAAACTCAGAAATCTGTATCTTTCTAAAACCCTATGAAGCTGAAGCCTAGTCCACCACTGAAATTTTAACCCTTTTTGTAGGCCCATAGACATAGGGCTTGTTTTCCAACTTTTGCTATCGCTGTGATGTGATTAACATTATTTATTTGGAATGGACTTGGCCCTTTGTTATCAAACGACAGATCGTCTAATGCAGACAGAACAAACACTATCAATCTCGAGTTTTTAAGGATGATAAACCCAAATTTGATAGGTACCGATGAAATTACCCGAACAGCAGCGAATATGGAGACCAAATTTGTACCATGGGCGAATACGGGGAATTTCATCTAACGATCCATCCGCTCCCCCACCTCCACGTAACACTACAGTCTCTTGGCAGCTATATAGATTATAGACTCCTCGCTCCTTGGTATATGCGTCTGGAATCTCGTCTTATCCTACAATATATCATTTCTTTTTATATATGAGTTACCCACAATGAAGCAGAGCAAAGACGACGGTTCTTCTCTGTTTCTTCTCCATTTCTCTGTTAGCTGTAGCTATGGCTAACACCTGCTTCACTACATCTAATGTGATCCATTACCCTAATCACACCAATCTTCTTTTGTTCTCTTTTAACTCCAGATCTTTTTCTTTCAAGAAACCGTTTTCTTCTTCCTCGTCTCATTCTTCTACTCCTCTTCTATCTCTTTCTTTCTCTCCTCTAGAGCCTTCTCCATGTTTCCGTTTGACGCGCGCGTCCACTGCTCCGGTCGAGTGTGCGCCGCTGGAGCCGGACTTCAATTTCGAACAGGAAATCTCCCGCCTGAAGTCTCTCCGGTCAAAGATCGCTGACTCCAAGACTTTGGCTCGAAAGCTCGCTGTGCTTGATTCTGACTTGAGAGTTCGCGCATTCTTTGAGTCTCGCAAAAAGTCGTTAGCGAGGCTTTTTGCTGCT
The DNA here is from genome assembly GCA_027563865.1 of Erythroxylum pelleterianum. Taxonomy (NCBI): domain Eukaryota; kingdom Viridiplantae; phylum Streptophyta; class Magnoliopsida; order Malpighiales; family Erythroxylaceae; genus Erythroxylum; species Erythroxylum pelleterianum. Next base: position 11,333,000 of record JAOQMR010000213.1, read on the forward strand.
CTAAATCTGGGCTCTCGCGAGTTGTTTTTGTTCAAGTGCTTGGTTGCAGCGGGACAACAGCACGTGCTTAGCTCGGGGATGGAGTTCGCGGAGAGTGAAGAACTGCAGTCGTCTAAAAGCTCGGTGAAGAAAGCGCTTTGCGCGTTGGTGGAGATGATCGAGAGCTTTGATTTGAGTGGTGATGTTAAGCGTTTAGAGAAAAGTATTTCGTTCGGTTTGGAAGAGGATAGAATTGATGATTTGAGGAAATTAATTGAGAGTTTGGGGGAGATTGAACAATTTTATGGTTGCATTGGAGGCATTATTGGGTGAGTGTTCTTTTTTCCTTTTTCTTTGTTTCTTTCAATAGCTATAGAGTTGTTTACATATTGGAAATGAAGTCTTGGTGCGAAATTTGGTAGAAGTTTATGTTTTAAGCATCTGGAACCGCAATTTTATGCAGGTATCAGATAATAGTGCTGGAGCTTCTTGATCAGTCAACAATCGAAAGACGGACTACAAATTGGTCGCGGAGCATAGAAGAAACTATGGAATGTCAGTTTTTGGAAATTCATGCTCCGAATGGAATTGACCTCTCAAAGAGTACAGAGTACGCGTCACAAGCAGCTTTATGGGGGATTGAGGTTAGTTCCTAGAACTTACCATTCAGATATGCAACGGTTTAATAGAATAATAAGATCGTATCCTTTTAGGGTTTGCCAGACCTGGGAGAAATTTACCCTCTTGGTGGTTCTGCAGACCGGTTGGGTTTGGTTGATCATGAGACTGGTGAATGTCTTCCTGCTGCAATGCTTCCCTATTGTGGACGGACTTTGTTGGAAGGCCTTATAAGAGATCTTCAGGTATAAGGCTGTGTCTGTTGAGCGTGGAAATTTCTTCCTACTTTTGATGGTTGTAAATATGTAAGCCATAATTGTTTGGATGAGTAGTTATATTAATTGCGGTTCATTGTACCAATGTGTTATCAAATCCTTTTAAATGCAAGGCTAGAGAATTCTTGTACTTCAAGTTGTTTGGGAAGCAGTGTATCACCCCAGTTGCAATAATGACTAGTTCAGCTAAGAACAACCATAAGCACGTTACTTCTCTCTGTGAAAGGCTTGGCTGGTTTGGAAGGGGTCGTTCCAATTTCCAGCTTTTTGAACAGGTTTGATGCTGAAGGAATTTTTAATTGTTTTGCTAAGTTCGTGTCATCATTTAGGTAGGTAATTAATGTGTGTGAGGTCGCAGCCCATGGTTCCTGCTGTCAGCTCAGAAGATGGGCAGTGGCTTGTAACAAAACCATTCACCCCTGTATGCAAGCCCGGAGGACATGGTGTCATTTGGAAACTTGCTTATGATAAAGGTGTCTTTAAGTGGTTTTATGATCATGGAAGGAGAGGTGCAACTGTCCGACAAGTCAGGTTAGCTACATTGGGATATTTGAAATTCTTTCTCTTTTGGATTTTGAAGGCTATCTTCTGAATTCTAAACAGGACTATTGACTGTGCAGTAATGTTGTGGCTGCTACGGATTTAACTCTCCTGGCCCTGGCAGGAATTGGTCTACGCCAGCGAAAGGTAGGGTCAGATTCGACAAACTAACATTATTATACTCTCCTGTGCTTGTTCTCTCACTCACTCTGAAGATGGCCCCTCCATCATAAGTCCCTGCATTTTACAGCCATTGCTACCAATTCAAGTCTATGCATTCTGCTCTCTGGTAAATTATGTACATAGAATTGAGGGAGTTTCATGAATGAGAAAGAACAAAGCATCTAGTAGACTTCAGTTTGAAGCAGTGACGTTGATTAGGTCTAACTTTGGTCAATATTGATCTGAATTCCAGTTGTTTTGAGTACTGAAAATCATCTCTGTCTTGTAAAGGCTGTGTAAATTCCTAACTGTTGCCTACGAATTGTATATGAAACAGAAACTGGGCTTTGCATCTTGTAAGCGTATCTCAGGTGCTACAGAAGGAATCAATGTCCTTATTGAGAAAAAGAATCTTGATGGGAAGTGGGCATATGGTTTGTCATGCATTGAATACACAGAGTTTGAAAAATTTGGAATTCCTAGTGGACATGTGTCTTCTCACAGGTATGTGTTAGACTTGAATATCATTTTCTTGATGATTTTCATGGTTATCCCAGGTTTCTAAGCTGTTATGTATACTTCTGGAGTTTGGATAACTAACCACGTTAGTTGGAGACCAACATGCAATACATCTTTCCAATGGTAGCTATTGTTGGCATTTTTGTTTAATATGCCTGAAATGGGAAGTGGGAACACTTTTTCCATCACTGTAATGCATTGTGTCGGGGAAACAGAAATTTAGTGGTTTTTAATCAACATTGATTTTTTTTCTTGAGAAATATGCAGTTTTGTGGGCTTTGTTAATCATCATTCCTTCCTCCCCCCCCCCTTTAGTTAGTACTAGTTACCACATCTTGTTTTGGTAGGGTTGCTCTCAATTTTGCTTCAACTTCTAGGTGATGAATTGAAAGATGCATGTATGAATTTCACTTTTCTTGTTAAGTTTGCAGTCAGAGTTTCCTGCAAATACGAACATTCTTTATGTGGATTTACATGCTGTGGAGGAAGTTGCATCAAGTGATAATGAAAAATGTTTACCGGGAATGGTACTTAATGCAAAGAAGCCAATTTCATATGTGGACCACTTTGGGAATTGTTACAGGTACCTTCTTTTCTTAAAAACTGTTGCTCATTTTCATATGATGACTGTTATAATTCCTGTCTACCTAATGTTGTGGTGAATCCTCATTAGAGTTAATTAGCTGCATCTTCTGCAAATCTCCACAAGTATGCCATATATGGGGGTTTCTGTTGTTCTGGATATTGGTCTTGTTATTATTATTCCTTGTAGCTAATGTAGTATGCCTACAAATAGTTGCTTGATGGGGGCATAGTTCCAATATTATGGACAATATACTTTTCTATTGGTCATCTTACTTCTTGGCTCTAATAGAAAATAATATTATTATGCTGCCACGGCACTAAACCAATTGCTTATTGTCTTTTCATTTCAGTGTCTCTGGTGGTCGGCTAGAGTGTACAATGCAAAATATTGCGGATAGTTTCTTAAATACCTATTTATCCAGATGTTACCAGGGTGTGGAAGGTATAATAATTCTTGCTATATTCTCTCGGGCAGCAGATTGCCAGTTAGAAGTTTTATTTGGCTTCACTTTTTCTTATCTGTTTCACTTATCTTCTTCATAACAGTACGTGTTGGCAACCTATTGGCAGATGAGATAGATACTTTTATTGTGTATAATGAGCGAAGAAAGGTTACATCTTCTACTAAGAGAAAGAGAAGACATTCAGACAGTTCATTGCATCAGGTTATACTTTTCTATCAAATTGCTTTTTGAGATTATTTTAATTTTTGCAACAGTTTTATGTGATCCTTATATTCATTCAAATGCAAAGCCGTTGAGAATACTTCATGGTTAACATCTTTCTCCATTTCTGAGTACTTATATCATATATATTTATTAGGATTTGTCAAGTGCTAGATTCATATTTAGTCTGGTTACAGTAGATGTGATCTAAATGACTTGATCTTTCATTTGTCTGCAGACACCAGATGGGTCATTGTTAGATATCTTAAGGAATGCCTATGATCTTCTTTCCCGTTGTGATATTGAGCTTCCTGAGGTATCTTTTTGAATCTTCTTTTGTATCAAGCCCATATCTGTATCTACTTGGTTGTACCTCATTTGTAGACTTCACTTGTCATGTAATTCTGTACAATCTGCATAGTGATTTATGGTTTTCCTTTTGAATTTTACAGATTGAGGATAATGCGAAATATGCCAACTCTGGACCACCATACCTAATCCTCCTCCATCCTGCTCTTGGCCCACTTTGGGAGATTACTAGACAAAAAGTAAGCACATTAAATTCGTGGTTTCATTATTTATTAATGTTCTTTCCCTTTGATATTAATTGTGATAGTAATTGGCAGCATATAGAGCTCTATATAATATTGATTCATGCACTAAATAACTATACGAAGCATGTTATTTTGCAAGCTTTTGATCAACTGGTGTTCCATTACTGCAAAGAAAAATTCCATGCATTTATTGTAACTGAATTCGATTCTCTTCTGTGCCTTTAGAAATATGTATTCCTCATTGTGATTTTCTTTTCTATTTTCTCAGTTTAGTGGAGGATCAATATCCAAGGGGTCTGAGTTACAGATTGAGGTAGCCGAATTCTTGTGGCGGAATGTTCAGGTATATGACCGTTTACCTTTGAGCATGAAAGCTACTTTCACTATGCTAACTGAAATTTCTGATCCAGCTGGAGGGTAGCTTGATTGTTGTTGCTGAAAATGTTATGGGTGCAACCAGGAATGGTTCTAATGGTGAACCCATATTACATTATGGGCAGAGGTAAAGTCTTGCTTTGTTTTTTCTTGAATTATGATAAGTACTTACAGGGTTACCAATGACTTTCATTCCTGATCAGGTGTGGTAGATGTAAACTGCAAAATGTCAGAGTTCTGAATGAAGGGATTGAATGGAATTGTGGAGAGAATAGATACTGGAAGCATGATGTGCAAAGATTTGAGGCACTTAAAATTATACTTAATGGAAATGCTGAATTTGAGGCCGAGAATGTCACAATAGAGGTTTGATTAATATGTGAAGCCATTGTATCCATTCTATATGTTGCCTGCTGTTTGAGTATAATGGAAAGCATATTATTTGAGCACCATGAATTTGAGCATGCAAAATTATTAGGAACTCCACAAAATGTCTTGCATTTAATTCAATGTGAAAATTAATTTATTAGTTACTATTTGCTCAAATTTATGTGAAACCATGAACGCAAAATTTAGCATCCACGCATCAGTGGTGGGTAAAATGGAACTAAGATGTTGGGGCATAACTTAATTGAAATGATGCTTTCAGGATTCAGTTGTGCTAATTTATGGACTCCTCATCTTCTAAATCGTCCAAAATTTACTTTTAGCTTAGGTATCATGTCAGAAGAGTCATTTGGTTGTTTCTCTTTCTGTTTGGGCAGGGAAATCATAAATTTGAAGTTCCAGACGGATACAAAATGAAGATCACATCAGGGGAATCAGGTTACTACTGTATATGCACATATCTTGTAGGAATAATTACTCAATGTCTCTCAGAAGTCATCGTGTTGACTGAATATTACACTTATAGAACCATAAAATCAATGCACAAATTCCGTATGCACGTTCATGCCTAAACTGCTGTTTCTTTTTTAATTCATAACTCCAGATTTTAGCAATAAAATCGGACAGGATAAATATTAAAATCCTTCTCGATGAAAGTAATTTGTATTCATGGTTAATGATTCTGGTGCGGTGCAGGTCTCAAGGTCCAGCTCAATCGCATAGAATCCATTATGATGGATAGTGGAAGCTGGTACTGGAACTACAAGATCAAAGGGACACACATTGTGTTGGAACTAGTGGAGCTGTGAAGTAGAATCATCCTTAAACCGCGTCATATGTGAATGATAAAATAGTTCACAAAGGCCTAAAGAGCTCAACTTTTTCATAGTTGTTGATTGGTTTAACATAAGTTAAGCCATCAAATCCAGTATAGTAAATATGTTGTATTAGCTTTATATTACCTGTACGGTCCGTCTAGTTCTTTAAAGCTTTTGCTTTTCCACCCCACTCCCCCTTTGTTGAAGCTGCTGTATATATATAACTCCAATGCGATGCAATGTAAGGTTTCATATTATCTTTCCATGCCCATTTTATTAACACAAATGCAGAAACAGTCTAAGGTTAGGGGATTTTCATCTGCTACAAAAGTTTGGGATAGTGGGGTGAGGTGAGTATTTGTTTTCAGGTGCTCATTATAAGTTGAAGCGGTTGAATTTTAAAAAAAAAATATTCAAGAAAGGGCAAAGTAGGTTCTTATGCAGAGTTCTTAAATATAACTGTAAAACTTACATTAAAAAAATATATCACGGTATGATTTGTATAAACTCCACAGATCTACACTTCGCCAGGCAGATCATTTTCATCCAACAGGATTGTGCGATTGAGAGCAACACCTATTAAGTAGTCTGAGCAATGCATCAGCTTTTCTTCTGGTTTTCAAAGACCCATCAGTTGACAAGCTTTGAAGAGAAGGAATGCTACGAGGATTCAAAAGCAAACGCTTCGTAACCTCCTCTCCTCCATCTCTACACAGCCCCAACAGAAGGGTTATTGAGTTCTCTTTCCCTTTGGCAGATCCGAATCTTAAAAGATCAACGAGAAGTGGCACCAAAATCCTACTTTCCCTGATCGCCTCTAGCCCTTCAGAGCAACCCAAAAGTATAGCCAAAACTGCCAGGGAATCGTCTGTAATGCCTGCCTTGTCATCCATTAACAGTTGGATGAGCAGAGGGACTGCTCCAGCGAGCACAATATGAGCCTTGTTAGCATCGTGGAACGCTAGATTAAACAGTGCACTTGCAGCGTCTCTTTTTCCCAGAGTCGTGCCTTCTCTGAGAAGCAAAACCAAAGCTGGGATTGCTCTGGGATGACATCCAATGCTGACCTTGCATTCCTTTATCATGGACATGCTAAAGATTGCAGCAGCTGCATTTTCTCTGGCTTCCATGGTTTTACCTGATTCCAGAACTGTTATTATTCTGTCGATGGCACCTGCTGCCATTATTAACACTTTGTTGTTCTCTAAAATGGAAAGGTTGAGCAAGGCCGTGATAGCATTTTCTTGTATACTTGCGTCATCAGAACACAGTAATGTTACCAGAAAAGGTATAGCTCCTGCCTCAGCGATTATCCTCCGATTGCCCATACCAGTTTTTGCTAATAGCCTCAGCTCATAAGCTGCCTGTCTCTGAATTTCTGGGGACCCCATTGCAAGCTTGCCCACCAAAAATTCAGCTGTCATCTTAACAACGTCTATGGCGTCTTTCGTGGCAGAGATGTGATCTATTGCCTTTTCGTTTGATTTACTCGTGCTAGTGCTTGAAGAAGGTGAGTGTTCCAACAAAGGGATTTTATTCTCTTCACACCATTGATTCACTAGGCTCTTAAGGGCATAATTTGGTATCAAGGCCATGTGGATTAGTTTTTGTCCGCTCTTAGGACAAGTGTGATGGCCTGAGTTGATCCATTGTGCAATCGAGTTTCGATCGTAAGTGTGCCCAGAGGCTACTATTACCGGGTCTCTCATTAAGTCGAGAGAAATCGGGCAGCGAAACTCATCAGGAATGCTTGGAAGTAATGATTGAGAAGACGATGAAATGTCTTGATTTCGACTCACAGACGCAGATACAGACTCCTGCTTCAGGCCTTGTTTGTTTTTCTCAGTTTCTTCATCACCGAAAATCGTTGACTTGGAGTAGGTAACGAGAGATATGAGATTGTTTATATTGGAAATCACAATTAGTCCTCCTTTGCCAGCCTGCTCTTGCGCTTCCGACTGTAGCTTCGAAACTTCTTCATCGTAATCTATTTGACTGCTCAAACCAATGCTGCTCAAAACTTCTTTGAATTTGATGAAATCAATGAAGCCCTTGCTCCTGTTCTTGTTCTCATTGTTGTGAGACATTAGTTGAAGAAGCTCTTCTCTTCTTCGAAGCTCTCGAGGGTCAATAAACAAATTTACCCTCTTCGCTTGTTTGCGAAGCAGTTCAACTTGCTCTCTCGTATCTGCAGTTAAGTTGAGCAAACTTAGAGGTAGAATATCAAGTGCTCTGCCCATCTCCTTCACTAACGCGCAGAATTGGTTTGACACGATTTCTGTCTGTATCAGACCCCATAAACAGCTTCCATCTTTGCATCCTTGAATCAAAAACTTGACTCTTCTGATCACAGCAAAGAGCTCGGTGAGGCACAGTATGCAAGATGGAGGAAGAGGAGTTTCTGTCTCTTGAATGTCTTCAAATAAAGAGGACAAAAGTCTAACCCTCCTTATCATCGTTGAAATGTTCCTAAACTGCACAAAAGGAAGCTTTTCCATTGCGGAAACTTCATTGGAAATATGAATGAGAGATTCCAACAAAGACCCAGATGGCAAAAGCCCTGAGTGGATCATGACAAGAGGAAGAGCAACATCCATAGTCTCTTCGTTCTCTGAATGAGTTAGTTTCTGTTGTTCATTGCTAATATCAAGTCAAGTTTTTGTTAGGGCTTGGGAGTTGGGACTTGGGATGGTGCTGTCCTCATTGTTTTTTCCTCTCAAAAGAAATTATTAATTAGACCATCTGCACTGCATGGATTTATTTGACTGTTTCCATCTGCATAGTTGGCATAAGGGACAAGCCATATTGGAAGAAGATGGAGGAGTTCGTGAGAAGTTGCCACTTGGAGGAATTTCAGGCTTTATCTTTTCAAAACCGTTTTTATTAAAATAACAAATGTAGAGAAGAAGACTAAAATAGGGATATACCCTAAATCTCCTCATTAGTTTGGCTTACGTCATTGACGAGAATTCAGAGTTTGGTTCTTGGATTA
>JAOQMR010000213.1:11374399-11390532 GCA_027563865.1 Erythroxylum pelleterianum
TCGTTGATTTTTGTAAATGTTTTATTTTATTAGAAAATGAGATTGATGAATATTGACTTGAAAATATAATTGTCGATAAATGTTTAAGCTTATGCTTGGATATTAAATTGTTACCCACGGAGCCGTCGTGCTCACACCCCTTTCCTCCCCTCCACTGCTTTTGAGCCAGAAACCGGGTCTTCGCATCGGGATTGAGGCATTACTCCGATGCCTTTTGCTTTTGAAGTCATACTTTTGAAAACAAAGCTTTGGATAGCTTTTTGGCTAATGATTGTAGTTTGTAAACTTTCCTTTAAGCTTTCGATGTATTCGGGCTAAAATGCCCTCTAAAGCTTTGTAACAATTACGTTTTCATGTAAATGTAAAGAAATCGAAGTTGTAATGTAACTTGTGTTTATTTTCATAAGAATGTATAGTTGTATTTCTTTATGGGTTGGAAATGAGTAGATGTTTAGGTTGAGAAATGTTTAGAATTTTAAGAGTGTGTTATTGCCTTTTGAGTTGATGTTGAGATAATTGTATTGATTTAGTAGTTGGATGCTTGTGAGAGTTTGGAAGATTGAAGTGATTTTGTGTAGGTATGGAAGTTGGGTTGGAAATTGAAGATTTTGGCTAGAGCACTTCTAGGGGAGGTGCTGTCCATTTTTTTCTAAAATGGGCAGCCACTTGTTTGGGGTTTTAGACCATGTTAGAGTTTGAATTTGAATGGGAAGTCTTCTTAAAATTCGTAGAAAATGTTAATATTTTTAAAATGGTATAAATTGAGTCATTTTTAGAGTTAGGATGAAAAAGTTATGAACATTTGAAGATTCTGCCACTATTCATTTGGTTCTTGGGCTCTATTCATTTGGCCATTTTGGGCCGAACCTTTGGGAGGATTTTTTGCCCCTTTTGAGCGGTAATTGATTTTTCCATCCTTCATGAAAAATGTAGTGGGTCTTTTTATCTTTCCATGAAGGTATGATATGTCCTGTTCGGAGTTAGGAGTAAGAAATTATGAGGGTTGGAAGTTGGCTGATTACTATTCATTTGGTCAAGAATTACTGTTCATTTGGTTTTTCATTAGGCTGAAACTTTGAAACAACTTATGAACTTCTTAATGGATGGATTTGTTTTTAAATCCTTCTAGAAAGTTATAGAGTGTCCGTTTATGTTTAGATAGGCACTAAATGTACGAAATTCAGATTTCGGGGTGAAAAGTTATAAATATGCAAAGTTGGTTTTAAATAAAATATCTAACACCCTTTTTCTTATTTTCTTTGTTTCTTATCCTATCAATTTGACCTCCGATTTGCACGATTTTCAAAGCATTAGTTAACTAGTAAAATTTTCTATCCCTTTTTGATAAAATAAGAGTGTCGGGTTTTAGTTGGACTTTATGGACGATTTATGCCGGGTTTGCACGAAATTTCCTTTTGTGATCTATAAAGACCCGATTGAGGTGTTTTCTGCTTTTATTTTGACCTAGAGACATGGAATTTCGTATTAGCTTAGGGATCGGATTTAATTATGGGCTCTAAGCAGATCAATTTTATTGGAGGATAATTAAGGTAAATTTATCAAGTTTTGTTCGGATGACGTTAAATTAAGTTCGATTTGAGGTTTCTTTCGTGGTGAGGAATCCATTCCTTGTGACACGCGCGTCCAGATGCCACTGAGCTGTCAAGCTCAACCCATTTTTCCTCTCCTCAGGTGCCGGTTAAGAAGATCAGTGGATCCTTGCAAACAATTGGACAAGAGATAGTTAGCGTTTGTATTAGCTAGGTTGAACTCTTGTATAGCTTTTTAAGTGTGTCATTCCTTGAGCATTTATTGGTAAAGTGAGAAGTGTATTTCGATTTGTAAATGAAATTGAATTACTTTGCTTAATAATAAGAATGGAAAATATTGAGGAATTTTCCTTTTGTATATGATTTCAACCTTTTGACAATTGAGTATGATGGTTGTGTATATGTATGCCTCTTTGTTGGGATTTTGACTGGTTGCTTGTGTTAGAATGGTATGATGAATTGGGATATTGAAATTGTGTAATTTGAGCATTGTAAGTGATGAAGTTGAATGGGAACTATGGACTTGTTAGCTATGGTGGATGATTAGAGATTTGGGTTTGATATGAGTTAATTGAGTGAGATTTGGGAGTTTGATGTATTTAGATGGGTATTTGAATGTTTATGAAGTGTTATTACACTTGAAGGATTGAAATTGAGATGATTTGGAGTGTATATGATGTTAGGATGGAAGATGGAAGCATTGGAATGGCTTGGAAGAAGGTTTGGGGCACTTTGCCCAGTGTCCTTCTCGTAAGGTTTTGGACACTTTGGGCAGTGTGTGTCCGTTAAACGGACATGGGTGTCCGTTTAACAGACCTTCTCGGGTGAAAATGGAGTGTTTGGCCAGTCCATGTCCGTTTAGCGGACAGCCTCGGGTCAACTATAGTAATTCGTGATTTTGACCCGTTTAGAGTGCGAATCTCTCTTTGAGGCCTCTAATAGGAGTTGTAGATCTTGATGTTATATTTGAAATGGAAGACAAACGAAAGCATTTGGACATTTGTAGAGAAAGTTATCGCATTTGCGCCAAGAGAGGTTAAAACTGATTTTGGGAAAAATCATGGTCCAGTGTTTTGGGCAGAACTCTCTCATCCGACCTCCAAATGGGGTACTTCTTGACCAATGGATTCATGAGACATGTAGGTATCTTCCCATAAAAATTTGTATCGTTTGGAGTCAAATTGAGAGAGTTTGCATTAGAGCAAGTGAGAGGTCGATTGAAAGAGCTTGTTTGGGGATTGAGCACCTTTTGGTATTTTGATGATATCTTGAGGTATAGAACTCTGATTGATGTGATTCTTGCTCCAAATTAAACAAGAGACTTAGGAATATGATTTATATGAAGAAGTCAAATAGAAATTTTGATTTAAAGGTTTCCAAATTTTATTCGCAAACAGGGGAATTAAGATCCAACATAGTGACTGGTTAGTATGGGCATGCCAGGGAGCATCTTATGAGCAAATTTTGGGATGTTTTAAAGAATAAATATGTATATAGTAATGAAAATGAATTGATAATTGTCTACTAAGGGTTCAATGAACGAACCATTCGGGGTTATAGCCACGCTTAAGGTTTCGTGTTCGAAAGAGGGTTGGGCTCCGAGAGCAGGGTCCAACATACTGGGCTCATTAAAACTGTCTCGTATCCATTATGGATACTTGATGTTGTCCCTTATCCGTTGGGGATATAGCGCTCATTAAACAGAATGAGCTTTTGACTCTTAATCACAATCTGAGCTTAAAGATCATTTTCGGTGGCTACTCATGTCACAACTCTCATTATCTGATTATGCATTTATGTAATGGGATGCATCACTCATATTCAATCAATCATTCACAATTTAAATCACAATTATTATCGGACCTTGGTCCAGCATTCAACAATCATACTGAGTAAACACATAGTTAGTCTGAATTCATTCAAGGAGCACTTCAAATATCATAGTCCCAATCACATTTTTCATCGAATCTTTAATGTTCGGATTCAACACAATCCAATTCACAATCATAAACAATTCAGAACATAATTTAGACAACTAAATAATTAAGGGAGACTATCTAGGTTACTCATAAATAGCTTCAGAAAGGTATTGACTTGAAGACCCGACAATGTCTGGATGATGGTGCTCTAAATGCTCCTCTATATCATGCAAAACAAATTTTCATATATCACTATTTCGCACAATTGTATAAGTATTTATTTATACACATCTATGTATTTTAAATATGTACAATGAATGTTCAATGACAATCCCGAAGATCTTATCCTTATTCTTGTCACAAAATCATTCATATACCAACACTTACATAAGCTAATTTGTACTAAGTATTTGGACCACAATAAAACAATTTCAAACTAATTTCAAACATATACTTTCGGGTACACTTTGCATGACCATTCTGACAAGCAAAATTACACTTCTTATAGAAAATTGTTCTCCTATGTCTTAATTTTCTAATGACACCACGATCATACAATTTGATTAAGCATTCCGAAAGTTATACTCAATTTACTTCGGACTATTCTTAAACTGCAACAATCTCTGTACTCAAATTCAAACCAGATTCTGGAATATTTAGAGATAGAATTTAAATTTTATTTCTTCAGATAATTTGTATCTATATATCTCTAGTTTAATCTAAGTCAAAAATCATTCCATTTTGAAATCTACAAATCAAGATATGACTAAAATACTGCTAACTATTTAGTGAAATCATTCCAGTTAAGAAATTCCATCACACTTCTTCATTTTCATCCTAAATTCATCAATCAATCTTTTCCAAATGGATTCATATGGCCCTAAATTTTGGTAGAGAGAAAGAAAAATGTGCTATGAGTTTTTTGGTTTAAAAATCAAGTCATTTGGAGGTCAGGAGAAGAAGTTATAGCCAAAAGAATGAAGGATATTTGCAAAGCACGATCGTACACTACGAGACGCTTCTTCATTGTCATTGTGCTCGTGCACAATCGTGCACTTGCGAGATTTTCCCAGTTTATAGAACAATGTCATGATCGTGCACTCATTTTTCTCCTTGTGCTATCATTTTCTTCTCTAGATTTGCGAACCGTAATTTTTCTTCTTTCATCTTTTCTTCCAGATTTCAAACTCCTACCTTTTACATCTAACATATCTTATCCATAAATCAACTTTTCTACTTCCATTTCAGCTCCAATCATTCACAAACATATCCAAAATCCCATATTAAAACCCAAACATCAAAACAAAACATATTCATGCATAATCATCAGATTTTTTGCACTTTTTCATTCTTTTACTGCATTCTTTTATATATGGATTAGTAACTTGAATAACATCTAAGATTTAAGCTACAATGATCCTCCAATTATAGTGGTTTTAATTATTAAATATTAATTTTTACCCAAAACTAGATGTCACTAAGGGAACTTTTTTTTGTCTCTAAAAACCTAAAACAATAAGCTTCCTATCTAAAATTAGATTCCTACAAAATATTGTTTATTATAAATAGTAAGTCATTTAATCTTCCACAATATGATTGATATTTTAAGGAGTAATAAGATGGGATGCCCTAAAAGTGATTTTTATTTAAGGTTTCTATCAAGCCTTTTCTTTGTTGTAGTAAAAGTATCCTTCTTGATGCACTCCACCTGGGTAAGTGAGGGGGATAAGGAACCAGAGCTTCCTTGAATCCCTCCTAATGAGGTTTTAGGAAACTTTAAAAGATTATCTTTGGTAATAGAAGCTAAATCATTATAGTAGTCAACATATTGATCTTAAGGTTGAAAGTTAGAATCTAGGAGAGCATTAAAGTTGCTATCTAGTTGATAAATGAATTTTGGTTTACTAGATTAAACCTTAAGTGTTGGACCCCGCTTCCGGAGCCTAACATTCGGAGTCATAAACCTATATCCTCATTACTCCGTATTTTCGGAGTCATAAAACTTGAGTGTATTTTCCTCTAGGGTTATTTCAATGAACCCTCATAAGCCATCAGTAGTTCATCTTCATTCTCGTAACATCCCAAAATTACCTCACAATTTGTTCAATGGCGTGCCCACATAAATAAGTCACCATAATCAAACTCATTTTTTATAAATTCAGAACATATTTTGGGAAACCTCAAACTGGAATTACAATTTGACATCCTCAGAACATTTTTTCCATTGCCTTAAGTTTCCAATGGCACCAAAATCATTCAATTTGGTTTAGAAATCTAAAAGTTATGGCTTAAACAATTTTGGACTGTTATTAAACTGAAACAGTACACTATACCCAAATTCACTCCAAAAATTAGAAGTCTTAGGGACTGAATTAAAATTCGATTCCTTTAGATAATTTATGGCTCTGTGTCTCTAATTTATTTGGAAATGAGAATCATCTCATTTGGATCTCTATAGATCAAGATATCACCAAAATACTGAAACATGTTTAGTAAAAATATCCAACTCATACTCTTCCAACTGATCCCCTCAATTTGATTCAATAAATATTTTTCAAATCAATACCAAAAGCTATAATTTTTGTGGAGAGGTACAAAATTTTCTTAAGAATCTAATGGTTTAAGAATCAAGTCATTTGGAGGTCTAAAGAAGAAGTTATGGTCAAAAGAAGCAAGATTGTTCAGTAAAAGACAAAACCTTGAATGCACGATGGTGTATTTGCACTGTCGTGCAAATTTCTCTTTACCTCCAAAAGCACGATGGTGCTTTTGGCCTAAAATCTTAAGCACGACGGTGCTTTTTCACTTCTTCTTCACCGACATCTGAACTTCTAAACTCCATAACTTTTGATCCAGAACTCCAAAATTTGCGAACTTTATATCAATGGAAAGCTAAGAGAAAGATATACAACTTCCAAGAAGACTCTAAAATATATTTTGTCTCTAAAAGGGTTCAAATTTCCAATCAATGTAGCTATCTTGAAAGGCCACCCTATGTAGCATCACAAATTTCTAATAATCATATCTCTCAACTCCAATATCCAAAAATTTTATACTATATATCATTGGAAAGCTAGAAAGATAATCTACAACTTTCATGAAGACAACTTTGGATCCAAATGATATATAGTTTTTCAGTTGAGTTCAAAACACAATTTCCACACATATGAACTTGCAAAATCCAATATCTATTCCTATCAATTCAACGACTAAATATCTTTCGTTAAACTCTTGAACCTCACCTCAAATTATTCATCCCATAAAACCTTTCTAAAAAGTTAATATAAAATAAGTGACAATTTACAATCAAAACAAAGAAGAATATACACATACACATTCCATTTCCACATCCATTATACTCAACCTTTACAAAAACATAATCATACACAAAAAGAACTTCTCAATTTTTCATTCTCATTTCTAACAAAGCAAATGTTTGAACAAGCTTTATTTACATATCAATAGACACATCACAAACTTAAAATAAGTACAAATGAATGCTCAATGTTTGGCATAATAAGCTATACAAAGGTGTTCGAACGAGCTTAGTACAAAAGCTAACTATCTCGAAGTTTGTCCAATTGCCTTGCAAGGATCGCTAATCTTCTCGTTCTGCACCTGAGGGGGGAAATGATGGGTTAAGCTACACAGTTCAATGGCTAATATATTTTTAGTCATTGGAAATGAGCCACACAATCAAACATATATGCATCTATTCATATAAGTACACTCATCTTATTTTGATCCAACAATGTAAGTTCAACATTCATAACTCATAAATCAATACTTCATCACATAAATCATATTGGATGTAATTTATCGATTACATCCTTGCAGCGTAATACACAGATTGCATCATACTTAATATATCAAAATGCAACTGCACAAACACATGGCTCGAGGGTTCCGTGGAACAAAACAGAGAAACCGAAGTTTACTCTATGAACGAAACGAGTCCACTTTTCGGATCTTGTGTGCCAAAAGCGGGCAGCCGGGAGAAGGTTTTATGTCGACGTGCATGAGACTATGAAACGGTTCCTCTCTCACCCAAACACAATCAAATCTCATACTCAATCCAATCATTCACAATTTCATATTCATATGCTTCTTTCATTTCATCATATTCTCATTTTTCATACTTTTTTTCTTCTTTTCATTCAATTCAAAATGTCTTAACTTTTTTCAAGGTATAACATGGTTATATTTCATCATGCATTTTCAAATCTTCATAACAATTCAAAATTCACGCAATTTAAACATAAACACACAAGTAGGGCATTTTCCCATCACACAACAACTATAAACATATTACCCACCTAATTAGCTTACAAAATCCAAGTCAAGCTTGCCTTTTCTCTTGCTCTTGGATTGGGTTCCCTTGATTTCCTAAATAAAATCAAAATTTCCATTCAATCAAATTTCCAATAGAATTCATAAAACTTTAAAATCACACAAATGAAGTAATTTCTAAATTGAGCTTAGCACTAACTTACCCGTGGTCCATCTAAGTTTAAAAGGCCAACATCTAGTTTAGAAATCCTAAAAATCAAATGGGTCGCTCAATCATCTTATTCCTCCATTCATTCCCAACACAAAACCCATCTTGTCTACTTCCTTTATCAAACCAACAAGAAGAAAATAGCTTGGAGCTTACCTTAACAAGATGATTTCTCTTCTTTTCTTCTTCTTTCTCTGCTTTCTCTCTTCTTCCACGATTTTTCTCATCTCTTCTCTCTTTTCACGTTTTCTCTTCTTTCTCTTTGGCTCTCACGATACTCTCCTCTTTTATTCTAATTTTAAGACAACTTTTATTATCTTTCTTCCAATTATACCCCTCACTTACTTAGCCTTTTCAATTTTTTTCCTTCTTTTGTCTTTTATAGCTCTAACTCCTTTAATCCACTCAACACCACATTAATTCTAACTAAATTCCAATCTTTTCATCAAATTTTCAATCTTTATTCATGCCTACTAAATTAATGACTCAATCCCAAAAATAATGAAACAAATAAATCAATAAAAAGAAAAAGAAAATTTTGGGGTCCAACAGTTCTCCCCCTTAATGAATTTCGTCGTCGAAATTCTTACCAGAGTGATCACACAGATGAAGGTAATGCTATCTTATGTTTTCCTCATTCTCCCAAGTAACTCATACACTTGAATAATTTCTTCCAAATGATAGTAGTCAACATATTCACATGACCTTTCAATCACTCATTTAGTCATTCACTTTTTTAACTAGCTCCTCAATATGCTTCAAATTATTCACAATTTTCCACTTTTTGCGTCGATAATACCAATATCATATCATATCGATATTTCTTAGCATACTCACATATAACACATTATGAATCTGAGACATCTTTGTTAATAATACTGACTCATAAGTTAATGGTCCAGTTCTTAATAACATTGTATGGACCAATACAATTCAAGCTCTCCTAGCCTAAGCACATCTTCCACACAATCTAAGCACACCTTGGGAATGTGATGCTCTTAGAAACATTTCATCCTTTGCTTCATAATTCACATCTCTATAGTGTCAGTACACTTAACTCTTATGTCTATCTCACTGTATTCCATACCTTGGGTGTTAACCCATCTAATTTATTCATTTTTCTTGAGTCATTTAATTCCCAATACAGATCAATTTCACTTATCATCCAAATAAAGGGACGAACGACTCTTTTTGTCGTATAATGCTCCATACCATATTCTAATGACATCACTGCGATAATGATTGCTATGCTTAAAGTCAATCAAAGTCGTACATTGCTCTAATATTTCTATGAACTCCAAAAATATAAGCTTTAAGCATCTCTAAAACAGTCAAAACTGTTGACAACTCACAAGTGTGGTCATTTGCTTCTACCTCCTTAGCCATCAAGCGCTGTCTCGACGTATTCCTACTAGGATGTATAGCTTAAGTTGTTATTCGTGCTTTCTCTAGTAATTCTTTACTCAATCATCTTTATCGAGTATACATACCTCCCATTTCAATCACAAAGCATCATTTTCCAATTCAAACTTGGAATTCATATCCATTTTCAATTCCTTAATAAGATTCTCAATTTCTGAATCCTCAATTTGGGTTTTGTTAATCCTTTCATGTGAAACTGATCTTCAGTTCCATAGCAATTAGTACTTTGATTTGCCTCAAAATTCAACTCCACATTCTACACTTTTTATTACACTAGATTTAATAACCTCAATACCTTAATTCATACTTCACTACTATCAGGATTTCTGCTTAATATGTCAGATACAACACTAACTTTACTGGGAACTACTCATTGGTATCATCATAATCTTTTAGTACTTCTATCTATTGTCTCAGTCTCATATTCAATTCTCTCAACTCAATAATTACCTCAAACTTTAATGATCTGTATATTTATATACATCTAAGATGTTCCTATACATATACTGTCTCTAAACTTTCAAAATGATCACCATTGCAGCAAGTTCCAATTCATACATCAAATACTCATCTTATGAGGCTTAATTGTCTCCATGTATACGAAATCACTTTATCATGCTGCATTGGATTTTATTCTAATCTCTTATACAACATCATTGTATACTATAAAGTCTCCAAATCTAGACGAAATAATTAATACCGGTGTTATAATTCCTCAAAATTCTCTTTACTTTCATTACTCATATGAGTTACACATTTTTCCTCAAGTATTCAAATTGCTCTTCTCAACTTTTCGATTGCATTTAATATATCATCAAAATTTGCTTGGATCACTTTAATCTTTAATACCATAATACTGTCAGGGATTTGTTAGCTCTAATAGATATAACCAAAAACTCCTTGTGCCCGTGATTGGTTCTCGTAATTCTTTAAGTATCTTATTCCTCAATGAGGTAGTATTATCTCACGTCATTTTCAATTTCCCAGTTGACTTCCTTTCTCTAATGATTTCCTCAATTCATTCGATTTCCTCTAATTTCACATTGACTTATTCTAATGTTTGCTCATTCATACTAGTTTCTCCATACATTTCAACTTATTTGCAAACTTAACTTCCTGCTTTGGTAACACATTCATCAAATTTCAATTTATATCTCCTACATTTGTAACACATTCTTCAGGTCAAATTTGTATCTCCCAAACATATTTACACAAAATATAATGTGAACCCATGTACTCCTCATATTAGCAGTAATGTTACCTCAATTTTCAAAAATCCACTCATGTAGTTGGATACTTTACATCAAGCAAAATACATACATTTTTAGTAGCATACTCTACCCTTTATGCTTAAGTCTCCACTAGGGATATGACTCCAATGTTCACTTTTGACTCATTTCATATTCATTTCTGATTTGTTCTTTCATTGATCATTCTTAATATAAACTATTTGATCTGCTTAACCTAGTTCAATGAAATTCTTCTTCGAAAGAAGATTTCTGGCTACTATTATCTATACTGTTCAAGTAATCTTTATCAATCAACTGCTATCATCATCAATGCTGCTTCAGCCATTCTCAACACCTCAATACCATCAGTTTCAACTGTTCATGACATTTTAATAATTTCAATTTCCGTCACACTTTACATAATCAAAATATCCTTTATAATAAAACTCAATGAATAAGAGGCATATTCATTTACTCTTATATTTTGGCATGTCACCAATTTATATCTTATGCTACTGATACGTCAATCGTAACTAATTCTGAACAACCTCTGAATATTATACTACTATTCAAAATTTCTGCTCCATCGTAGTTATCTTTTTAGCATAATCACCTATACCATACTTCCATCTCAGTACTCCGATTCGTCTCAAAATTTTAACTATAAGGATCATAGATTACCTCATATACCATATCCAATTATAAATTTCGTATGTTCTCAATCACATTATTCACCAATGTAACCACTTTATCAGATATGTACTCATAATAACTAGTCAACATAACCTCGAGAACTTCTACACATATCACTATCATTTGTTTCATTTTCCATATGTACGTTCTTAATCAATTTAGAATTATAGGCGCATAGCCATCTTGAAATTCTGATCTCAAATTCACTAGCATAATCTTATACTTGATCATGAATTCCAAGTTCAACTTGTCAATTCCACTTTGCTTATACACCATAAATCTTGCCATTTCCACCATTGTCTTTATTTCTTTTTCAGTCAGTTCATGAAAATATTTTCGCATCCATATCAATTCAAGTACATATCTTCAACAAAATTCCATTACCATATTCTCTGACATAACCACAAATACTGAATCTATGTCTAACATATTGAACTATGTAATATTTCTTATTTCTAAATATTCACAACTTTCCTTATCTTACACTCTGACAAAACACCATTCTTCTTATTGTTTCTAATAGCCTAAACTCTTAACGAAAGTTCATGCATATGACTCAAGCAGTTGCAATTACTGGGATTTTTTACTCATCAGTACCCTTCTCTAATGGTAAGGAATCAGGTGCAATAGATCCTTGCAAAACTCCTCGTGTTCTTTTACGAGGTGGCATTTTACCCTATCAATAAGAAATTATCACTTTAGCTTACTTTCATCTTAAATCTTATTTCCTATATGTATGCATGATATGCATATCACTTCATGTAATCAATCAATTCACAATGCAAACAAATAGTCACATAACATAACAATTAATACCATTATGCATTCTAAGCCTAGGAACCCAAAAGCCTAAGCTCTGATACCAGACAATGTTGGACCCCGTTTCCGGAGCCCAACATTCAAAGTCATAAACCCAGATCTTCATTACTTTGTATTTTAGAAGTCATAAAACGTGAGTGTATTTCCCTCTAGGGTTGTTTCAATGAACCCTCATAAGCCATCAGTAGTTCATCTTCATTCTCATAACATCCTAAAATTACCTCACAATGTGTTCAATGGCATGCCCACATAAATAAGTCACCATAATCAAACTCATTTCTTATAAACTCATAGCATATTTTGGGAAACTTCAAACCACAATTATAATTTAACTTCTTCAGAACATTTATTCCCCATTGCCTTAAGTTTCTAATGACACCAAAATCATTCAATTTGGTTCAGAAATCTGAAAGTTATGGCCCAAACAATTACAGACTATTATTAAACTAAAATAGGACATTATACCCAACTTCACTCTAGAAATTAGAAGTCTTAGGGACTGAATTAAAATTAGATTCCTTAAGATAATTTGTGTCTCTTTGTCTCTAGTTTATTTAGAAATATGAATCATCTCATTTGGATCTCTACAGATCAAGATATTACCAAAATACTAAAGCATGTTTAGTAAAAATATCCAACTCATACTCTTCCAACCATCCCCTCACTTTGATTCAATTAATCTTTCTCAAATCAATACCAAAAGCTATATATTTTTGAGGAAATATAGAAAAATTTCTTACAAATCCAATGGATCAAGAAACAAGTCATTTGAAGGTCTAGATAAAAAGTTATGGTCAAAAGAAGCAAGACTGTTCAGTAAAAGACAAAGCCCAAATGCACGATCGTTCATTTGCACGACGGTGCAAATTTCTCTTTACCTCCAAAAACACGACGGTGCTTTTAGGCTAACCCACGACGGTGCTTTTGGCCTAAAATCTTAAAAACATGACGATGCTTTTCCATTTCTTCTTCTTCACCGACATCTGAAATTCTAAACTCCGTAACGTTTGACCAGAACTCCAAAATTTGCAAACTTTAAATCAATGGAAAGCTAAGAGAAATATCTAAACTTTAAGACTCCAAAAAGATATTTTGCCTCTAAGAAGGTTAAAATTTCCAACCAATGTAGCTATCTTGAAAGGCTACCCTATGCAGCATCACAAATTTCTAATAATCATATCTCTCAACTCTGATATCCAAAAATTTCATACTATATATCGTTAGAAAGCTAGAAAGATAATCTACAACTTTCATGAAGACAACTTTGGCTAATTCTACTTAGATCGATACAGTTTTTCCCTTGAGTTCAAAACACAAATTCCACACCTATGAACTTGCAAAATGCAATATCTATTCCTATCAATTCAACTACTAAATACCTTTCGTTAAACTATTAAACCTTACCTCAAATGATTCATCCCATAAAAACTTTCTAACATGTTAATCTAAAATAAGCAACAATTTGCAATCACAACGAAGAAGAATATACACATACACATTCCATTTCCACATCCATTATACTCAACCTTTACAAAAACATAATCATACACAAAAGGAACTTCTCAATTTTTCATTCTCATTTCTAACAAAGAAAATATTTGAACAAGCTTTATTTACATCACTATACGCATCACAAACTTAAAACAAATACAAACGAATGCTTAATGTTTGGCATGCTTAATAAGCTATACAAAGGTGTTCGAATAGCTTAGTACAAAAGCTAACTATTTCGGAGTTTGTCCAATTGCCTTGCAAGGATCGCTAATCTTCTCGTTCTACACCTGAGGAGGGAAAATGATGGGTTGAGCTACACAGCTCAGTGGCTAATATATTTATAGTCATTGGCAATGAGCCACACAATTAAACATATATGCATCTATTCATATAAGCACACTCATCTTATCTTTATCCAACAATGAAAGTTCAACATTCATAACTCATAAATCAATACTTCATCACATAAAACATATTGGATGTAATTTATCAATTACATCCTCGAAGCTTAATACATAGATTGCATCATACTTAACATGTCAAAATGCAAATGCACAAACACATTGCTCGAGGATTCCATGGAACAAAACAGAGACACCGAAGTTTACTCCATGAATGAAACGAGCCCACTTTTCGGGTCTCATGTGCCATAAGAGGGCAGCCGGGAGAAGGCTTTATGTCGACATGCACGTGACAACGAAACAATTGTCATGCTCAATTCAATCATGTCAAATGTCATGCTCAATTCAATCATTCACAATTTCATATTCACATGCTTCTTTCATTTCATTATATTCTCATATTTTCATGCTTTTTTTCTTCTTTTCATTCAATTAAAATTGTCATAACCTTTTTCAAGGTATAACATGGTCATATTTCATCATGCATTTTCAAATCTTCATAACAATTCAAAATTCACGCAATTTAAGCATAAACACATAAGTAGGGCATTTGTCCATCACACAACAACTATAAACATATTACCCACCTAATTAGCTTACAAAATCCAAGTCAAGCTTGCCTTTCCTCTTGCTCTTAGATGGGGTTCCCTTGATTTCCTAAATAAAATCAAATTTTCCATTCAATCAAATTTCCAATAAAATTCATAAAGCTTTAAAATCACAAAAATGAAGTAATTGTTAAATTGAGCTTAGCACTAACTTATCCATGGTCTATCTAAGTTAAAAAGACCAACACCTAGTTTAGAAATCCTAAAAATCAAATGGGTCTCTCAATCATCTTCTTCCTCCATTCATTCCCAACTCAATACCCATCTTTTCTACTTCCTTTTTCAAACCATCAAGAAGAAAATAGCATGGAGCTTACCTTAACAAGATGATTTCTCTTCTTTTCTTCTTCTTTCTCCCCTTTCTCTCGTCTTCCACGATTTTTCTCTTCTCTTCTCTCTTTTCACGTTTTCTCTTCTTTCTCTTTGACTCTCACGATACTCTCCTCTCTTTTTCTAATTTTAAGACAACTTTTATTCTCTTTCTTCCAATTATACCCCTCACTTACTTTTCCTTTCCAATTTTGCCCTTCTTTTGGCTTTTATGGCTCTAACTCCTTTAATCCACTTAACATCACATTAATTATAACTAAATTCTGATCTTTTCATCAAATTTCTAGTCTTTATTCATGCCTAGTAAATTAATGACTCAATCCCAAAAATAATGAAACAAATAAATCAATTTAAAAAACTTCAGGGTTCAACATTAAGATAACTCCCAAATCCTTGGGCTTAGACGAAGTTGGTTCTTGGCCAGTTATATCCTTAGTACTATCAATTTGAGCTCGATCTATATCTTTTGTAGGAGAAAAATTTTCCAACTCAGTATAATCTTTATAACTACTTATTCTGAATAATTTTTCTATAGATCTCCTTTGTTTTTTCCTAAGTTTTAGAATTTTAGGGAGTTTTTTTATCTCTTTTTACTTTTAGATAGATTTTAACATGTCAAATTCTTTCAAGTTTGGTTGTTTGAGCATTAAGGCATATAGGCTTACCTAAAGCACTAGACAAGTAATTCAAGCCAAAGGTTACCAATATTCTATAAAAGTTCACTTGAATGGGTATACTCACCCTTTTGTTTTTTTACCAAATTAATTTAGATCTCTATTTTTAAATTATGATAGGCTTATCAAAGACATGTCATGGTCCTGTTCCAGAATTCTTTGTAAGCAATCTTCATTGTTAAATTTAGAAACAAAGACATCCTCATTTGGGAGAAAGGAGGTCTTATATTTAAGAAGTAGTCTGCTAAAAAAGTTGATCAACAGGTTCACCAGCTTGTAAAACTTCTAATAGGATGAAACCAAAAGATGCTCCTAAAACCATAAATTAGGATACTAAGGGGGTGTTTGTTTTCATTGTTGTTTTTGGTTTTTTGTTTTTGTTTTCAAATTTAATAAAAAAAACCTGTTTGGTTGAGTTTTTAGTTTCTGTTTTTGGTTTTGGTTTCTTCCAGTTTTCAAAAATTATGAAAACCATAAAAAGTGGTTTTTGTTTCCT
>JAOQMR010000213.1:11404502-11416429 GCA_027563865.1 Erythroxylum pelleterianum
CCCTATATTGTTGGATACTCAGTTTATTTTTGAAAAATTATCAGAAGTGAGTGATTGACATTATGCGCTGTAACATATATAGTTCTTGATCAATAATAACATACCTCATAGAAAAAATAAATCCATTAAATGTTTACGGACCACTGAACAGTCTGCACTTATATAAACTAAAGGTCTATCCTAGCAGTAATTATGTTTGACCGAAAATCAAGTTTTCAAAGCTGTCAAACAATACGTGCAGAATTGCTTATTTCCTATGAGGAAATAAATGATAACGATTCTCTCCGAAGCTCGAAGTTTTATAAAGGCAACTTCTACCTTCATACTACTGTCTTTTACTACTATATATTCATTCCAAGGAGTCACGGAATGGGTCTTTTTCAAGAGTCGCGTTGGAATGCGAAAATACAAAAGTCTGCGTTTATTTATGATATTATTTCTATCTCCAATGTTGGATATTTATTTTCGAATATGAAAACTATATGATCAACATCGATCTTTAATTGCTTAAATTTAATAACTAAGTAAATTAGAAGAAAATATCAAGTTGACAGTCATGAACTCGCCCACAATGCATTAGACTGAAGGGAAAGAATATCGGGTGTAAGTTTTATCAAAATTTGAAGAATTATTTTCTTGCAAGTTAAGATTGCACCCTCTTAAAAGTCTATACCTTCATGATGAAGTAACCTAATTAAGGAAAGAAAACGGCAAAGAAAGAGAGAGTAACTGAAGCATCTGAGTATACAGTAGCCGGAATTTCAACATCACAGGAAGACTAAAGCAAGTAAAAAATTGATCAAGTAATAAGAGTCTTCTAAATATCTTATCCAAGTCCTATTATATGATAAGCACCAAGCAGCAAGAACAACAGCCTTTTATCTTTTAGTGCTGACAGCTGCTGGCTAAACTCTGTTGTGTTATACTCTGATAGTATTTTTGCGACCACAAATGAACGTGATGCATCAGGACTTTGCAGCATGGCATTGGCATCGATGTTGAAATCCAGAATCTTCAAGCCTGTAGGATAATGCATTCGTCATCTTCTTGGTCAATCTAATTAGTATACCAAAGATTTACTCGTAATTAATATCAGTTTTCTTTTTCTGACGATTCTCAAAAGACTTCAAGCCCAGCAGTAGGATTAGGTATAGTTTGAAGGATTTGCTATCCTTTATGTGTTGTGCGAATTCCTAATGTTTGATCTAGTCGTTCAAGAAAACGGATTGGAACAATTTTCAATTTCTCTATGTATTTGCAAGCATAGCAACGTAACAAGAATTTGATAGTCTTTTTCTTTTTAATTTTTCACGAGATATTTTAAGAAAGTTTCAACTATACAAAGATAACTTTTAAGTCATTCACACTCAAATTAATCCCCGCTTAATTAGATAGGTCCCTCGCAGGATTTAAAATTTTGACCTCAAATTTTAAACAAATGCATATATGAAAATGATTCAAACCCACAACTTCACTTAAATCACTTAAACTTATAAAGTTTCATTTGATAGTCTAAAATGGACATAGAGAGTGAGAAACTAGTCAATTCGCAGCATTGCGCCGAAATGTTTTTCCCTCAAATGAACAGAAAAGGAACTTCCCACCAGGAAAGCAGAATCAAAATTATAAAAATAATTCCCGATTTTCCTAAACCAATGTGCTAACACTTTAGCCTGTTTTCTTCGTCAAGCAGCAATCACTTTCTCTGTCCCTGTAATGTATATATATGACCACCGCTCTATTCAACCATTTACACGCATGACATTAAATCAACTAACAGACCCATCTTACTTTGACAAATCAATACAAAGAACGAGGCCTCTCCCTAGTCTTAAAAGCCTTAAAAAGCTACACCACTCTTTCCATGGACAACTCTGGTCATCCCCACCCTCCCCAAGAAACCACCATACCCACCATCACCACCACCACAACCACCAAAGACAACAAAAGCCTTGACAGCAATCCTACAACCTCAAACGACGAAACAAACAGCAGTAACAGTAGTGGAAGGAAGTGTAGAGGCAAAGGAGGGCCAGACAACAGCAAGTTCAGATACAGAGGAGTGCGGCAGCGAAGCTGGGGTAAGTGGGTAGCAGAGATCAGAGAACCCAGAAAGCGAACCCGTAAATGGCTTGGCACCTTCTCCACGGCGGAGGACGCGGCGCGTGCATATGACCGCGCCGCCATCATTCTGTACGGTTCTAGGGCTCAGCTAAATTTGCAACCTTCAGGGTCTTCTTCAGCTCAGTCTTCTTCTTCTCGTGGCTCAAGCTCTTCATCTACTCAGACACTCCGTCCTTTGCTTCCTCGTCCCTCCGGTTTGGGCTTGAGTTTCTCTCTTTCAACGTCGATGACTTCTCCGACAGTAGGTGCTTCTTTGGGGTGTAATCCATACGGGGTTTATTGTTCAAACGATGCAGTACCATGCCCCAGCTACATGATGCAAAATCCACCGCATATTGTGGAGAGACAATATCAGAATCAGCATTGTTATTCACCGTTGGATGGGATTAATGTGAATTCTGTTAACGTCCCTGATACTGCAACGAGCGATTGTCAAAGTCTTGCGCGTCAACAGTACTACCAAGATTATAACCACCACCAGCAGCAACAAGATGGTTTACGCGAGGACATGTGTTCGTTGGTGGGTTCGGTGCGGTCTAGTTTGTCTATTTCGAGTGATACTCAACCTGTTGTTGCTCCGGTGACTGGTCAAGATCCAGTGACGCATGTCGCAGATGGGTCGCCGACGATGTGGCCTTCGGTGCAGGATGATGATGAGTACCCGTCGTCGATTATTTGGGACTATGGAGACCATTCTTTCTTCGATTTTTAAGGTTGATGGAAGATATTGCATGGGAATACTTTTAGATACCAAAAAATATTTCGATTTTTGGAATGTTCCAAGAGTCTGGAGATTGATCTGCCCTAATCCTTGCATGCAAGGTTTTGGTTTTAGTTCCATCAAGGTTTCAAATATATACAGTATCAACTGCCACAAGTCACTTCTGATCTCAACCCATCGTGTAAACCAAGCTACAGCTGGGTGGATTAGCTTGATTGGGAGGGCGATGCATTTCTGATAAGCGCAAAGCAAGAAAAAGTAATCGATCAATTTTTTTTTCTTTCCATATGTTAACTGGTTCCTTAATAAGGTTAGCAGACAAGTGCTCCAGGTAAGGGTACTTTGCTGTCAACAGGTAAGTGATCGAGATTTTATATTCTTTTAAGGGTGGATTTTGATGGTTATTGACCCATTAGGGTTTTTGTATACAAAGCATTTTAGTTTGGAACGGACATCAACAAAAGTTCTATCTCCGTTCAATCAAAAAAAGGGAACAGAACAGTATTCCGTAATGTCAAGTTCCTCGTATGTTTTGGTTAATTTGTGGCTAAATCACGTTTTTTAGTCCACTACAAACAATGGGTTGATACGTAGGCCTTATATTTCATGGCCATTCCCAGTTTCCTATTCAAAAACAAATTTAAAAATAGAAATTACATAATTTCGTTCATTTCATCTTTCAGACTCTTAAATTATATTGAAGTGCATTTTGGAATCTTCATAGAAATGTTGTCTCAGGAGTTATATTATGCAGCCACAGTGAAGCACACATAATATATATGCCCATGCCCGTGAGAAACATGTTTGTCCATCAATTTTGGATTGGATATAAGAATGATGCCTACTTCTTATGGTTTAATTACCACCCTTTAAGTAAAACAAAAGGAAAACCACAAAGAATCATAATTAGATATACATTTTGTGTCATTTAAGCAGTGCAAACCTAACAAGTCTCGTTTTCTTCTGATGGCGGTTACTTGATATGTACTACAAAATGGTATACACTTTTCTTGCTTATTCCCCTTTTAGAATAACTTTTTTTTTTGAAGTTAAGTAAGTAATCTATTCAATCAAAAAATGGAAATTACAAAGGAAAGGAAATATATACAACTCTTGTAGTTTTATACAAAATATACAGCTAGCTACTCAACTTTCCTTAACTAAGTACCAGCTCTTTCTATATACCCAATTGTTGCCTGATTCGATCAGATGTAAATTGCAGATAGGACGTTGACAATATCATCCTTAACTTAAGACAAAATTCATTCTAGCTGAATTTCTTGTAATCTTCTACTTTCTTGATGATCTTTGTGTTTCTTAATCTCCAAATGAAATACACTAGTATGGCAAAATCAAACTTGAATACTCTTTAATTTGATTTGCTCTGCCAGTTTAGATCATTGACCCAATTCAAGCAGTCTTTCCAAGCAAGGTTTTTGTCTTGTAGGTTGAAAATATAGAGAAACTTACCCCATAGCTATCATGTGCAAAAGCAATCAAAGAAGATATGATCTAGAGGCTCAACTTCGCCACTGCATAAAGGGCAGGATCTGTCGAGAATATGAAATTTTATCTTGTCTCTAGTTCCCAATTTTTGCCCAGTGGCTAACTAGAGAATGAACGAGTGAACCTGTGAAATTACAGATCCATATATCAGCTTGTGAAGAGGAAATCTGGTGAGTAGACCAAGTAGTAGTTGTATACATGATTGCGCTGTAAGTTTATGTGACTTGTGTAATTCTCATTTGACTTCATCTTCCTGCCTGTATTCTAGTAAATAAGTTGGCATCTACTCTACAATTGACATGGTTCTTTTGCTCATATGGTATAGCCAGACCACTGCTATTTTGAATGAGTATCTACACCGTGATATCTTCTGGAATTGATCCTTTCACAATTGGAAAGAACTGAGTGTTACATAAAAGCCTTAGTGAATGCCAGTTATTAAACCAAAATCTTTCTATTTTGCCCATCTCTGATGCTATGCTTTATATGAGAATGCACAAATGACTTGGTGAGTAGGATTTGTTGGAATGTGTAAATTTGAGAACTTTTTTGAGAGATACACCATGTGCTTTTATGTTTGTCATAAAACATATGAACCCATTTAGCCCATAGACTTTCTTTATCACAATAAATTCTCCGTAGCCTTTTAGATAACAAAATCTTGTTCATTATGAAGGTTGAGCTGATCTTTAATCCACCATTTTCTTTTGGAAAACAAATAGCACTCCATTTGACTTTGGATATTTCCTTCGCATTTGAATTCTATGCACGCCATAAGAAATCCCTTATACTCTTGTCTATCTTCTTTAGAACTCCTTTGGGATAGCTAAATGTGACAACTAATAAAAATGTAGATTATTAAAAATGGAAATGGCAACCTGCAATATACCTTTATAAGACAGATAATTGTTGCATGAATTGGAAATTCTTCTATGAAATTTGTCAATGAGAGGTCTACATTCAGCTTCTTAGTGGAGATGGGAACTCCCAAATAATTGAGTGATAGTTGATGAATAGCAAGTCCTGCACTCATGATCACATTTGATGAGGCTTCGTTACTTTGTGTAGATAACTAAGTTGAGCTCTTTTGTGGATTGAATTTCAACCTTAATACTTCTTGGAATCTCTATAAGGAAGTTAAGATTACTCTAATTGAATTAGTATCATTAGCACATAGCATGAGCAAATCATCTATAAATGGAAGTTGAGGGATATTAATCTCTCTACATCGATGATAATATCTGAATTTTATGCTTTCAGCAATGCATAGCTGAGTCATTCTTTGGAGCACTTCCATAGTAATTGCAAATAGATAAGGAGATAGTGGATCTCCCTGCCTTATTCCTTTAGCTGCTTTATAAACTTGGGTAGGCTCACCATTCATTAGCACTGAAAATGATACACTTGATATGCAATCATGTATCCATTCAATGAACTTGTTAGGATATCCAAAAGTAAGGAGTGAATTTATGATGAAGCTCCATTCCACGGTCTCATATGCCTTGGTGAAATATACTTTGAGAGCACAACTTCTTACATGTTCTTTAGTGTTGTAGTCTTTAAACAATTCTTGTGCTAGCATTATAGTATCTCTCATACTCCTACCAGTGACATAAGAACCTTGATTAGAGTTGATCAATCTTGGTAAAGTTGTAACACCCCACTCCTGCGGGACCCAAACCTGACATGGATGGTGATATTCGAGTTCGTGCCC
Source organism: Erythroxylum pelleterianum (assembly GCA_027563865.1). Lineage (NCBI taxonomy): Eukaryota > Viridiplantae > Streptophyta > Magnoliopsida > Malpighiales > Erythroxylaceae > Erythroxylum > Erythroxylum pelleterianum. The sequence continues at coordinate 11,410,568 of JAOQMR010000213.1, forward strand.
TGCGAGGGTGGCGTGCTACATCACTCAGTCAAAACTTAGTATAAAAATTCTTTTTTTTGGAAACAATCATACACTATGCTAGAAATCATTAACACATATAATCACCGGTAAATTTAATGACCACGAGGCCCTTTTCATAAATACAAATTACTACAGTCTGTTGACTTTACAATTTGACCTAATCATTTATACAAAAGTTCATAAAATACAATTGTATGAGATACTAATGCAGACGCGAACTGATCCCGACCTCTTCTATCATTCATATGCGGTTGTTATACGCCCGTGGCCTAACGGGGTATTCTTCTTGGACCTGAAAAATATGTTGCAATTTTGGGTGAGTTTGCGAATTCAGTGAGATGACCATCATCGATGGTCCACTCAATTCATGCAACACATCATGTCACATAACATATACTCACGTTGTTGCATATTTGATCACATTTCACAATTTCACTTGACATAGACAATTTATCCATAACATTCAATTAGACATACATAACCAAATGAATACACGCAACACTTAGGCCCTTTACAGTTATTTCACAGACGATTGTTATCATATAAGTCGCAATTTCACATTCAGTACACTAAATCATTATATTATGCTTATGTAATGCACATGAGACTCACTGTTTCAATTGTTACTTTGTTGTGACTGAGTGCCTGAACTGTCCCATATAGGGCTCATTAAACGTTAAACGCGTCTTAGGGGTATAAGAGCCCTCTGGGTATGCACTACTTCCCTTCGAGCTCGAGGCTCTTTTTTGTCACTTGTTGAGCTTGTAGCTCTGATCGGTGACTACTCCGGTCATAACTGCCATTATGTTTCATGCGTTTGTGCAATGAAATGTATCACTCGTAATTACCTATCCCATTTAATTACTTTCTCATATCATCGGACCTTTGTCTGGCATTCCACATTGCAGTGGAGCATTTCACAATTTCATTCATGTCCAAATACACATTTAACAATCACATATATACACATAGTTCATCTAGTTCACAGAGTCACAACCAGATAACACTTCTATGTTATAACTCCCAATACATCGGACCTTCTGTCCGGAATTCACAATAAGAAACAAGTCACAAGACCACCATTCTCTCCACAGTAAACATATAATAATCGAGAGAGCCATCTAGGTCACTCACCTATAACTTCTGAGCTACTGTCGAAAATTCTCAGCAACGTCGGTGGATCGACGCTCCAAATGTGCCTCTATAATGGTCAAAGTACATAAACATTACCAACAATACAATCATAACTGTTTAATGATGCACATGTAGCAATTAAAATGTGTACAATGCATGTTCGTGACATTCTCGGCACTATTCTAAAAATCACATCACAAAATGTTCCCCTATGTCATAGGAAACCATGGGCACCAAAATTACCCAATTCGGATCAGAAATGAAGAAGTTATGGCCAAAATACTTTCAGACCAAACTTCAATTCAAAAATTGAAAGTCTTAGAGGCTAAATTGCCGTTCGGCTCCTTCATGACATTTATAGCCCTATGTCTCTAGTTTAATTTGAAACAAGAATCAGATCGATTAGAGCTTTATAGCTCAAGATATCTCCAAATTACTGAAGCATGTTCAGACTTTTTCCACCGATCATCACACTTTGATTCATTCTATCTTTCTCAATTTAACACCAGAACCGATCAATCTGGTATGAAAAGATAGAAAAATATCTTAGAAAACTAACGCTTCAAAAATCAGATCGATCGGAGGTTGGATGAAGAAGTTATGACCAAAAAAATAGAGGGAGGTCGGCCGGCCAAAAAATCCACAGAAATGTCGCTCGGCCAATTGGCCGAGTGGTGCTCCTCACTCGCCCGCCCAGTGCTCGCTCGCCTGCTCGGGCAGGCGCTCGCCCGCTCCCGTCTGATCCGACCTCCAAACTTCGAACGCTCATAACATTTGACTCCGAACTCCAAATTTGACAAACTTGGTGTCTACTGAAAGATTAAAGACCGATCTACAATTTTCACGTATGACTCAACAACAAAATCGGTCTCTAAAAGGGTCAAAATGTCACTCAAAGGTGACTGGTCTACCCGCTCTATCTTAAACATCATCAGAACTTCCGAACCTTATAACTCTTCACTCCCTTGTCCAAAAATTTCATACTTTATATCACTGGAAAGATAAAAACAAGCTCTACAAGTTGCATGAAGAACTTAACACAAATTCCACCTCTAACTAAGTCAAATTCGCCCATGAATGCTACTACCCTGTTAAAGGTTATTAACGAACAACTTGCCTAAATCAGATCCATTCTTTGAAAATTCATAACTCCTAATTCTTACATCCAAAATCAGTATACTATACCTCATTTTAAAGCTAATTCCTTCCTCTACAACTTTCCATAAGGCCACTTGAACTAATTAGAATCACAACAGTCCAGAATTCAGCTTTAATGTACAATCATCACAAAACCTATACTTAGCACGTTTTTTTTCCAGCACCAAGCATATTAACATCCAAAAGTCAACAGGTCATAACTCTCAACCTAGACATCAAAAAATTGCATACTTAGTGGCAATAAAAAGATAACAGGAACCTCTTCAAGTTTCATGAAGACCACATTAGCCAATTCAATCCAAATCAACCTAGAAAAATTCATCAAAGTTTCAGGTCACAAGGTTCGGAGTACTGTTCATACAACACTTACAACTCATTTTTAAGGCCAAATTCAAGCCCTTTCAAGGCACAATTTAGCATCACTTCCTTCACATAAAATGTAGCCAAATGTCTCACCTTTAATTTAAAACAAACCTCACCTCAATTGCTTAACCCCACAACTAGTTATGGCAAAAACATTGAAACATGTACAAAGTTAATTTTCCAGCTTTGATACTCAACCAACTTCTATCATTCCAATTCCAATTCTACTTCAACTAGCATGCAATTTAGCCAAGAAATCAGCCACAATTTCATCAAGTCATCCACTTAATCACCTAGCCATAAAAATGGTAGCAATCAACACTCAACAATTCATCCTTACTACACTCACCTACACCATTTAACTCACTTCAAACCATCTCAAAGCACATACTACACATACCATACATACTACACCATTCATCATTTCTCAATCAACCATCAATTAAGCAATCAAATTACATACCCACATATACCAACATAGTTCTCCTAGAATTAGATGCATAAACATCACAATTAATGCATTTAACAGCCAAATAAAGAAAGGTAGGAAAGATGAGCAAGAAAATTCCAAAAGAATGAAGAGAAGAAGAGTCACGAAGGAGGAGAGAAAAGCATAAAAAACTGTTCTTGTTTTTGGCCTTCAAAGATGCAATGCCGTGAATGTTCAAGACACTTGGATGAGTCCAAAAGTGTCATGACACTTGGCATTCATTAAGAGAAAAAGACAAAAATCACTTAATAGCTTTTAATAAAAAGAACCCTAATAAATTGCAATCTTTAATCCCTTCAATTCCAATGGCTCTAATTATAATCCCAAAATCATTTACCTCAATTTTCAGTGTCATTGGACAGAAATTTTCAGTACCGAAAACCAATCAGTCCGCCACTTGGCGATTTTTCGGTCCAGAAAGTTTCCCCGAAAAATTCCAGAAAAATCCTAAAATTCTCCTAAAATGTAAAACACACAAGGAATCACTCCAATTACCTTTTTAAACACAAATACCACATTTCTTCACAACCAAATCACATTTAGGCATAAATACCGGGAAATGTCATGAATGCATGTACAGTTATTTTCATGTGCAAAATTTCACTGTTCACAAGTAAAAGTATGCATGAATATTTCAAATCAGTCCTAATCATTCTCGCCCCTTTCTAAATTACTATTCTACCCTTCTCATCGGAGGTGGGATGTTACAAAAGTACTCTTCAATCTGTTAGTAAGGATTTTGGAGATGATCTTATACACCATATTGTAGTAAGATATTGGTCTATAATCATTCAATCTATTATGATTTGGGATTTTAAGGACTAAGACTCAATGTCTTATTCATTTCAGTGAGTAACTTGTCACTATTAAAGAACTCCTGAGCTACTTTCACAATTGAAGCTTGTAAGAATTTCCATTTTGCTTGAAAACATCTGACATTGAAGCCATCAAGGCCTGATGACTTATCAGGGTGAAAGGAAAACAATACTCCCTTGATCTCGTCACCTGTGACCTCTTTGATTAGGACAAAATGTTGATCTAGATTTATAAAACCAGACATGTGATTGATAAGATTAATAGGAAGACAAGAGGTGTGTAAAGATACTTCATTTATTGCCTTGAAATGTCTTGTAGCCAACTCTTTCATTCATCTTGTGCATGTATCATTTTGCAATTCTCATCTTCTTGAAAGATTATCTTATTCCTATTTTGCCTACGTTGAATCACATTGGAGAAGTATTTTGTATTCATGTCTCCTTATTGAATCCATAGAATTCTAAACTTTTTCTTCAACTAATCTCTAAAGCCTTTAATAGCCTGCATATATTTGCTTAATTATGTATTCTCATTATCTATGAGTGCGGGATCTGTGGGATTAGTAGCCAACATCTTCTAAGTTAAGACAAAATTCTCCATGGCTTGCAGTTTACTGAGTTTCAAACAATTAGAATAATGCTTTAGTAATTTTATACATTCAGCTTTGATACTCTTAAGCATTTGAAGACACTAAAAAGCTTTAGATCCTTAGACTTGCAGTCGAGCAACATTAACAACTATTACTTCAAGCACTACAAGAAAACCACTCAATAGTGACGGAAAATTACCGACGAAATGGTAACCGTTTGAAAATACCGACGGAAATGACAATGTCGTCGCTATTTTATACAAATATAGCGATGGAATAGATGTCCGTTGCAATATTTGGAGCGAAAATTTCGCAGCAAATATTAGCGACGAGCTTATACTGATGCATGAATTTTCATAGGTAAATTGCTACGGAATTTCTTATTCGGTCAGTAAAGTTGTCGTGGATAAGGACACGTTTGGTGATGGAATGATTCCATCGGTATTCGTGTCGTTAAGAACGTTTATTAACGTCATCGAAACGATGTTGTTTTGGTTTAACGAAAATGATGTCGTTTTTGTGAAGTTAAGAATGTTGTTTATCTTCATCCGAAACGACGTCATTTATTTTCGTGAAGTTAAGAACGTTGTTTACCTTCATCCGAAATGACGTCGCTTTGGTGAGTAAGAATGTTGTTTAACATAATTAAAACGATGTCGTTACGTCATTTTAGTTAAGTTAAAAACACAGCTCTTCCCTACCCTGGCTCTCCTCGCCTCCACAGCAACCCTCTTACTCCTTCATCCTTCGACGCTCGGTCCTCTCCTCCAGCTTCCTCGTTCGACGTTCATTGTCGTCCATCGTGCGACCACATGTAGCATCTTCGGCCAGCCTTCCTTCTCATCTTCTCCAGCAGTGAGGGTCTATCGTCACCTCCTCTGCATCTTCCGAAGGTAAGCCATGGGTTGAAGACGTTTTATTTTTTTGGACTGATTTAATTACATTGGTTTGTTTATTTGGCTTTGATTGTTCTTGTGTTAGGGTTTTTCATGTAAATAATGGGAAGATTTAATTAATTTGTGTTTAGATAAGGTTGAATTTTTTTTGCATTCAAGGTGTTCGATGGAATGCTTTGTTATATGTGATGTTATGTGCAAAGGATTTTTATAAAATTTGCATCAAAATTCTTTGTATAGCATTGATGAAAGCATAACATGTTGGACCCCATTACCGGAACCCAACATCGGACACGAAAACTTGAAACTTAAGCGAGAAGGAAAAACTTGGATAATAGAAAATTTATAAGAAGACTCGTTCGGAAGCAAAAGTGAGCGATATACAGACCTGAGCT
>JAOQMR010000213.1:11419647-11432594 GCA_027563865.1 Erythroxylum pelleterianum
GTCGAGTATAGTTATTGATAAATCCATGTAAGTAAGTACCTTCGTATCTTACTCTCACTATAACTCTTATTGATTGATGTGTTAAGTAAAGTTGTGATTAAATACCTGAACTTTTATTTGTGGCAAAAATAACCCGACATTAATGTTCCTTAATCATTGACACAATTGACACAATATGCAGTGTCTTAATCGTTGACACAATATAGCAAGATGTAAAATGTTAAATATACTAATATTTACCTGGTTATTCAACTATCCACAACAAGACACATAATTGTAATTATAAATCACTATGTAGTGTCTCTAGTCATTGGTGTTTTATCTTGATTCTATTATTCAATATTACTATGTTTGTATCTAAGCTTTATGAGTATGTTAAATTGTTAATCCAAGATTAGGATTTTTAAAATAACAATAAGTTTTATTTTAAATCTAAATTTTGGAAACTAACTTCTCATAATGAAGCAGGTAATATGTAGCTAAGTAAAAAAAAATGAAATGTCTGCACTTCTATGTTGCATTCATTAGAAAATAACAATAAAAATACAGAAAATTAAACTTTGAAAGGAATATTTCCAACAAGATAGAAAACTTGCAAATGCACATTCATACATGATAAACGACGTAGAATAGACTTCAAACTTATTACCCTTTTTTAAAAAGTGATAACATAATTCACTTAGTGAATGCACAATCATACTCTAAGACATTATATAATAGTTTAGTTTGACCATAATAAGTAGTGCTACAAGGAACTAGCAAATATTGGCCAGCCAATATCCATTTTATAGGTACCATTATCCTATCTTATAGGTAGTTAAATATATAGTAGAAAATAGTCCATAGGAACTAGAAACAAAGAATTTAGGTAATTTAATTTCTCCATGATTATATTAAAATAGATTTTAAAATATGATTTGATTTATGGGAGTATACTCCTTACCCAACATAATGTGAAATTGTGAATGTTTAAGTAATATTTTTCTTTTTATTTTGTACAATAAAGCCATTTTTGCAATGTGTAATGCTAAAAGAAATATATAAAATAGAAATTGTTGTCCATTTATAGTGTACTTATATATAATCCTTTTTAGTTTCCTTTATAATACCCATTTAATTTTTTAATATGTCTAAATTTAAATTATATCCTCTACATTAATAAAGAATTTATTTGGTCATGTTATAGTTATAACTCACAATACGTTATGAATATGGTAATAATATTTCTATTATTTGTATATGAGCAATCTCTCTATAATTAACTATTGAATTTTTTTAGCTAAGTAAATATTATAAGTAAAAACTATATTTTTGATATGAAGTTAACAATTTAATTTTAAAATGCCTTTATTTTTTTTACAAATAAATGGAGGGAGGCTCAGGTACTTTTGATAATTTGGCCTTTTCAAGAAGATTCGATGATCAAACTTAGGCTTATACTAAATTGGTTCTTGGTATGAAGAACCATATTTTTTTGTATGATAACAAGCATTTAAAAAGTAAGAGAATTAATAGATTAAAGAAACATTTAGCTAAAATCAATGGTGATGTGGAGTCTTGTAAGAAAGTTAGCTAATAAATAAAATGGCAAATGAAAACTTTACATGAAGAGTATCATAATGAGAAAAAGAGGCAAAGAATAAACTATGTAATTAGTAGTAGAGGTTCTTTCTATGGTGGTAATGATGAAACTGGGAATGTTGAAGGTGGTATTCTTATCTGATAAGAAGGGATTATTGCAACTTATGTAAGAAAGAGAAGAAGATAAGTTTCTTAACTTTTTTACTCCACGAGCCACTCTTTGTAGTGTCTTAAAATCTGAAGAAGCAACTTATGGTGTGGATATGACAATGGCTAGAAAGTGGTATGATGTAGGTATATCATTCAATATTGCTCAGCCTTATTATGACTATCTTATAGTGGGTAGTGATGACATGTAAGCCTAGGACTGACTCGACCCAGCCCAAAGTTGATGGGTTTGGCCAAGTTTGATCGGGTTTCAAGTTAGGTATAGGATTTTTTTAAATTTTTTTTGTTTTAGACCTGTTCAAATGCAAGCGTGCAAGCTTGGCTTGACCCTACTACTACATCTCTATTTTTATTTGGATCAACATTATTTTACGCTAGGTGAAACAACATCATTTCATATGCTTCTCTTTTCTTATCTTAGGTTAAAGGCACTGCACTGTAGATTATGTAGATTAATTAACCTATAGTACCGAGTTCCCTCTCCCTCCCCTCTATAGATTACAGTCTTCCGATCCATAGCTCTGATGGTCTCTAGCTCCAATGTGCTCCCTTCCTTTTGCTCTAACATCTGACTCTAGCCACTAGCTTCCCCAGTCCCTCCAAAATTAATCTTTTCTCACAGAAGGTGAATGTAACAGTTGTCTTATGCTAACTCTTAATTTTTATTGATAATCTTGACATGAGTTTTACACTCTATGCTACTATATTTCTATTTCCTTTTCTAGGATATGAGAGGCGATTTTCCCTTTGTTTAATGTGATCCTTTTACATCTAAAGTTAGGTAAATGTTTTATGATTTTTATAGTGCATATAATGTCCAATGCTTCTATTTGAATATTGATTAAAATGATTTTGCCTTTATTGGATGCTATTTTGTGCGGCAATTTTACCTCTATTTAATAGGTGTTTTATGATCTTTTAGAGTAGGTATCATACCAAATGGGCATGTAAGGTTCCCAGGAAGCATCAATGTGATGAATGCTCATCGGGTTAGTAAAAATCATTAGACTTAGATTAATAATAATGATTAGTAAAAAAAGAGATAATAATTTAAAACAACCTTATTTTTAAAAATTAAGCAAATAGATTTTAGTTATTTTTAAAAAGTAAGATATTGAACTTAACAATTTTAATTTAATAAAAATGAAATAAATACTAATGTTTTTATAATAAATATGGGTTTTTGGATAACAAAGTACTCTATAAATTTTTACGTGATTTTTTTTAAATTTTTTTTATTTTTATTTAAAAATAGGTATACTAAAACTTGATTAAGCTTAGGATAAGAGGCTCGGGTCTTAACCTGATCAGGCCTCAGGTATGGCCCAAGATCAATCAGTATTCGACTCATTAATATTCCTAATGGGGAATGTTATTGCCTCTTATATTTTAGGATATAAAGTTCCTTAGATTGATGACTATAGAGGTAATCTTTTCAACATCTCTATTTATAAAATAATTTTTAGAAAAATGAAACAATAATGGCTTGGGTAACATATGGGTGTTTAATAATATGTCATGGTTGGATAAATAAAAGACACGAACATATTATTAATTTTTGGTTTATTATGTTATGGGGATGATGTTTTTAAATTATATTAATACATATGGTCTTGTAAGAAATGATGATACTCTATTTGAGATATTTAATGAAGTTATGAAGTAAATTAGGCTTGAATAGGTTTTACAATTCATCACAGATAATGATAGTGATTGAAGTAAATTGGGCTTGAAAAGGTTATACAATTCATTACAGATAATGATACTGATTATAAAGTAGTTGAAAAAAGGTTATAAAGTACGTTTAAATCTTTCTATTAAATTCCTTGCATGCTAGATACTTTCCTATCATTGATGAAACTGTGTAGAAAGTGAGAAAATTTTAAAACGACAACATTTTAAAATTTTAGGATTTTATGAATGGTGTTGTGAAAGGGATTATAGTAATTACTTCCTTCTTTTCCTTGTGTAATATCTTATTGTCATAAGATTATGAAATGGCATTCAGCATTCTGAATTGCATCTCGGAGTTGAAAATTAGTAGGCTGAATTTTTCGACGTGTACTCTATTCTCTGAGCGTTGTATGTCTGAGGTGACAAAACATGTCTTGTACACGAACTTAATGGGTTTCATTAATGCTTGGAGCTGATTGACTTGATATATGAGGGTTTCTCTATTCTCTACCATCATCTTATGTTTTATACTTGTGCTCTTGTAACATTTTTAAATAAAATTTTGTTGAAAGAACGTTATGTTTAAGTAGTAAGAAATGCATGAGAAAGCTTTTTAATTCTAGTAAAGATAAGTTAACTAATGCACATTTTCTATGTTTTCCTAATTTTAATAAGCTCTTGATGTTAAATGTGATGCATTCGAAATTAGTACGAGGGTTCTTTGGATGTAGGACTCCAAACCTATTGCTTATTTCAATGAAAAGCTTAATAGGACATAATTTAATAATCCTACTTATGACAAAGATCTATATATGTTATTAAGAACTCTACAACTATGGTAGTACTATCATGGCCAAAGGAATTTATAATCTATTATGATTATGAGAGCTTGAAGTTTTTGAAATTCCAAGGTAAGCTTAATAAAAGATATGCCAAATAGATAGAGCTTATCAAAATGTTTCCTTATGTGATTAAGTACAAGAATTGAAAGGAAAATGTTGTAACAGATACATTATCTAGAGGGTCCATATTGCTTACTTCATTGCAAACTAAATTATTTAGTTTTGAGTTTATTTAAGATATGTATGTAAATGATGTTGGTGCTAAATGTGAATTTTTTGTTCCAATTGCGAGTATGGTTAGTATTATAGGTATGATAGATTTTTATTTAAGAAAGACAAATTGTGTGTGCCTATATGTTCTTTGTATGAATTATTGGTTAGAGAGACTTATAGAGGTGACAAATATTTTGATGTGCAAAAGACTTTAGACATATTACTTGAATATTTTCTTGGCCTAACATGAAGTGTGATGTGTAATTTACTTGTGATAAATGCATAACATGTAAGCAAGAAAAATCTAAAATGCTATTGCATGGTTGCTATATACCTTTCTCTATACCTAATCAGCCTTAGATTGACATATCTATAGATTGTATATTAGGTTTGTAGATCTCCAAGTGGTCAAAAGTATATTTAATGTTGTTAATATATTTCGTAAGATGTCATATTTCATTGCATGCTATAAAACTTGTGATGCAATATATATTGTTGATTTGTTGTTTAGAAAATAGTACATTTGCATAGATTGCCTAGAATAATAGTAAGTAATAGAGATGTTGAATTCTTAAGTCATTTTGAGCATGCTTTATAGAATAAATTAGGAAATAAACTATTATTTTCTATCGTTACACATTTTCAAATGAATAGGCAAACAAAAGTAATTAATAAGAAAGTTATTACTTGTTACAAGCTATCATTGGTGAGTTCATTCTATTACCTCTTATTCTTTTTTTGAAATTGTTTATAGCTTTAATCCATTAACTCCTTTAGATATCTTACCTTTGCTTGCTAATGAGCGTGTTGATGTGGATGGTAAGCATAAGATATACTTTGTTAGGAATTTGTAAGCCAAAGTTTATACTAACATAAAGAGAAAAAATGAGCAACATGCAAGGCAAGCTAATAAGAGAGAAATAAAGGTTGTTTTTGAACCTTTAGATTAGGTTTGAGTTTATATGTATAAGAAGAGACTCTTCTTTGTTGAGCATCCAAAAGTTTCAAAATAATGAGTCTTGGTTAGGTATTGGTCATGTAAGATTATGTGTTTTATTTTTGTTAAACTTTAAATTTTTGTTCAGATAACGATTTTCTTTTCAAAGTTGTTCGATTATATGAATGTTCTTTCCTTTTAAAGACTCTAGTTCTTAGATAAAGGACATGTTATTAATATAATTTAAGAATTAATAAGAATATAAATCAAATTAACATATTGCTTTACTTAGTGAGAATTTTGTTTTGATTCTTTAATAGGAAATTAATTTGATCTTATTATGGTAACTTATTAAGGTCAAGTTTCCTTAATTTAAAGACAATCCTATAAATATAATTTCTTATAGTTTAGATTTTAGGCAATTTTTAACCTAAAATTCGTATTAACTGAAATTTCTAAGAACAATTTATTTTTCTTAAATTATAAACAATCCTCCCTTTAAGTCTAACCACTCGTGTCTCTTTTTCATTTGTGGTCTAAATTTAACTTTATATATGTCTGATTTGGGGGTATATGCAACCTTGATAATTTGAGTCCCAACATGTTGAGGTCCCTACCAGTTCAAACATCCATTTATTACAATTGAAGCGATCAGAAGACAAACACAATATTGTACTATTTAAGCACAGTCGCCTGCTAATTAGTATGTTAATTCTGCCAAACTGGGACAATTAGAGAGAATTGAATGAGTTAAAAGAGAGTGGATTTTAGCTATAAGACTGGAACAATTGTTTTTTTAGCGTCGTTGGGATCTCAGTTTGCATATTACACAAAAGCCAAAATTTTCTAAATGTATACAATGACTTGTCTTAGTTGCCCTTAACTCACAATACTACATTAAAATAACAACTCCACATTAAAATATTAAATATTCAATGTTCAATATTTTAAAATCCAAATAAGTCAATGATATTACTAATAATAATGATTATTATAGTTTGATATAAGATTAATTCTTTTAATTATATAATGATTTATTAATTTTATATTTTAAGTAAATTATTTGACGAGTTAACTACGGTGAACTATTTAATTAATTTTTATTTAATATTAAACATTGACATTAACAATAAAGTATTTTTATTTCTATTTTAAAATAAAAAACTAAAAATATGGGAAAAAATAGAAATGACAATTAAATAAAATTCCTCTTAAATTTGATGGTTTATTCTGAAAGAAGTGAAGATAAGATAGATGTTCATCAATTCAAATTATATTGTATAATAACATCACATATTTATCTTTTTATGAACTTATTATTATATGCTTTATATTTTCTTCTAATCTCTATTTATCTCAATAAAATAAAAGTAACAATATTTCCTTTTGTATATATTCAGTTGTTCATTTATAAATATATATGTATAGGGAGAAGTAGTAATATTAAAATATTTTACACATAAGAAGGCTATATTTCTGCCTAATAAAATTGTTCAAACAAAAAAAACATATTTTGACATTATTTAAAATAAGTACTATAAAGTATATAAAAAAGTTAGGTTTGCCAAAATTAGGCATTAAAAATTCTTCAAAATAAACTTATAAGAAAATATATTTTAAAAAATTCCTAATCTAAAGAATTGTAAATAAACAAAACCTTTTAAGATAACGAGAATACTTAGAATTTTTCCTATTTATATATTAATCTTTGATTTTAATATTTATTAATAGAATAAATATTAACATCAAAATTTGTTTACAAATTATAAAATATTAAGTGATTCTTTAAATTTTCATAAAATAAATTAGTTTATACATTTATCTACTTTCAATAATATAGTTTTTTTTTCTGGAACATATTAAGTTTTTTTTTATGGGAAAAAAGTGAGTTTGGGAAGTAACTATTACACATTAGGATAATACGATCGGATCCAAATGCTTAGTGCCTGTGTCCGAGAAGACATTCTTTAAGCTTTCCCACAGTTTTCGCGTTCGCCTATTTAACGGAGCAAGTGAGCTACTAGTGCCCCCAGAAATGTACTCCGCTGCTCTACTAACTGCTACTCTATAGTCTATTCACATCCATTCACGATATTTCGAACACACAGAGACCATCGCATTCACCGCCTAGCGAATGGATTCCCAAGATCCGAAACTATTTCACTGGCAGTACGCAGAACGCAAAGGCAACGACTTTGTAATCAGAGGACGTTCTCTGTTCTTCCTAGCCGTCCTGATCGTTGTTGTTCTCCTCGTCTTCCTTCTCGTTCTCTATGCTCGCTGGGTCTGTCTCTATGATATTCCTAGATTACCCACCAATTCTTTGCCACCGGCGGATCTCCGGCCACCGGATCGATCTCAGGGGCTCGATCAAACGACCATTAAGGCGTTGCCAATATCTCTGTACAGGGCTTATGATACGGTTAGTGTGGAAACTGAGTGTTGTATATGTCTCGGTGTGTTCGCCGACGATGACAAAGTTAAGGTTTTGCCCAGGTGTCATCACTGTTTCCACAGTGAGTGTGTTGATCGGTGGCTCAACGCTCGGTCCAGTTGCCCATTGTGTAGGGATTATCTGCGAACTGACTCAGCTCTTGCCTCCGTTGAAATGGATTCAACAAGGGTTTAGTTTAGTACAGTACGCCTCGAGACTTTGATTGTTGTACGTAATTTCATAATATGTAAATTCTTAAAATACTTGATGCAAATCGTTGATTTAGATTATCTTTGACTTACAATACGAGTTCAAATCAATTAGAATTACATATTCTGTGGTCCTAAGGAGCTCCTTAGCTAAATTTGCCTTACCACCTACCAAATTTGTTTTGAATTGATTTGCCGCAACATTATTCTGTTACTAATCAAGAAGGGCAAGATTAAAACATCGTAATGCTCGAAAGCCTAAGTCACCTAAGTCCCTCCGAACATACATGCTCTTTCAGGGGAGCTAATGAATATTCCTCCGCCCATCCGACTTTCGCGCCCACTAAAAAAAAAACTTCCAAGTAAGGAGCTAAGGTAATGGATAACAATAAAGGACAATGACGTGGGGCATGGGAGTAGAAGCTTATCCTGACCGTGACCTACAGAGTCATGGGCTTTACTTAATAAGGTGGCAGACCCTCTCATCTCAGCGCATTTATTCGTATGGATAGCCTTCAATTGCGTGATTTATTTTTGATTGATTGATTCAACGTCCATCTAACTTTTAAAACTTAAGCCCAAACAAAAGCTTGAAAGTCACTCTTAACTTCTATCCATTAGGCCCAATTCACTAGGTCGGTACACTTTGCAATAGGATTAGGGTTTCTCCTCCATATAAAATAATACATACAAGTCTCCCTCTTCCAATTATACGCAGCCTCCCAAGGAAACAGCGCCTGGGGTTTAGAATCGAACCAACAAGGACAAGCCATGAGAGCCAAGGTTGGATTCTTAATCTCGCGTCTAACATTTGTATATGTGAATGTATTTATACTTGTTATTTTTCATCTGATTGTTCGTTTTGGGGTTTGTTTGTGTTTTCTTTTTGGGTTTGTTAGTGGAAGAAGAAGCGTATGAGGAGGTTGAAGAGGAAGCGCAGAAAGATGAGACAGAGATCCAAGTAGTCTCCTAAAGGAATGATTGTCGTTTTAGTTGTTTGCTATTTTCTTAACGTTATCGTTACTCCCTTGTGGTAGTTTTCTGGACTTTTATTTCATGTACTAGCGATTACAGTTTTGCTAAGACATCTTTACTCGGCTTTAATGGGATTGTGTTCTACTTGTTCTACTTTTTAATTCTTTTACGAGTTTCTCGAGTATCGTTACACTTGGATCTTTGTTCTGGAAAGTTTATTGGGTTTTGTTTACGACTTCTAGAACCATAGGTGTCGTGGTCGGAATTTGTGTTTGTTTAACTCCTTTTTCGCGGCTCATTATGATCTCCGTAAAAGCTCATTATGATCTATTTGCATAGGCTTTTGTTGCTAGAATTATTTGTTGATACACACACACATAATTAGAAGACTGTATTTGGTTGGGAAATTGTTGGCTTCTGGAACTGGGGGGTCTTGGGAGATGCGCCAGATTTTGATTACGATTATTATTATATTGTCCTGACGAGTATCTATATTGGACCATGATGAGTAAGGCTGAGTGAAGTCATTATGGAAATTATAGGACCATATTAAGGTTTGAGTGAGGTCATTATGGAAATTTAGCAGCTAGTGGTGAGCATGTAAAGCTTTCTAATTGAAACTTTGTTAGGTTTTTACTATTATTAGGTATACACCCACAGCAACACAATTTAGATGCATGGTATTTTCTCCAAGTAGGTAAGAATGTGATTTGTTCTAACATGCTACTTTTTGGATTTGCGTACCAGTTTTTTTGTGTGATGGTGAATGCATTTCTGGGCTTGTAGTTTTTGAAGATGAATTTTGTGGATGCGACACATTTAATTATAACTTTTATGCATTGTGGTAATGCATATTGTCGCCCATGATTGAGGCCTTGAATTAAGTCGATAAAAAACTCTTTTGGAAGGAGAGGTAGCATTCATGTCGTAATTTCGACATCGTTTTAGCAATTAAGATGTTTGTTTTTGATCAAGTGCGAATTTTACATAAGTGATAGGGCTTTAATTTTGGTTTACTTTAATTATTCAAAGCATTTGATTTTGCCAAAAAAGGCAAATACTATGGTTTTGTCTGCCGGACTATGTTGAAGCTTTCGAGTAAATTATGATTGAGATTCACATATAAGTTTATTTGGTTGCTTTATTACTACAATAAAAGATCATTTTTCCTTTTAAAATTAGCGGTTATAGATCTTGTTGTATGATGTCCATCTCTATCCATCTCTATGACGTCGTATTTCTATTCTTCACCGTCCTTTCACTTCCGGATCAAATGCCACTGCACCAGCATCATTATCCTTCTCTTCCGCTGGTGAGACACGCAACGTTGCCTCTTACCCCTCCAGCCGGTCACCTTGTGGTGGAGTTTAATTTGTTGATGGCATTCCGATGGCTTATTGCATTATCGGTTGCATCAGGCAGCAGTGCAGCAATGGCAGTCCACTTCATTCGATCGTGAAAGGTGATTGTTGGAAGTCTGAGCGGAGACGGCAAGACTTGCTGGAACGACCAGGAATGCCAGTGGACCACGTTCGGGGGCCGTGTTGCCCAACGAGCTTCATGAGAATAGTTTTGTGTTGTGGGCTCCTAGGACCTTTGATTCGATCCCGGCCATTGAAAGAAACCTTATTCCAAAGTGAAAACAAATTTGTTAAGATTCATGGGAGATTGTTATACATATATGGTTTAAAATTACATAATAAGAAAATGAATTAGGTTTTTTTAGGAGGTTGATAATAACAATGAATAGATAGAATGTGGATCTTGTTGGTGTGGACCGTGAAACTGCAGTCGCTAGCTATATGGACACATGATTTTTCCAAGATTATTTAATAACACAAGTTTATTCTATTAATTGTATTTAATGTAGATATGATGTGTAAGCCAACTATCACTAAGAATATTTGTTCGGTGTCATGTTTTGTTTACTAATGTTTGGATGATTGTTTTGAATATCATTTTGTTCCGGTACTGGCTAGTATGTATTGTACTGGCCCAAAATTGGTACCTGTATTTTGAGTTTGGTACCGGGTTTGAATACTGGTCGGTACCGGTCTGTTTCAGCTGTACCGGTCGGTATTCAAAATATCGGCCAGTACTTGAAATTTTAAAAAATTTGGAAATTTTTTTGCAAAATTTTCAAAAAAATTTAAAATCTTTTCCCTCCCTCCTACCTCTCCTTCCCCCCCCCCTCTCTTTTTTTCAAAGTTTTTAAAATAATAATAAATATTTTATTACTAATAATAATTATAAATTAAATACAACTTAAAATAAAATATTTTTATTTTTATTACTAATAAATTATTTTTATTCAAATTTATTTTAATATTTTATATAAAATTTATTAATAAAGTATTAATAAAAATACTTTATTTTTAAAAT
Source organism: Erythroxylum pelleterianum (assembly GCA_027563865.1). NCBI lineage: Eukaryota > Viridiplantae > Streptophyta > Magnoliopsida > Malpighiales > Erythroxylaceae > Erythroxylum > Erythroxylum pelleterianum. Next base: position 11,431,063 of record JAOQMR010000213.1, read on the forward strand.
AAATAATTTAAAAATTATTATTTATAAACTAATATTTATTTTTATATATTTTTAATTATTAAATCAAAATTTATGACTATTTTGTAAATTTTAAAAATTTTAGGGACTATTTTATAAATTTAAAAAATTACCCGAAATGATACCCGATATTGACCAGTACCGGCACAGTTTCGTTCTAAAACTCAATCCAGTACCAAATCCGATACGGTATTCATAACTTTGGTTTGGATGAGAGTTTTTTTTTTGTTTTGAAATTGTTGTTACAACGATGTTGTCACTAATGGTGGGGGGTTTTTGTTTTGAAGCGTGTAAAGAAAAGTCGGAGGGAAGGGCCCTAACCAATATGACTGACTCATTATTAATTAACGTGGGAGATAAAGGATTTCCCTACGAAAGGATTAGTTTCTATTTTTCTGTAATTCACCGGTTGGACTGTTGCTTCCGAATTGTTGCAGCTTTTAATTCCCATTTCTTTTTTAAAATTTAGTAAATCTTTTATTCTCGTTGAATTTGTCTTTGTTGATCAGACCATTAATATGATCAATGTCAAAATTAATTTTCTTGTGTTATAAGTGATTCTATATTAAAGTTTACCTTGTCTTTTGTATTCATATGATCATTGATGAATTTTAAAGTTTAAACAAATCAAAACACCAAAAAGGTGTAGATAGAAGGATAGAAATGATAGCAACATTTATGAGAATCAGGCATGGATAAGTTCAATAAAAATTACAACTTCAAATTTTTGAATTTACAAGAAGAATGTATTAGAATTTGTTTAAAACTTAATTTTTAGAAGCCAAGAAGATTCCAATATCAACAAACATGAGATTAAAGTGACTATAAATGGAACTCATGTGAAGAAGGAAAGGCATCCAAAAAATTCTCCATCTTTGCTCTCTAGCTTTTCACAAAATTCTTTTTTCTTCTCTTTGGTAGATGTTAGTGTAGTTTTCTTCACTAGACGTTGGTAATAACTTTGACTATTATTAGTTAATTTTCTTTATCTCTGTTGAAGGGAGTTGATGGCGTGTCAAACCAGCAAAAATTAAATTCTTACTCTAGAACACCTAAACAAGTAAAGTGGTGAATAGGGTCGAACCACAGAGACCAGTGTAATATTTATTTGTTTGTGTGAAATCGAAAATAAAATAAATAAAAATAAAAATAAAAATAAAAATAAAAATAAAAATAATTGATTTGAGAATGATTGATTTTAGAACACAAAATCGCGTCGAAGGAAATTAAAAATAAAGATTTAAAACAATATGAAGAAAAGCCTAGCCAAGGTACTCTCCCGTTTGATACTGTAATTCGATCATAGACTCAAAAATATGAATTTCATTCATTCCTATGGTCAAAGTTATAGCAGACAGTGAACAACACAGACTTCAATTTACGATTCTAGGTGATCAAGACTCATTATCATCTGCCCAATAGGTAATTCGTGGTCTATTGGATTGCTTTGATTTGTTGAATATCCTGTTGCAATTGCAAAGTGTTAGCAACATGTTTGTTAACCATTTCTTCTA
>JAOQMR010000213.1:11463736-11473980 GCA_027563865.1 Erythroxylum pelleterianum
GCCAATAAAGGATTCACCACTTCTGGATTAGCAGAAGAGATACCCTGGCCTCTTGTCAGGATCATTACTTGGAGTCTTCGGCCGAAGCATAAATATGTCATGAAGAGTGTCTTCATGGACATATAAAGTAATGAGTCCTGGACATGAACTGATATCACTTGGGCTAGACTCAGTCTAGACACCTTATTTTTAGTAGTCTTAAAATTCTTGTGCTATGCAAGTAAACTTTTAAGGTGCTTAAATTAAATTTCACATTAGTGTTCATATTCAACTGGTCACTTCCTAAAAAATGCTATATAAATCACTCTCAACTTACCTATACAAGATCGTTTGAAAACGTTAGTCATACTAAACCAATATTACTAATCGTATACATACAATTATAAAGTTAGCATCTTATTTCAACTTTACCTACAATCATACACAACCAAAATAAAAAGCTACACTACTAGGTTAGGTTCAATATTTCAAGTTCATATGATTGTACATTACTAATTGCTCATTATTAGCGGTGGAAAACTTGGTATTAGTAGTAGATACAAATCAGGAGGAAGTAGGTGAGCATGCAAATTTCACAACACAACACCATCAACAAGTTTAACATAAAATCTAACCACAAATTGTGCAAAATAGTATAAGGAAAAGCTGCCTACTACTTAACACATCTTCTTGATATCCAAAATTTTCTTTTACATAATTTTATTCTGCAATAAAGGATAGTTTGATTACATATTAGAAATAACATCCATCTCTTCTTATTTTTTTATCTTAGACTTCATTACAAGTATCAATGTTATGCTTCAAAATGTCATTGATCTTGCATATATACTCACGAATGAAATGGAAAGATATAAAATAGAGGCTAAGGAATATCAAACATAAGATCAAAAAATTAAAGATATGGTAGTCAATTACTAGGCTTTTTCACACATGCAACAAATATAATAAAGTGATAAAGAAATGTAAAGAAATCATATATAAGCAATAAGCAAAGCCAAAATCAATCATACTATTTATCTTCACAAGTTTAAGATACTCAAAACAAATCATGACAAAGAGGTACAACACAAACCACTCCTTTTTTCACTACAAACACATAATCATACATAAACAAAACAATTATATGAAAGATTTATTGCAAACAATTAATCATTCTCTTGAAATTTCATGTCAAGATTTCCTTAAATCTAATTCAATTAATTTTATGAGGAGTCTAAAGAGGAACAAGGGTACAAACACATTTATATCATATGCTATGTACTGCATATTGTTTCTAGAGAAGAACATATGCAGAACATATGCATAGACACTCTCTCACTCCGTGTCATGTATAAAATATTTGTTTTCTGACAAGAAAATGAGTATAAACACTCAAGTGTGTGGTCCTTAATAAGTTTTTCATCATACGGCACAGTCATGTGTTACATGTGTATCAAATCGTGTATTCAACACATGCTTATAGAAAGAAGAACACCCTAAAATATGATCATATGCCAAGTTGGATTCAAGTTGATAAACTATGACATTGATGACATTTAGAGTAATTACTATAATGATAGAGAAATCCAAGTAGATCATGTCATATTGAGTTTGAACATGTTAATTTAGTTCATTTTTAACTTGTATAGTTGTTAGTTAAGATGTTATAACCATTAGAACTAGGAATTTGCAGTTTGTTTACTAACTAATGGAGTTAGTTATATAAAACTTCTTGGACTATTAAGACAGTATAAACATATAGATCAAATTTTGTTATCTATTTAATTAAGTCAATGATGTATGTGACAAAAGAGAGTGTCATAGAGGTTGTAATTGTTAGATTCTATTTTTCTTTCTATTTTTCCCTATTTGATGTCATCTAATGGAATCTATTAATTAGACATTTATGCAATTTATATCGCAAGACCCATTTTCTCAGTATGCGTTAATTAGTTAATAAAATTTATGTCATACACTTTTTCTAAAGATGGTTATATCATATTTGATCAAATTTGAACTGAATTGTTAAGAGTATGTATGAAGAATAAGTTATTCCTTATTACATAGTTTAAAGATATACAAAGAATATGAAGAAAAAGGTTGATGAATATGTTATGATTGTTATACCTGATGAAAAAATATTTTGAAATAATGATGGCAAAATCTACCTAGCCCAGTCTAGAGTTAATGGGCCTAGTCTAAGTTAACTATTAAGTAAGGCCCGTGCTTTTTTATTTTCAAAATTTTGATTTTCAACTACCCTAAAGCTCGAATTATCTAAGTGAAACAAAGTCATTTTTTAAAAAAAATTAAAAATTAGGCTCAAGCTTGAGCCCAAAAATAGATTTTTGAACTAGGCTTGTGCCTCGTTGCCATCACTACTTAGAAATAAGAATGATGATGATAATGTTACAAATATAGAGGAAGATTTTAGGTTGTCTAACCAATAAAGATAAAGTTGGTTGCAAATTTGAAGGCATGGAAAATTTTAAGTGTTACTTGATTTCAAAAGCAAACGAAAGTTGCGAATCTTAATTCTAATGTCGATAAAGAGGCTATAATTGAAGGAACAAGTGCTTGATGAATATAAAAAAATAAATTCTTATAGCAAGCTTGTTATATCAATACTTTTTAACAACAAATTTAGGTTAAAGTAAATGAGAGAGTTTGGAATGCTTACCAAGACTCATATGCAAAAAGGATGGTCCAGCTAAAAATTAAAAGAAAAGAAGAAGAAAAAGTTGAATGCTAAAATGAATGATAAAATGAAGTTGTCCTATTGCTCATAAAAGGAATAAGTTGCGACCATAATGACTAACGTCCTTTCAAGGAGGTATAGACTCTTAAAAGAAAAACCTTAGTATTTCAAGGGAAAACATTAAGGAGGAGTATTATAACTAATGATTTCTTTTGAAAGATCAAGTTAAGGATCCCTCAAATATAGTTCAATTTATTTTAAATAAGTTTAGAGAGGACCACATACACAAATATGCCCAAGGTCTTAGGTCATGTCCCTATATCTATTTGATTTTTAAAAAGAACATGGGCATAGACATGCCTATGTCCTAGGCTATGTGCTCTTTAGTAGGTTCTCCATCATATAACATGGTTGTGTGCTGCCTATCTATCAAGTCATGTTTAATACATCTTGCTAAAGAAAAATACATAAGAAAATGACTATGTGTCAAATTGTATTAAGGTTGATGAACTACAATAACAATAATATTTGGTGAAATTATTATAGTGGATTGAAAAACTAAGTATATTATGACATACTGAGTTTGAACAAGTTAATTTGGTCCATTTGTAACATGTTTGGATGTTAGTCTATTTTTTTGTGATCATTATAACTTAGAATTTGTAGTTTGGTTATTAATTAATGGAATTAGTTTATCTTCCTTTACTATTAAGACAATAAAAGAATGTAGGTTACTTTTACTTACATATTTGATTAACATCAATGATGTATGTGAAAAAGGTGGGTGGCCTAGAGGTGTTCCATGCTCTGCCTTACGTATATATGCATGTATTTGTAATGAAAAGAATGTAAATTTCTAATTTTATTTTCGTTTTCTATGTTTAATATCATCTAATGGAATCCTTGAATAAAAAATTTATGTGATTCATGTCTCACGACTTAGTTTTTCAATGAGGAAGATAAACAACTATTAGAAAACCTTAAATTTTACTTTTTACTTTTGTAATGATAGGCATACGACTTAAGTAGGTTACAATTTTTTGCAAAGAGAAAGTAATATATGTCCTCAATTATAATATTATATATTGGAGATTGATACTAAAATTCAATAATCTTTTTAAAAAAAGTTGTAAAGAGTGATGTGGACAATTAATAAAGATAATTATGTGTGTAGATCATTAATAATAACAATGTGTAAGAAGCAAGTAGATGCAAGTGACTTAAAGCAACTACATATATACACTATACTCTTCCTTATGATATATGGCCTAAACTTATGATTAACTAGTCTAAGTCTCTCTTTCCATTTCATAGTTATGCATATATGTGACTTAAAGGGGCTAGGTTTACATCTAAAATTTGACTTAAACTAGTAGAAAAAGCAAGAAAAAGTATAGGCTACTTTCTGTATGTTGCAAGTATTCCAAAGATAAGCTACTTTCTCTATGTTGCAAGTATACCAAAGATGATTCCACGGGTTACAAAGAGCAACAATTGTGTCTCCTAATCCACATATTATTAATACAATTTTACTATTTTTGTATTAATTAATAAAGTGTATAAAATACTATTGAATGAGCATATATTCACTTATGTTGACATATAATTTCTATACTTTTTTCTTCTTTGTAACTATCAGAAGGTATATCCCCAAATCATGGTAGATATTGACTTCTTAACATCCTGTTGTTCTCTAAGAAATGAGTGACTTCATCTACTCGAATTTTACTAATCAATTGCATCATTAACCAACCCCCAATTGACCTTGCCCATTTGTCTCCATACAAAATCTTCTTTAACATGGAAAGAAAACTCAACAATACGATAAATGATTTTAATATCACGCAATAAGACAATGATCACTCAAACATTTTAGTTAAACTTCTTAAAAATTGCAAATGCTTCCCTATATGCTAAACTTTAATAGTCATTTCACCAAAATTGGGTCCATCAAAACTATCTAATCTATAAATGTAATCCACTACTTCAAAAGACTAAACTTTAATTATTTTAAAAATAAGTATATTTTGGAAAATTCAAATTCCCACTAAATGCAGAGTTTTAAAGCACAGTCATTTCAATAAGCTCAATTTATTAATAGAGGAGGTCAATTGTCATAAAAACGTTAACTCTAGACACTTGTCTAGGCTTCTTACTTTTAGATAAAGTAGTAGATAAAACTTGATCAATAAGTTGTCTTTTGAAGTTGATTAAAATTTGATGGTCTTGACATCATCATAAAGCTAAAAATTAGAAAGAATAGTGAAAGGCCTAATGTGCTCTAATGTTCGAGTAAGATCCCAAAAAAAAAGAGCATCTTAATTATTCAAACAAGTCGTGAAAGTATAATCTCAAGAATCTACCCGCTTTTAGTGGTACCTTCAATGGACTTACTTGTTTACTTATCTTTAATGCAATCAACACAAATATCGAAATCATTAAAATCAAGACTAATTAGTATACCATCATTAACAACAGAGATATGGCCTACTATCATATGCACATTTGAGAAAATTCTTTGTTAATTTTCTATCGTTTAATACAGACTTTATTATGCATATTCCTTTAATGTTTAATATAAAATTCATCTTGATCTCACTTATTATGCAAACAACTAAACCAACTATTTTATTAAGATCAAATACAAAGTTTTTTAAATAAAATTTAAAGCCTAAACGATCTAAGTTAGAAAAGGAAATTAAATTTCCAATTGGATCATAAATAATATTTTTAACTCTAAAATTAATTTGAATTTAAAAATTAGTCCGCATGATTTCACAACTTTAACAGATAAACATATCTTTTTGTCTAAATAGATGTTGTATTCACTTGTCTTCGGCTTCCTTAACATCCAAAAGCCTTATATGATATTAGCAATGTGAATTATAGTATTTGAATCAATTTTATTAGATTCTGTGTATATCAGTAATGAGTTTTGTTAAAATAAAAATATCACATCTTCCAATATTTAACAGAACTATGATGAATTTAAAAATCACATAATTTAGGATTAAATTCAAAGAGATTTTGAAAATATTATAATTCTTTTGATACTACCAAAAAATAGGATTTATTTCGCGAGTTGGTGGTGTAATTCAATCAGCGATTTGGGTAAAGGAAATAGCGAGACTAACTTGCGACTCGGGCTGCTCAGTCATGAGGGTATCCGAAGACTAGAAGCATATTTTTGAATAGGTCATGACATTGGTGAAACGAGCCATCGGTTCGACGTCTAGAAAACCACAAGCAGTATCATTCAAAATGCTGCTAAGCTAAAAGGCCAGTTGCCGAAACTATACTGACCCAGTCGCTCCAATCACAACATTGGAGGTGCATCAAACACAGCCACCTCAGTGGCAAAATGAAATGTTACAGATGTGACGGTCGATGTAAAGGCTGAGGACTCTGGCCAAAATGACCTACAGGCTACAGCTATTCTCCATTCCGCTGCTACCATCTATTAATAAGCCCTCCCTTGCCCACCTTAGAACGAGCATAACGGGTTAATGAATCAGAATTAAGGCTTCTTAACCAGCAAGTTCCTTCGAAAACACTTGCATGAGAAGCAGAATTCGCAAGACCACGGTCCTAGTTTTCTTTATTTCCTAAACTTAACTACCAAGCCAACTGTCCTAACCGGATTATCATCACACTAATGTCGTCCATTGAACCTCTTCGCAATGACAACTCACTGAGCTCTTTACAAGCAGAGAATAGCTCTGGCTTGTCAACGCCAACGCACAACGGACGAACTATATCTACTGCCTCCTGATTCGTTACCTGGAAACGGTAAAACAGAGCACATTTAGTGACCCAATGGCGCAAACAAATTCATTAACAAATAACAAATGCTGGAATTCTAGTAAATGAGGTTGGTTTTCAGACCTCAATTACCTTATCCCAGAGACCATCTGTGGCCAAGATCAAGAACTCGCATTCAGGTTTTAACTCAACAAGTTTGGTATCTGGTTCAGCTGTCACCCACTGCTTAAGATGCCGATCTCCAATCCCTCTTGTTACTGCAAGAGTGCCTTGTACTCTCCAGACACCGTTATAACAATCCACATAACCTCCCTATTAACATAGCATTGAAGAGAATAAATCAAAATATAACTTGCAAATTTCGCATCAAAATTAAAATGGTATTAACCAACAAACACTTTTGTGTCTCATATTCATACATGAGATTAGTTTCTTACCAGAGCTTCAATTCTGCCTCGTTCATCTTCTCTCGAGGCTTGATGATCAGATGTTAGTGCCTCTGCAACTCCTCCTCGGCTCATAACAGCACGACAATCTCCAGCATTAGAAACCGCCAAGTTACCTTTGTGAATTAACGCAGTCACGCAACAAGCACCACCACCAACACTTTGCTCTAGGAAATCTTTGTCTGTGATCAAGTATCCATTTTTTATTGCCGTTTCGATTTCCTGTCCTCGTCCACTTGATATTTCAGATATGATAGTCTTATCTAAATTCTTGGAGGCAAATTCAGCGGCTTTTGGACCCCCATGACCATCAAACACCCCAAAAAGAGCCTGTAACCCCAGAATGTGATCATGTCAATATATAGTCTATGCATCTAATTCAAGTTTTCAAACTTTTTTCTGTAATTGACCTTATCCTAATTTGCAGTAGTTCATTAAATGATTTCTTCTTTAAATAAAATAAAATAAATGATCACGCGAATTGTGACTGCCCTTCACGCATATACAAATATAGGCTTCTCCACGATAAAATTACAACTTCGTATAGTAAAAGAACTATACAAGTTAAAACTTTCATTTATCTTGAGTTTCCATCACTACCTAAAAACAGAAGAACATTAACTCTGCTTTACCTGTTTAGAATCTCCATTAACATCGAGAGAAGCAGAGTATCGATCCTCCAATGGTCCTCTCCTACCTCTCTTACAATAAACTGAGTAGCCATCCCCATTCACTTCTATAACATCTATTTTCTGCTCATCTCCTCTTGAAGTCTCTAAACCAAACCCCAACGAACTCGCCACAGGTATATGTATTCTTGCCGGTCTCTTCCTCTTCTGAAGCGCACCCGAATTTGATTCCAATTTCGTTTTCTCAGCCCGAAACGACAAGGGTGATGTCAGTGATGGCCCTAACGACGGTGGTGACGACGCTAACATCGACGACGACGGAGATTGAGGGCCACGAATGTTCGGGGACGCCAATGATTTGCAAAAGATTGTCTGAATTCTTGGTGACTGAAATATCGGCGAGTTCGGTACCGGTCCAGCCACAGCGCACGGCATGTCGTTATGTATTAGATTTCAAACTTCCAGAGTCTCCCTCTCGCAGGCCGTTGTTCTCGTTAGTTTGCTAATTGCTGCCTTGTTTCTTAAGAATCAAGAAAGGGAGGCTGATCCGAATTGTGCTAAATAAGCGATGGAGCATTCGTAAAGCGACGCCGTGTCAGTTAGTTGAATTGTGATTGACTTGGCTTGAGTATTGGGTTGGCCTTTTCCCTCTGGTTTTAAATGAATAAGAGGATAACTTACGCTATTGTCCAGAGCGTGAAAGGTTGTAAATTGTTTGACTGGGGAACGTTGACCGGGTAAAACCAGTACGTTTTGATGTGGTTGACACGCTCTTCGGATGAGAGTGCTCCTTGATGAAGTACAACATTAAAAAGATAACAATGGTATTGTATCAATATAATTCTATGACCAAGTCGTTTCGTGGTCAAACACGTTAGCTGCCCTTTGAATGATAATATGGAAGTGTATGCAGACTTACTGGGGAACGTGGCAGATATTATTATTGACGAAGATAGTGGTCAAAGCTTAAGAATTTCAGCCACTCAGCATTAGTATGGCATGCACAGTTGGTGGCACATGTTTAAGAAACGTCAATGTAGTAGCTAAAATATCGACAATTTGTGGTGAAGGTGAAGGTGACGGCCGGTGACGGTGATTGTTTTTCTTAATCATGTTATATTGCTTACGACATAGAAAATGTAATGAACGGAGTCTTTTAGGGCTGGCCGGGAATGAATATTATATTGATTTAATACTTTACCTTGGTCAAACATTTCTAGACGAGACGAAATTTATGCAACAAGACCCTATATGGTAACAGAATTCCCTATTTGTTTGCTCTTGTAGTCATTACATCATGTGACTCAACAACCTGTTTATTTTGTTGATGAATTGTTCTTCGTGATTATAGAAATGACGCAAGTGCATTGGCCGGATCCTGAACAGGTCTACTACCGGCTATAAGGGTCTAATTATTGCAAAAGTTCACTAATTAAAATATTAAGAAGATTAACGCTGATCGTTAAATTTTTTGTATACAAAATCCAATAGACTACGTACAGAAATGTATCTTTCACCGAAAGAAAAATAGATTCCATTGTGATTTCCTCAAGTAATTTATTTGCAAACCTAGCGACTTCCTTATTAGCTATGTTACTATTTGTCCGAAATGTCACCCTTCGTTGGTCTACAAAGAGCAAATGATATATTGCGTTTTGATTTCTCAATGTTATGGAAAACAGGATAACAGATGACTACGGTTGATAAATGTTCTCACATTATATCATAACACAAAAATAAACATAACAAAATAAAATAAGAACACTGGGAGGGAGAAGTAATTCCTTATCAGATAAGAAAGTACGTGTTAGTGATTCGATGCCCTTGCATTTCTCTGTAATCAGGAGCTGGATTCGTGTCATTCTTTTGGCACTACATGTCCACGTGTCCATTCCGATGCCTCCTCTTGTGCCTCATCATCCACCACGTGTCATGCAATCCAATAGGCTTCCGGTCTGAGTAGATTGGACCTCCTTATTCAAGTACTGCCATACAATTAATTTAATTTGGTTGAGTCTTGTAACTTCACTAGAGTTGACAAAAGCCGATGTCGTCTGATCAGCAGTCAAGGGAAGAACTTGACGCTAGGGCAAGGCGAGGAGAGACGGTTGTCCCTGGAGGTACTGGTGGTAAAAGCCTTGAAGCCCAGGAACACTTAGCTGAAGGTGGTTAAATACGGATAATTTATCAATAATCTAGCTAGCTAGTTCATCACTTGTTCTTCATAGTAGTACGTTAAACTTTAGTCTTTACCAAAACGCTCTTGATGGAAGGTTCATATTCCATTTTGACTTCATCAATATTTACATGCTGATTCTGTGGTTTTACATATGTAGGAAGGAGCCGAGGAGGGCGGACCAGGAAAGAACAGTTAGGAAAAGAAGGTTACCGGGAGATGGGTCGCAAAGGTGGGCTCAGTACCACAGAGGAGTCGGGTGGTGAACGCGCTGAGAGAGAGGGCGTTCCCGCCGATGAATCCAAGATCAGGGACACAAGTTGATCGCCTGTGGATCTTGAAGCCTATCTGTGATGTCAATAAGTTGTCGTTAACTTTATGTACTTGTGGATTTCGTGATGGTTTGCAGAACCCTTTCCAGGGTTTTGACGGTTGTTTTAGTTCTTGCATATGTTTTCCTGGGTTATATCGGTGATCTAATAAAATAAAGCTGTTAGAGATGTGTCTCTTTATTATTGATGAATATATATATACAAATATACAAGCTTAAGTCA
>JAOQMR010000213.1:11474080-11491047 GCA_027563865.1 Erythroxylum pelleterianum
CTATGATTCTAATTAATACTAACAAATCCTAGAAGATATTAACAAATCCCAAATCCCTGATTTACATCAATCCAATATGATCGACCAGTGTTAGGTGTTTCGTGTGTATTGTAGCGTTCTTGAACTGATATGATGAGACATGTTTTTGCTTTTATAGGCTGTTCATGAGGCTCATTCCTTTGGAACCATAATAACAGAACAGTTCGAGTTAGTTTAGTGTATGCCCTCCGTCATTCTCAAAAACTGTCATGTGTCATAAAGTTATGACCTTATTGATTTTTGAATTGCTAGAAATTCCATAGATCCGTATGGTAGTATTTTTGTTTATAAATTTATGGTGTCAAACATGTAGCACGGACACAACAAAATAGAGTCGTGTCCACGTGTCGGACACGTGTCTGTGTCAGACACTCACTGACACACGGTAGACACAGCTCGGACACGTCTGGAGACCACTCGAACATTGTTTAATGGAATATATGCTTCATAGAATATATGCTCCATATTTTTTTAGAGGGACTTATAAAATATCAAATATGTATGAATTATCAAGATGTTGAAAGTCTTGAAATACATTAATCAATATATATCATATTATGAATTTTGAATATATATATATATATATATATATATATATGTCGTATTCGTGTCTACCAAATTTTAGCAGTTGGTGTGTCCCCGTATCTATGTCCGTGTCGTATCCCGTATCCGTGTCCGTGTCTGTACTTCTTAGATGTAAGCTATATACTCTCTAGTCGTTTTCATTGAGCAGAGTAACTTCTGCTTGGGGATTTGTTAAAACACTTGAATTCGGAACATGGTAATGTAGCTCCTGGATGGGAAAATTGGTATCGTGTTGTTCAGAACTCTCGAAACAAAAAAATTGGAAAAAAATGTTTGATTAGCGAGATCGAAAATGCAAGTCCATGATTAATATGCAGATTCAAGGACTGAAATTTAGGGGCCTGCCTTTTTTGATCCTGGATTGAATGAGATTCAAGGACTCAGGACTTCTCAAAACTCTGGATTAGCAGGTATATAACTGTCGGGATGCCCAAACACTTCGGCCTTATTGTTTGGTTTCGGAACACGAAGAGCACCTGTGGCTTTTGTCAAATAATTGCAAAGGGACATGAATTACGTAAGGATGGAAGAATCATTCGCAATCAAAATTAAGATGAGAAATCAATGAGCTCAAGGCAAACATGTCTCACTCCAAGTCGACAAGTACAACATCACTGGAGCAGCAAGATATGCGGCAGTAAAGGGGTCATTTCCAGGAACCACATTCTTATATCGCATCCATTAGGGGTGTTCATGGTAGGGTAACCTGACCTGTTCATAAGTAACCTGAACCTGAACCTGAATGTCAGGTTCGACAATTTCACGAACCTAAACCTGAACCTGAATGTCAGGTTCGACAATTTCACGAACCTAAACCTGAACCTGAACCTAAAGAACCTATAGGATCAGTTAACCTATTTTCAGGTTCGGTTCTCAGGGTAACCAGAATCTATTCATATCAATATATATGATAAAAATTATTAAAAATTGGTGAAAAAAATACAAATTATTCATAAAAGTATGCATATAAAATCCATCAAAGATTAATCCAATATGTTAAACCCAAGCAAAGTAAAAATAAGCGAAACAATGTCTTATAAAAGATCTGTACTAAAAAAAAGAGAAATTATTAAACAATTATTCTTCGAATAAGATTGTAGGATGATCCACTGTTATACATGAAGCCATATCTGTAGAAAATAAAAAGAGTTAAACTCTTTATTTCTTTTTTAATTAAAAAATATTTTTTTTATTTATTTGTATATTAAAACAAGGTAAAGTAAATTAGATTACCTGATTCAATTTGCTCAAGTTCTTCAAATCTCTCTTCTACGTAAAGAGGAGCTTGTGATTTTATCAACCAATCTTGTTCACAAACAAGAGCCTCTACCATCTTTGGAGTAAGAGAGCTACGAAATGAATCAAGCACTCGACCTCTTGTACTAAAAGCTGACTCAGATGCAACAGTGAGGGAACGAACTGCTCTACTAGATCTCATTTATTAAAAAGTAATAAACTATTCTTCTAACATCATTAAATCTTATTTTATCATGTTAAAATAAAATAATAATAATAATAAACTAATAAACACAAAAAGAATCATTTTTCTTATTGCAACTTAGTGAATGCAATTAATATCATAGTTAAAACTTGAAATATTATATAATAAAAAGCGCAGCCGTATAAAAAAATACAATCTCATAGTCTATTACTAAATCAACTCATTTTTTATTCCTTTCTAATAAATAAAACTATGTTTATATTTATACAAGACAATATTATTATATTCTTATTATTTATTAGCAACTATATTATATATTTTTAAGAATCAGTATTACTTGCTTGTTTAATGTTTATAATATCTCATAAATATCTAAGCTAATATATGTGCCTTAAAAACTAAAATTGTAGGATTTCTTAATAAATGTGTTTTACACTTATTAATTTCTTTAATTAATCTCAAAATGATTATATTATTTTAGTCAATGAAATTTTTCTATTAATAGTTTAATACTTCGATCGATAACTTCGACATATATTAATTACTATTTGAAGTAGAAGTATTGAGTGTTATGCATTAGTAGTTACTTATGATAGCAATGTTTAAGATTAACGTTTAATAACATAGAATTAAAGTAGTTTCTTTCTTTTCTCCTTTTTTCACTCAAAAATTAATATAGTAAATACTAGTGAATTTATTATTATTAATATCCTCTTAAATTATATCTAAATATATGATAGGTTTTTTGGGAGTTTCAGGATCAGGTTTAAACCTAAACATATAAATCAGGTTCGGTTCGGTAACTGCTATAGGTTCAGTTTAGGTTCGGTTAACCTGGAACCGCAAGTTAAAAACCTGAACCTGAATCAGGTTCGGTTTGAACCGAACCTGAACTCAGGTTTATAGTTCAGGTTCGATTAACCTTATTTACAGGTTCGGTTCACGAGGTTTAGGTCCTATTCACAGGTTCGCGGGTTTTCTTGAACACTCCTAACATCCACTCAATTTGACCTCTACAACAAAATTTATAAGGCAGAACAATTTATCTCTGTGGATATGACTCTACCTCATATGAAGATTAAAGTAGCGATACCATATATTTGGAAAGCATGGGTCATTAATAACCAACTCTACATAAGAAATCATATAAAAACGAAGATGCAGGTTGAGGGAGAGTATAATGCAGCCTTAATCCTCAAGATTAGAGAAGAGGCCTTTGGAAACTCCATGGGAGATTTAAAAGATCTTAATTCAATAGGAATATGGAGGGACTATTAAACAAAATTTGACAAGCGTTGCAATAGGAGCACTAAAATAGTGTTAATTTAATTTGGTTCGATATTAGTTAATTTAAAGTCTAACTGAATTCATAGAATGTTAGATTAGACTCGCGACTTTTATTTGTAAAATTTTTGAGATTTTGAGACAAGTTTAGATTCGATTATTACAAATAATCATATTTTATATTTAAGTAAAATTACATTTTTTTAATAATAAACACATTTAGGACAAAGAGTTTAAATCTTAATTAACTAAAGTTAACTTAAAAGTCCAATATGAATATGCTTATTAACAAAGTTAATTTCCTCTTCCTTACTTTTTCACTTTAAATATGAGAATTAGAAAGTGGGAATACAAGAGTTGGTTCTTAATTCCCATATTAAAAGTGAAAAAAATAAGAAAAAGGAAAATAACTTTACAAGCAAAACATTTGAGTTATTACTTCAATCACAAAATTTTTTAAGGATTAGGTTCTTAGTCTTGACTTACCCAAATTAGACTCTAAATTATTTTATATTTTTAAAATTTTAAAATTTTGGACTTGATCTAATCTAAATGTGCTTTAGACCATTTTCTATATCTTAAGATTGCCACATGGAGCTATAGTATGTTGCAAGGGTTAGGTTGTTCACCCATTAAAATGGTATGTGAATCAAAGCGTCGTGAGATAGAGAAAAAGATTCATTTCCCTTTTTCTATGCTGACATAACAAGTATGAAATAGTTAGAATATATTATAAGTTCCTTTATTGCTTTGGCATATTAAAGATATACTACTTAAATTAATAAACGGGCCTTTTACATTTAGCTAGATAAAAAATGGATAAACTTTCACCAATTTGCATATGATATATAAACAATGACAATTCTAGACTACTTGCTCTCTTATATCGTGATCAAATGAGAATGCTTGAAAGAAGTTTTAATAGGACCTTATTTATCAAAATTTTGAATTTTGGTTCTAAAAAATGAATAATCATTAATTGAAAGGGATATACAATAGCTTGATAGCACTTTTGTTTTGGGTACTAAATGGTCATGGGTTAAAATCCAGTCCTCTCTACTTATACTGACTTTGCCTCCAAGCAACAAAATTCTATTTTTCTATTTATTTCGTCTATTATATGATTGGAACGATGGCAGGTTTATGTTACACAATGAATTTGAAATCAAAAGAGATATTTCGAAAAATAACGAATCTAACTTTTCAAATCGTTCATTTGAAAAAGTGGAAACCCTTATTATTGGATGATCATATTATTATAATAGTGAGAATTGTGCCAAGCAGGTTGATAGGGATTTTTAGTTTCTCCATCTTGTAAATGATGAATCCTATCTCATGGTATTTACCTCTTTCTTTTTTTTAAGCAAGTCTTAAGTTAATTAAAGCCTACTTAGACCTAAGCTTATTCCAAGTTGCTTAAGTCGGATTTAACATTGGATAACTTAAAGTCTTATCGGGCTTGGGTTAGGGCCAAGTCTCTTAAGTTTGTTCAAATTTTAAGCTGTATTTGGGCTTTAAACGAATATTTTGGATGATATTTTATCACACCTAAATTGCATATTTCTTTGGTCTTATTTAATATTTTTCTTAAATAATTAGAACCTAATGAAATTGCTTAACCCAAAATCATCGCAACAGGTTTATATATTGACTAAAAAAATAAGTATGACCATCATTTGCTAGATATTAGTAACATTACTACAAAATAAAGAAATTTTAATTTTACAAAAATGATATTTTATTATTTATAATAGTAATGTCGACCTCTTAATGATGGTTATCAAATTCTTTTTTCTATTTTTTATATGTTATCCCTCTAATAAAATTGTGATTGCATTTTTTGATGTTTCTGCCAATCATTCCTCAATTCCATTAACTCATATCCTATTTGGAATAAATTCCATCTCCAGAAAATGCTGCTAAGAAACAACTTCTTAAATCTATCTACAAACAAAAGTCATTGTAGTAGCAAATGATTTAAAGATAAGAATTTGTTTATAATATGACTACAAAATTCACTCCAAGCCATAAACGTCAAAAAAATAATGGTGGAGGATAAAAATAAATAAAATGGTGAGGAAGTTAGAAAGATTTTAATAGCGTGAGAGGGAAATCTAACCTCCAATTTCATTCCAAACTATGTCGAGTATATTTTATAAATACTTTAAGTAAATAAAAATGTAAGTATATCATCGAGTTAAACCAATCCCCATTTTGGTGGACCATGGGAACACCTGTAATCTTATGTACATTTTTGTAATACAAAGAGAGCCAACATGATTTATATGAAATTTAGAATGTAAATGTAACCTTAGGGGATGAAATGGCTATCCTTGTGCTCAACTGTGTAAGGATTTCCTCAGACACTTCAAGAAATAGAATTTACTAAAAAATGTTTGGTTTTACTATTGGTTCGATGTGATATGTTGTTAAGTGTGACAATTGGTTAGCCACTATTAATAAGATGCTATGCAATTTCAAAAAAATGATGTTTATACAAAAAGGGCAATTGATTTGTTAAAGGGGGCCAGTGAGAAATTCTAAGGTGACCATAACTAAGAAATCTGGGAAGCTTTTATCCAAATCTCAAAGTTCTTGTCAATTGTGCATGCTATAATTACATTACTGAATAAAACATCAAATATATGTGGAAATGTTAGCATAGGAATTTGATCTTCAAGAATAATTTAACAACTTATTTTCAAAGGTTACACAATTACCATCACTTCAAGTCTGCAATCATAAAATTCAATTGAAAGAGAGTGTCAAATTTATTGACATGATTTTGCATTTTCCTCTCTGTTGGTGCTGGTGAAAAAGAAGGAAAGTACATGGCAACTTTGCATTGACTATATAGAAGTAAATAAGAACACTATAAAAGATAAATTTTCCATCCTTATTATCGAGGAGCTATTAGATGAAGCAAGGTAATTTTCTAAACTTGATCCATAATTATGATATCATCAAATATATATGTACCCACCAAACATTTCTTAGATAAATTGTTGAGTGCATGATAACCATTATAAATTATGAGTAACACCTCTTGCCCTTACTAATGTACTTACTAATACGAGCTTTCTTTAATAATTTTGAAAATAGTTTTTTAATTGATTAAGGAAAGATTTTCCAATTAGTCAAGAAATTAAATCTCAAAATAAATAATATAAAGGACTTTCTTAATCAAATTAAAAAGTTTCTTATTTAATTTTGAAAGTAGTTTCCTTTAAATATTAGCAAATAGTTTTCTAAATAAGGGAAATGATTTCTAATTAGATTATAAATAATTTTCTAATTGTATTAGAATGTCTTGCTTGTTGAATTTTGAAAATGAGTTTTTAAATCATAATAAGTAAGAAGCATTATTTATTGAACATTATTTTTATTAAAATTCGTTAAATGAGTCAAGATAATTGGAAATAGTTTCTAATCGAATTTAGAAACTATTTTCAAATCAAATTAAATTTATATTTCGAATAGGAATTTAGTTTATTTAAGAATCAATAAGTTTAATCTAATTTATTTTTTCCAAGAAGTTGGAAAAATTAATTCATAATATGAAGATCAATAATTAGACTCAAACAAAACTTGTTATTTTATGCATATAAGTTGATTACGAGTATATAAGTTCCATTTTTGAATATATGTTTCATATATTTATATGCATGTTGAATTGTAAGTTTTATATGTATATAGTTTACATTCAATTTTTTTGTTTAATGAGACAAACATAATTAAATCCCTTGTTTAAATATTAAGTACATGTTGAGAACGTGGTTGTTGTCTTCTGTTGTTATAAAAATAAACCAGAATTCTGTTTATTATTAGGCTTATTGAGCAACCTTAAGGACGTTTTAACCTGAATATGTTTAGTCATATAACAACAGGTCCTACTTAACCAAATTTGTATGATTTGGATGAACAAACTCATGATCATATGAATTTAGAGGCAAGGATAGGAATAACATATAAAATATATTTTGACAAGAGTTGTCATCAAACGGATCCAGGAGTCATATGAGATGTGATTAATAAAGTTATATCTACCTAATTTAAGTTTAGTTGATTTATTAAGTGAACTTAAGACCAACTAAATTTGCGTGGGATCCTAACCCACTAGAAAGATTAGAGTAATCTTTTTGAATAGTAGTGAGAACTATTATTTTAAATAAAATAATAAGAGTAACTAAATACATGATCAAAGCCTTAATCTTATTTAGTATTTATAGCAGATAATCAATTACTTGCTTCTTTTACATTTATTTTTGTTTTGAGCAGAAGTTATCTTGTTTAGTATAGTTGATACCAAGTTAATGAACTAAATTTCTTGGAAATGGTTATGTTTGAGAAAAGTTCTTAAATTTTGATAGAAAAGAAAATTGTATGCCCATTATGTAATTTTGTTATGAACCCTGTTGAGGATTCGGTCACAAAGTTTTAGAGATATGTCAAAATCATATAGATGAAAAAATGTATTGGCGTTTTAAGTTGACTAATGTCTTATTAACTTTAATGGAAACATGTAAGATGTACATCAACATCATGATGGCAAGATGTAAGAGGTTGCATGAATAGAGCTTTGCTATAGACATGGACACCCTGATGAAATTGTTTCACTCAATTTAGCTTATTAAAAGCATAAACATGAACAACAATTAAATGAATGACAATATTTATCATTAGAAGAAATGATTGCATGACTTTTCTTGCCTATACATGATATAATAGAGATCATATGCATTTCTAGCTCATGCTTATGAGTATTTGATACTGAATTTAAATTTCACATTATTACAATGTTCAAGGCATGATAAGAAATAGTTTATTGAGAAAAAGTAGTTGATTTAATTTTATACAAATAGTTTATATGTCTTGGATCAAAGGAGACTTATGCTTAATATAAGTGGTAAGAATACAAAGTTGGATAACCAATACTATCCTTTTTTATCATGTTAGTTAAATCAATATGATGAGAATCATAACATTACATACAAGGATAAATGTATCCTTTTGATTATATGAAACTTGTGAAACTTTTAAGTTAAATAATAACAAATAAATTTTGGTGAAATAATAATGATGGTATTGAATTGATAAATTTATACATATGACGTATTAGATGGAATAACAATTCATAAAAGGATAATTCTTATATTTCATTAGTATTACTAATGACTTTATCTGATAAAGTCATATATATTAAATGAAATATTAATTTATAATTTTGAAATATTATTACTAATGAGCAGGTCAAGTCGGGCTGGGCCCAGGCCCAATTGTCATGCCTACTGGTATATTAACTTTGTAGTTTGCACTGAAATACATCCAGGCTCGTCTGAATGGAAGGTACACCTCTCTATGAGGTGGTGTATATTAATCGATATTTCTAGGGTCTTTAAAAAAGAATGTAGTAGAACTGTTTAAACATTGGGATGGATTGAAAAAAATGATATTTCCACTTTAAATCTAGACCACCTATGACTCCAAATTAAAATTTTTTGTTTCGATCCAAACTCAAATTTAATCAGACTTAACCCTAATATAATTTTAACAATCTAAAACAAGATGTGATTGTACCATATCCAAAAAATTCAAAAATATTATTACTATAATTCGAATTTTGATGCTAGACAGTACATATTGTCATTAAATTAAAAGATAAAAAAGATAAAAAATCACAAAATAACCATCTACAATGAATAGCCTTTAATTTAATACTAATAAATTCCCAATTGATGAATTGGACTAAAATGGTTGTGTTTAGGATATTAGCCTAAATTAATTGTGAATCTTAATGTCTTGAATTTTGTACCATTTGGTACAAAACTATAGGATTTTGTATCAGCTAGTATTTGAAATACCGATCAAATAGCGATTGATACAGTAAAATTCAAAATATTTAGAGACAAAATTAACATATATAAGATGTAATATCACCAGCAACATGTTTTAATAGAAGGTAGAGGAGGTCAGTTCAAACAACTGTCTAGTCTTATGCTTGTCCTAAAGATCTCACCCATCTGTGGATCCTATATAGTATAAAAAGGAAGCATCTGAAGTGAGAGACATGAAACGAGAGGTAATTGTACTAAAATCTGGTTGAAGTTGTTGTAGAATTAACTAAAGATCTTTTGAGGAAAATTTAAAAGATGTACTCTCCAATGATTCCTCTATGGAAACAATAGTGACTATAGTAAGCTAAGAGAACTTAGAAGAGTTACCTTATTAGGATCATTTCTTGGATTTTGAGATATGATGACCACTCTTTTTATAGCAATTGTAGAATACATTTTTCTTAGCCGAGTTATGATACTTAAGAGTCTAAAAAGGAAGTCTAGATTGTAAGAAAAAAAATTAGCAGATAAAGCAAATTTCTCCATTCAAAATGTGATAGGTTGACTATCTTCTATAATTAGTTCTTTGATTAAAGTATCAAAGCTTAACAAAGATCCTCAATGAAGAATATAGTTACGGATAGAGTTGAAAATTTCTCTAATAAGTCATTAATAATGACAAATATACTTTCAATCACAAAGATTACATAGGTAGCAACAACTCGACTATTAGAGCAAGTAAGGTTTGTAAGTGCCAAATTGATCCTAAAGCTCTTATAATTTAGACATATAACTATTGATAGTTTGGCCATGTTGTTGTTGTATGTGAGAAATTCTTCTATAGAGCTCAAATTGATTGACATCATTAGATACAAAATAACAACTTTTTAGAAAGTCTCATACCTCTTTAGTAGTATCAAACTGTTAAATATCAAACTTGATTACTTTGGCACATGTATTATGAAATCATGTTAGAATCTAATGATCCATACCATCCTAAGATACTAGGCATTCTATAAATATATCTTTTATTTCATCAGACCTTTAAGTAGATTTAGGTATTTTCCATTGACAATACGCCAAATAAGTTTACCAATGAGAAAATTGTGCATTTTTTAAGCATGTAAATCATACTTAGATCCATCTAAGATGACATTTGTTGGTTGAGGAATATATTGATAAATTTTAAAAGTATCAATAATGATCAGATGAGAAAAATTCTTAACAACAAGGCTTGAAAAACACAAGAAAATAAGGAAACTTGTCAATAGAGTTGAAATTTGGCTATTTGAACCCCAAAATTCGTCCATGACACCAAAATACCGTATGGAACTAGTCTAAACTAAAAAAAACTTGTAAGAAAATAGTTAAATCAATGGTTAATTATACAAAATCTCAAACTTTATTAAATTTTACAATATTAGATGGAACTTTTAAAATGAAGCTAAAATGTTCCACCTTTTAATTTGTTGCAAAAAATAGCCTGAAGTCAAGGTCTCTATTAACGTGTCTAACATGGCGAGTCATGTTATATTAAGTTTTTTGCCATATGGCTACCAATTATTTTATTTTTTCCATGTAATTATTTTAAAAATAATTTTTCACGTAATTATTCTCCAGTTAAGGCATTGTCGTCTGGTACAAAGAATGTTTGCTAGAAAGTAAGATTCATATCAGTTGCCAAACAATCGTCAAGCTATCTACAAGCCTCTTTGATAACTCTTTCATGCCTGAACTCTCTTACTTACAGCAACCTTCAAGGAATTGATTTTGACCCTAACACTTGGAAAATTCACATACTCCTAATAAAACCAATGTGTTTGTGTTCTTTAAGGGTCACTCTCTATTCTTCCACTCTCTTTAAAGAAAGTGAAACCTTACATTGTCAACTTATCCTTGTGAAACAAATAGCGTCCATCTATCTCCCAATATATATGTTAATTCTAGGATAGCTCATAGCTGCTTTGTTGTGTTCATATGAAGGTAATAGAAAATTGCTTATCCCAATCTTTACACTGCTAACATAAAGAGTCCACAAAACCTAACTTTTGTTTCTTATATGATGACAACTAATATAGTATAACAGAGTTCAACAGAGAAGAAACTCGTATGAGGATGGTGTCTGTATAATTTCTTGTCCAAATACCTGTTAAAAAGAAGTTCATATACATTCTCTAAGTAAAACACCAAATCGAGAGTTTCTAATACTTCTTATTTCTCAATTTCCATAAGGTCCGGCGCGTTTGTCGACATAGGAATTCTAAGTCATCCACATATTCCTGTACCTTTCCCTGATCTTACCAGCCATTACACTGTCCTTATAAGAAATTGGTATAAGTTTAATATTAGGGTTTTTAATTATTAAATAACAAAATAATTGATTGGAAAAATAGAACACGTGGCAATCAAGCGGTAGAAACTTTAATATAATGTGACTTGTCATGTCAAATACGTTAACGAAGGCTTTGATATCGGACTACTTTTTTAACAAATTAAAAATTGCAACATTTTAGCAACACTTTTTAAATTTTGGGCTAGTATTGCAAAATTGAGTAAAACTTGAGATTTTTTTACAATTAACCCTTAAATTAATTAGTCAAAATGTTGGTCAATAGGTCTAAAATGAACCGATTTGTACTGAACAGGCTAAACTAGTGATTACATAGGGTTGACATCATAAGAATGATGTAGGATGGTAGGCCTAATAGGCTAACATGGTGTCTAATATGGTAGAGTGGGACTCAATAAGCTAACATGAAAGTTGACATGATAGATGACGTAACAGTATAGGACCTAATAATCTAACATGGTTAATGATAAGGTGATGATGTGTTATTGACACGGCCATTAACTAGATGACACATGGTGATTGTATTAGAAAATAAGAGCCTGACACGTGGTTCATAATTGTCTAGGCCTTTATGAGTTTTATATTAGGACAATGTCATTTTTCAAATTAAGGTCAAACAATGTCATTTGAATTGTCTTTAACATGTGTGAACACTTAAAGTTTGAAATTTATATACCAACATTTTACTGGTGTATAAAGGCGCATGTAGAAGAGTTTAGAGACAGGGTTTACAGCATTGTAATCCTCTTAAAGAGTAGAAAAGTTTAGTATACCCCTAACATTACTAGACAATTGAATTTGTCTATAGAAAACAAGAACCATAACTTTGAGAGACTGCCTCTTTTATAAGGTTGCTATGATACCATGTAGAAACTAAGGTGAATTTTTAAAAAGATAAAGTTTTTATATTTCATTGTGTATAAACTATTATAGGAAATGGGTATTTTTACATGAGTTTGGCTATATAATTTAAATAAAATCATATCTTTAACATATAACATGGCTAATATTATGCTACTTTTACATAACCTACACAAGTTATATATGTTCACATTATGAAAGCTTGCCATCAAAAACAATTATGAGTCATGAATTTATTTGTGCCATTATAATTAGAATTGTAGATTCATCATTGCCTAGTGAGAACAATATGCTTCAACTATTATTAGTAGGCCATCTTATACAATAAAAACTTGTTGTTGAAACATTAACTTAAGGAAAGTATCCAATCCCTTCACAAACACTTTAATTAAGTAGGAAGATAACTCAATATTTGCTTTTCAAACTCTTTATCCCTCAAAATTAGATTCGAGCTAAAGTCGTATGTTAGGTCAAGTCTTTTTACTTAAGTAAACAAAAGAACCCTCAATTAAACCAACTTTAAGTCTCTTCATCCTAACCATCTAGAGAATATATAGAAGCAGAACCAATTCAATAATGTGTTATATAAAAAGAGAAACTAACATGTTTGAGTGTCTATATTTTGTTAAATATTACATCTTATTCGCAAAACTTATTGGGAAAACCGTATCAAGTTTTTATATAATTTTGAAATGGTAACTTAAATCAATAGTTCATGTGAAAGGTAGAGCATGGTGATATTTTAATTTTCAAATGCAATGAAAAATGATGGCAATAGTACCTAACTTCAACTGTAATACATCAATGACATAAAACCCTAATGAGAAACATTGAGTAATGAGAATGTTTAAGATATATATGAGATTAAGGATTTAAGACATAGAGAAAAAAGTCTAACAGGAGATCGAGGAGGGAGAACAATTCTTAACTGTCAATTTTCTTTAACTAATAAGTTAAGGAAATCGAACTACTTTAGGTCAGTTGAACTATGAAGAACAAGTTTAAACTCAATCCTAAGCCAAAAAAATTTTAGTTTAAACCCTATTAAGAATTAGTTGACTTCGAGTTAACCTTTATTAGGCCAAAATCCTTATTGCTTTTATCATAGTGTTGTCAATGGTTTTGAATCTCAAATTCACTTGTAGTTTAGGTAGTTATAAACAAAATCAAGCCTAAGATCTTTTTAACCTCTTCTCTTCTCTTGTTAACCAGCACTAGTATTGAAGCCACTATTGAAGTGGAAGAATTGTTGAGTGCTTAAAAGCCTTACATTTATAGGAAATAAATGTTGGAAAGTGTATTTCTTTCTATAATGCTTAATTGATCATAGGAATTTGCTCTTTAAAAATAATTCTTTTACAATAGATTAGGAGACATGCACATAACAATAGATTTGAACAAATTTGAATATATATGTTTAATGCTTAAAAGGAGTTTAAATTTGTAAACAACTACATTAGCCATAAAATTGCCCTACTCAATCTTGGCAACAATGTGGTAATTAAGATTAATGGGTTGGGTTGAGTCAAGCTTGAGACTGCTTGAGCCCAACCTGAAGTCCTTTACACGCGATTCAGGCTTAATCTAAAATTTGACCTTACTTGACTCATGTCACTTGATCCCAAGTCCAAACTATCCAAATTCTAAGTTGACCCAATTTCTTTTGCCTCATTAAAGATTCAATCGACATCATCCACTCTTTGATGTGTCTATTGCTAAAGATTCAAAATCCAAACCACGAAGACAATAACACAAACTAAATATTAATAAGAAGTAACTTAAAAAATTGAAACTTAAGAGGTGATAAAGGAATCAATTATTACTAATTATGATAGGGCAAAGAGCAAAGAAAAAGCAAGGAAAATTGGTATTTGGTACAAAAATTAAAATGAGATGTCTAATAAATAGCAAGCGTGCTATTGATCAAAGACTCCTGTTCAGGAAGTCTTTCCTATCCTTCTTTTACTTAGATATAGAAAAAAATTGCAATTCTATAGAAAAAGAAGAAAGATTTAAAAAAAAGAACTAAATATCAGGTGACATAAGTGAGAGAAGAAGTGAATGAAAACTAGGGTTAATTTAATAACTAGTCAAGTTTTTTTTGGTAAATTAGACAAGTTTTTATTTACCCTGCATCATAAAGTTTGAGTTCAAGTTTGAATATGAATTAAAATTTGAAAATCAAAAATCAAAATTGATCTAAAACCTAATTAATTTAGATTTAAATCACTAATTTTGGATACATAACTTTCAATTAAAATTTGAAGTACTACATAATAATAATTAATTGATAAAGAGAAACCCTAATTTATCGCTTGGCATGCAAGCTTCCTTAGCGCTCACGCCTCCTCTGGAGGCTGTCTGACAACCACCGCCGGATGATGGAGAGGGGCGGGCCACGAAGAAAGTGAAGCATAGAGAAGAGCCGCCGTTGACGGGGTATCGGGACAAGCTTGTTTCTGGCGTTGCGGTGGAAACAACCATGGAGGACGTGGCTAATTCAATGAAGATTCGAGTGGATGAGGGAGACATAACGATTGACCAAAGTGGGAGGTTTCCGGCCGTGACTCTCTCCGCTAGTCTGAAAGAAAGGTTGTGCAAACCTTTTAAGTACACCGTGATTGTAAACTTGCTTGGCCATAGTATTGGGTACAAATCATTGTGTACAAAGATGGAGGGTATTTGGAATATGACTGGTGCGAAAGTTCTCGATGTCGAAAATGGGTACTTTATGGTGGATTTTGCTTCAGATACAACTTACTTGGGTGCTTTACTTAAAGGTCCGTGGACGATTATGGGGAGTTATCTCCAAGTGCAACCATGGCACTCGAAGTTTCGTGTGTCACAATGTATACCTTGGATGGCGGTGGTATGGATTTGATTGCCAGAGATGCCTCTACAATACTATCCGAAAGATATCATTGGACCTTTAGGTGAAGCAGTGGGGAAGGTGATTAGAGTATATTATAATACGAGCGAATTACAGAGGAGACGGTTTTCTCTGTTGGCCGTTACTGTAGATCTCGACAAGCCACTTGTTCCCAAATTTTCTATTGATGGTGAGGAGTTCTCGGTTGAATACGAAAATTTAGATAATATTTGCTTCGGATGTGGGAGATATGGGCATTCAGATTTGTTCTGCAGAAACCTAAAGAAGATGGAACTAATAACAAAGAAAAGGAAGGAGAGTTTCCGATTACTCGAGCCTCAAATGATTTTGGTCCATGGATGATTGTTGAGAAGAGAAAAAGACAACCGAGGAGGCAATATGACAATGGAAATCCAAAATTAGCAAACACAAATCAGTTTGATGCTTTACAGTTTGATTAGGAGGACGAAGATAGGGCTGCAGGTGGAGATAAGGGATAAGAAATGGCTGTTGTTACGTGTGCATAGGGGGTTGTTTGTGAAAAAACTCGTAACTCAGGTCAGAATAAGGGCAAGCAAAAAGATGGGCAGAACAGAGTAGTAAATAGAGCTGAATCTAGCAAAGATTCAAAGCAACAAAAGGCTACTTTCGGGGAATTTTTTGAATATCAACAGCGGCAGTCCATGAAAGAGCCTATTGTCGCATTACCGACCAAGCTAAATCTGGAGAATAATGTGGTTGTTGGGAGAGATATCACTGACTGGATTCACCCTGATTCTGGGATTCATGACATTGTGAGTGTTATGGAGTTTGCTCCCGAAACAAATCCGAATGAAGTCCAACATAACGGTCGTCCGCCCGACCCTCCGCTACATGATTTCAATGCTATTATGGCTGATGGGGAAGACCGACCATATGTTGTCCTTGGTGACACGAGTCTTGTGAATGAGGATAAGTTAGAGGGGTGGGGTTTCGACCAACGTCACAATTGATTTTTTTTCTATCAATTTGTATTTATAATTTTATCATGGAATTGTCAAGGAGCGGGAAGCGCTTCCTTTTTACGTGCTTTAAAGTTGTTGTTGCAGAAGCATAAGCCTTTTATCTTAGTTTTGTTGGAGCCTCGGATTAGTGGTAATCAGGCAGATTCAGTCATCTCACGAATTGGGTTTAAAATTTCACACAGGTTTGAGGCGGTGGGTTTCTCTAGTGGTATTTGGGTTCTTTGGAATGGTGAATGGAAGGTGGAAGTCCTAGAGCCGAACTCCCAATTTATCCATTGAAGAGTGTGGGAGGGAGACGGTATCGTGACTTACTTTACGGCAATGTACGGACATCCGACACCTAGTAGAAGGGCCTTTCTCTGAGATCATCTCTCTCGTATTCAATCAACTGTGGCTGATCCATGGGTTCTTATGGGCGACTTGAATGTAATTGCTCAGAGCTCTGAAAGGCGTGGAGCTGCGCGAAATCGTTTTGGGGTGAATCAAACTTTTGTGGACTGGCTTCAGTTCTCTGGCTTGTTGGATTTAGGATTTGTCGTACCGAAGTATACATGGAAGAGAGGTAATTTGTACCAGCGCTTAGATTGGGGTCTTTGTAATGCTCAATGGCGGCTTAAATTTCTCGAAGCGGTCATCTGACACCTTGTTCGGTATCAATCAGATCATCGACCATTGCTTTTAGATTTTTATAGCCTTGTGC
>JAOQMR010000213.1:11644434-11655977 GCA_027563865.1 Erythroxylum pelleterianum
ATGGTATGAAAATGTATTTCAGCTTGTAAAGAATGCTTATGTATGAACAGTGAATTATGAATGGATAACGATGAAAGAGTAATAGGAGACTTCGAGCTTTAATGTATTGGATTATGCCTACGTGCGCACAATGAGCAATAG
This sequence comes from Erythroxylum pelleterianum, assembly GCA_027563865.1. Classification (NCBI taxonomy): domain Eukaryota; kingdom Viridiplantae; phylum Streptophyta; class Magnoliopsida; order Malpighiales; family Erythroxylaceae; genus Erythroxylum; species Erythroxylum pelleterianum. The sequence continues at coordinate 11,644,576 of JAOQMR010000213.1, forward strand.
TACGCACATGTTTCGCGATGTAATCGCAATGGGGCCCATCATGTCCGATATCAGAGAGAGAAGAGATTTCGGGGTACCACGCCGGGACCCAACAGGTCATGACTTCGAGTAGGTGGTAAAGTGGTTGGAGTTTTAAAGACGTGATGGTATTGTGATAAGAGATGTTTCAAATCAGTTGGGATTTGTGGAGTAGAATCAGAGTGAAATTCGGTGGATATCAACTGGATGAAGAATCCCATTCCTTATAAACCACTAGTACAAAACTGATTTGTTTCCTTAGGAGTCAAAACTTCCAAGTCATGTTGTTATAAGCCATGAAAAACATGTTGTTGCCTTCCTTTAATTGTAAAGGACCTAGTGAGTTGTCCATAATCCGTAAGAATTGGACCCAGAGTTGCTAGCCACTGTACACCGAGAATGATGGGACAAGCTACCTCCGGAAGAACAAAATAATCAGCTTTGATTAAACAATCTTGAACCATCATTTGCACTCCTTTGCAAATCCCAGCACAATCTACTCGTTGCTAATTGGCCACCATTCCTTGAAATCGTCAGTTTGTATCTACTGGTAAGCCAAATCTTGCCGCAATCTTTTGTTCAATAAAATTATGCGTACTGCCTCCATCAATGAATACCACGAGCTCTTTGTTATTAATCCGACCTTTGACTCAAAGAGTTTGGGGATGTTGAATCCCAGTTATGGCATGGAAAGATATTTCGAGTAAGACCCCATCTGTCTCTAAAGTTCATCATACCCAGATTGGAAGTCAAGATCCTCCCCTGTCTCCTCTTCTAGCTCTACAGCTTCACCAATCATGAATAGTTATGGCTTCACGCACTGGTGTACCGAGGTGAATTTTTTGTTACAATAAAATAGAGCCCTTTTTCCCATCTCTCTTTTACCTCCTGAGGCGAGAGCCTTCGAAAATTCAGGATCTTATTTCTTTGGGCCAGAGTGGGACCAATAATGCCAAGAGTCGAGGGACTAGAGTTCTTCGAAGGAGGCGTACTAATCTTTGGTAGAATCTGTCCGCTTCTTTGGAACGGGTTTTTTTCTTCGATAGTCCGAGCTACGCTGATGGCATCCATGAGAGACCAAGGTTTAAGCAATTTTACTGCTAAGCAGATATCGGTCCGTAATCCTACAGTGAAGCAACTAACCAAGTAGGACCCAGGCAGCCCCTCCACCTCATGGGAAAGTTGTTCAAATGCTCGTTGGAATTCTTCCACCATTGATGTTTGCTTTAATAAAGTTAAAGCTTCAGCCGGGTCATCATATTCAGTCCGCCCAAACTGTTTTAATACAACCCTGGTGAATTCCTTCCAAGTGAGAGGTCCTCGAAATTTGGTGAACCAACGATACCACTTGAGAGCAATTCCATCTAGATGAAAAGAAGATAGGGTCACTTGACGTTCCTCCTCGACCTCATGGTAGAGAAAATATTGCTCAGCTCGGAAAACCCATCCTATGGGATCTTCACCTCCAAACCGAGGAAACTGCAGTTTCAGTGTATTATTGGAAGGCTTAACTCACCATTGGGAACTTTCCCCAACGTAGAGATGACTCCTATTATGGCTTGCCTTGCTCGTAATTAGCGTGGATTGTGTATTGACTTTGAGGGACTATACCTTGGCTACCAAAGTTTGGATGGCATTTTTGAGTTGGCCGTAGTTAGAGCTAGGGGTCTCCAAGACTGCTTCCTGGCGTTGCTGTGTCGCCTCGTGCTTGGATACCATCTCACTAATCTCAGCTCGAAACTCATTGTTGGTCTTTTGCCTAGTCTCCATTGGAACATACGACTTTGATGCCAAAATGATAGTGTTTCTTTAAGACAAGATTATATGCTCGAGAATTAAAAGACAGATAAGGAAGAGAATTCAGTAGGGAGGTTGAACTAATCTGTGATAACTTTCATTCCCCTCTTTGGTTGAATTACAATCCTATTTATAGTAGATTTCCTAAACAACTAAATAACAAAATATCTTTAATAAGGCCACTAAGCCACGACAAACTCCTACAGCAAATAAAACTCCTCTTTTATTGGAAACTAACAACGAAATAATGAAATAACAAAGAAAACAATGAAGATCACTTCCTAAGGTATCCAGAAACCACGTTCATCCCTTTTCATGCTCCACAAGCAACTCCAGCCTTCTACCTTCTCATGCATGACTCCATGCATCCATGCATCCCTATCAGTTACCTTCTCACGTATAACTCCATGCATCCCTATTAGAGAGAGCTGTCGATAAGGTTGCAATTTGAAAATTACCAAATCACTAACTTTAAATTGAATGTCCTGGTGATAGGAGTCGTAATTTAACTTCATCACTTGTTGGGCTTACAATATGTGGTCCTTTAAACTTGCCAATAGATGTTGTCTGCAATTTTGGAAAGACTAGGGCAGTAAGATAATAATCTTGATGGAGGATGTCCATACACTATCTCAAAAGGTGTGGGTTTTAAAGATGTATAGAAGCTGGTATTATAGCATTATTTAGTACATGTAACCCAACTAAGCTAGCTTAAGGGATGGTCACTAGTGAAGCCTTGAAGATACATCTCCAAAAAGCAGTTGATAGCTTTTGTTTGACCATTTTTTTAGGATGGTAAGTTGAATTGAAAGAGAGTTTAAAGCCATTAAATCAAAATAATTCCATCCAAAATGAGCTAGTGAAAGGATCTTGATCATCAACGATCAATTCCAACATGCCAAGTAATTTAAAAACCTGATAAAAAAGAGATGAGCAGCGTAGATTGCTATATATGCATGAAAAGTGGAAGGAAATGACATTTTGAAAAATGGTCTACCACCACTAGTAGTTCCAAGTAAAGATGGGAGGCCATTAACGAACGCTATATAGATATCTTACTATATTTGAATAAGAACTAGAAAAAGGTTGCAAGAGACTTACAATTTGTAGGTATTTTGACTTATTCTTCTAACAACTCTCACAAGTTCTAACCATAACCAAGACTTGGTATTTCATTCCAAACCAATAGAAATCAACAGATATGCGATGATGCGTTTCTTGATACCCTTCATGAAGCTGAGAATGAATACCGAAAATAATAGCTTGATGAAATGAAGAAGATCTTCGAATAAAAACTCTATTTTAATTTTATAAGTTCAATTGTTTTTCCTTAGCAACAAAGCTATCAACGAGCTGTTGTAATTCTGGTGAGCTGGAAATTTATGTTCTAATAAAATTAAGGAATTTTAATCTTATAAGTTCAATTAATTTTCCTTAGCAACAAAGCTACCAATGAGCTGTTGTAAATCTGGTGAGTTGGAAATTTAAGTTTTAACAACATTAAGGAATTTTAATGAAATAATTGAAATTGAAAAGTTCAACTCGACGTTGTTAACTAAGTGATCAAGAACTGAACAAGATACTTTCAAGTTCGCCGATTATGTCGATGGTGTCTTCACTTATGTGGCTTGATGGTGAAAGGAACAAATAGAGTTGTAATTAAAGCTGATCGACTAGATCTTATTATTTCCCAACTATCAAAAGGTAACTAAAAACTCATCTCGAGAGATTGAAGGAGTGATTTGCTTGATTGCGGTCGAGGAGTTGGACGACAGAGGCTGTAGTAGTGGTGGACATTATTGTGACGGTAGAGTGTTTGCGGGCTTCTTCGAGCTCTTCTTTGTCTTCGATCTTAGCTTCGATTTTGCGATCTATGGCAAGTCCTCTAGGGAACCCTAATTTGCAGGTCATGGAAGAAGATAGAGTAACCAAGAACATCGAGACCCAAGTGTTGCCTCTCATGGATACAGGGATTGTTTGATAGCTGGTGTTGTGTTAGAATCAACCATAGAAGATGTTATGGCAGCCAAGAAGATTACAGTGGGCGAGGGTGATGTTCTGATTGATAAAACGGGTAATATTCCTAAAGTTACTCTCTCCATGGCACTCACAAATAAGATTAATAAAAATCTAGACAATGTTGTGATTGTTCGTCTTGGGAGGGACATTGGCTACAAGTTGCTCTATTTTAGGCTTGGTGCAATTTGGAACTTAAGTGAGGCTAAAACTCTTGATGTTGGTATGGTTTTTTTTGATCCAGTTCAATAACGAGGTGGATTACAATCATGCTATTTTAGGAGGTTCCTGGGTTCCAGTCTTGGACTCCTAACTTTAGAGTGAAGAACCCTTATATAGGAAAGACTATAGTCTGGATTCGTCTTCTAGAACTCCCTTTGCAGTATTGTCCTGAGGATGTGATAAAAACCATTTCGGTAGTGATGGGTCCTGTTCTTAAAATTGACTTCAATACAACTAATTTTGAAAGAGCAAGGTTCGCAAGGGTGGCAGTCTTAGTTGATCTTATGGAACCTCTTGTATCGAAGTTTGAGATTGATGGTGAAGTTCAATTAGTTGAATATGAAAATCTTCCTAAAGTTTGTTTCTCATATAGTAGATATGGTCATTTTGATACTCATTGCTTTTTTAAGGAATTGCCAGATAATGAGAATAATTTTCCGGTGATGAACTCAAAGGCAGGGAAAGATGATTTTGGTCCGTCGATGGTGGTTGAGAAACAGAAGAGGAAACCGAGTAATCAGGGAGAAAATCATAGGTTAAAGGATCAAGATGAGAATCAGGGATCCAGATATTTAGTTTTAGCTGAAAAGGATGTCGAGATTCTAGGAGGTAACGAGGAATCTGTTCAGGGTATTCCTAGAAACATCAATATGGTGCATGATTTTTTAAGGGAAGGGAATTTTGTTGTCCCACGTGCGCAAAAGGGTTCATCTAACAGAGGAAGAAGTTTGGACCGTAAGTATGGAAGTAAAAGGGACCCATCTTACTCCTATACGAAGGAAAATGTCGGACCATTCACTAAAGAGGGAATTACTAAGCCCACTTTAGGAGATTTCTTTTACTTTAAAAATAAGCATGCCTTGGAAAAAGACATTGTTAACCTCCCTTCTACTTTGAACAAGAAAAAACATCCTGTTGTGGGAAAGGCTGACTCAACATCGTCTAAATCTATGGGATCCAAGACTGGCATTACCAAGGAAGCGGTCTCTATGTCAGCCGATTTGGGCGTTGTCCTTGCTAATGATAATTTGGGTGAACAACTTCTAGGAAGACCACTGGATGATTCCACGATTGTGGATGTTCCCATTTTGGACGCAGATACTGGAATTCGAGTTAACAATAACTTGTCTTTAGACGAGGATATTGAGAAATTTATGCCTTGTGAGAATGATGATGTTGATCCTTATTTGCGGGATTAATGAGGTATCCTTTATGCCTTCTCTTCTTTTTAATGGCTATTTTCTCTTGGAATTGTCAAGGGGCGGGTAAAACTCAATTTGTGAGAACTTTGAAGTGTTTCATCAAAAAGCATAACCTTCATGTTGTTATTATTCTTGAGCCAAGAATCAGTGGACTTAAAGATGATAGATGTATTAGTAGAATTGGCCTCCCTTTTTCTCATCGAGTTGAAGCAACGGGTTTTTCTGGGGGTATCTGGATTCTTTGGGATGATTTTTATGAAATTGAGATGGTGATCGGTAATCAACAATTTGTTCTCATCTCTGTCTCTCAGAATATTAAGTTTCTATTTTTTCTGTCTGCTGTTTATAGGCATCCTACTCCATCTTGTCGTGCTAAGTTATGGGAGCATCTTCTTAATCGCAATACCGTTATTTCCTTCTTTTAGGTTCTGATGGTGATTTCAACGCCACTCTTTATTCTCATTAGAAGAAAAGGGGGTCTCCTAATTGAACCGGGGTATGCCGGTAGTTCTCTAATTGGTTTCAAGACATTAATATGATTGATTTGGGGTACAAAGGTTCTGATTACACTTGGCGAAGAGGTTGTATTTTGGAGAGACTAGATAGAGGTATTTGTAACTCTTACTGGAGGTTGGTGTTTCCTGAAGCTACTGTGACCCATCTCCCTCGTATTCATTCTGATCATTGTCCCTTACTTTTGCAAACTTGCAGTTTTTCTCCTGCTTTGGTCAGCAGACTTTTTAGTTTGTTACGGCTTGGTTAACTCATGTTGATTTTAGTGAATTTGTGAAGAATAGTTGGGAGTCCCATTCTCAGCTGTCTTCTTCTCTCTCAAAATTGACTGATAAACTGAAGGCCTGGAATTCTGAATGTTTGGGAATATTTTTAGAATTAAGAGCAAGTTGTTATATAAGATTGCTAATATGGAACGTGCGCTAGATACACGCCCATCGATTGATACGATGAATACTTATAATCAGCTCAAAACTAGCCTGGATATCATTCTCCACAGGGAGGAGCTCCTTTTCTTGTAGCTATTGGATTAAATGGGGAGATCGTAATACTACCTTCTTTCACATGAAAACTATTAAAAGGAGGAAGCGGAATCGGATTGAACTCCTCAAGGATGAGGAGGGAAACTAGGTGAGTGACCAGGAGGCTCTTCAGAATATTGCTTTGCAGTTCTTTAGTAGGTTGTACAGAGATGATGTAGGACTCCAACCGTTTTATCCTATCAGAGGGAGTTTCCCTGTTTGCGACCATAATACTATAGAATTTCTTAACAAACTTATTGGTGATGAGGATATTAGAAGAGCTCTTTTCAATATTAAGCCTTGGAAAGGACCAGGTATTGATGGGTATCAAGTGGGTTTTTATTAATCCCAATGGCATATTGTAGGCAGGATGTGTGCAATAAAGTCAAAAATATTTTTGCTAGAGGAGATATTGATTTTAATATTAATAAGACCTTGTTATGTCTTATTCCTAAAGTGGAGGTTCCCAAACAAATTGATCAGTTTAGACCAATTTCTCTTTGCACTGTAATGTATAAATTAATCACTAAGACCATTGCTAATAAAATCAACATGATCATGCCTCAAGTGATCAGGCCCGCTCAATCTAGTTTCGTTCTAGGAAGACACATTACTGATAATATTATGGTTGCTCAGGAAGTTATTCACTCTATGAGAAACATGAGTACGAAAAGGGGTTGTATGGCTATAAAAATTGATCTTGAAAAGGCGTATGATGGAATTCGATGGGAAGTTTTGCTTAATACCCTTCATGAGGTAGGAATACCCCAGGCCGTTATTAATACTATCATGAAGTGTTTTTCTGGTAGCTCTATGCAACTTTTATGGAATGGTAGTATCACAGATCACATTCTACCGACTCGAGGTCTGCGCCAAAGGTGTCGCCTGTCTCCTTACCTCTTTGTGTTATGCCTGGAAAGACTATCCCATGGCATTTGTAAATCTGTTGATAAAGGGAATTGGAAACCTATCAAGCTTAGCAGATGGTCCTTTGCTTACTCATCTTTTCTTTGCAGATGACCTTACCCTTTTTGCTAAAGCTAATAATTCTCAAGTTGATATTGTTAAAGGGGTCCTCCAAGACTTCTGTGCTTGTTCAGGTCAACGAGTCAACTCTTAGAAAAATCGGGTCTTTTTTCAAAAAATGTTCCTGCGTCTACGAGAAGATCCTTAAGGGCTACTTTGGAGTTTCATGAAACTAATGACTTGGGGAAATACCTAGGAGTCCCTCTACTCCATTCTCGGGTCACTAAGAAGAGCTATGGGTATATCCTTGATAAAATGAAGGCCAAAATTTTTAGTTGGAATTCTAGTCGTCTTTCCCTTATAGGTCGTGTTACTTTGGCGAATTCATCTTTGTTTTCAATGTCGTCCTTTTCCATGCAAACTTCTAAGCTCCCTGTTACTATTTATGATGAGATGGAAAAAATCAGCAGAAGTTTCATATGGACAAAGAAAGATGACAGAAGGAGTCTTTCTCTAGTTGCTTGGGATAAGGTGCAGCATTCTAAAGGAGCTGGAGGTTTAGGTTTGAGGAATCTTTTTTTAGTTAATATAGCATATGCTATGAAAGTTGGATGGCATATCTTGACAAACTCTAATAATCTCTAGACTAAAGTGCTTCGTTCCAAATACAAATTCAGCATTGATATCCCAAATAATATTGTTGGTCCAACTTCTTGTACTCCTCTATGGCATTTGGTCACTGCGAATTGGGATGTTGTGATTTCTAACACCTTCTGGGCCTTAGGTGATGGGAGTACCGTTAAATTTTGGAAACATAGATGATTGCCGGATGTCTCAGAGCCTTTGTTATATGTAGCTAGTGGGTCTATTATGGATAATATGATTGATAAACCTATCTCTTTTTTATTACTGATGTTGGAGATTAGAGATGGGAATATTTTTCTTAAATGCTTCCCACTTCAATTTGCTCTTATATTGCTGCTACACTTGTGCCCTCCGATGCTTGTGGTAAGGATTCTCTGCTTTGGGGTCTGTCTTCTTCAGGAGTTTTTACTTTGAGGTCTGCGTATGATTTTCTTTCTGGGAATTACATTCCTTGTCATAACTTTCCTTAGAACCTGATTTGGAAGTGGCAAGGCCCTTAAAAAATCAGAATGTTTTTTTGGTTAGCCCTCAACAATGGAGTCTTAACTAACGATAACAGAAAATGAAGACACTTAAGTGACTCTGGGGTTTGTGATATTTGCAACGACGAGCCTGAAACTCTTTTACACATTCTCTATGATTGTCATGTTGCTGTTTGGTTATGGAATCCTTTTACTGATTTTAATAATTTGAGCTCCTTCTGGAATGTCAATCTGGAAGATTGGTTGTTATTGAATCTAAAAAGCTCCCATCTCTCTCATGATCATCTTAGTTGGCCTACTATTTTTGGCTTAGGTTGCTGGAACCTTTGGAAATGAAGGAATGACAAAGTGTTTAATTATGGTGTTTCTTCTATTTTCAATATCTTGTAGAGTACTATTTCTGAAGTTAAATTGATTCAAGATATCTTCAACAAGTTGCCTTCGGAGAATAATAGTCCTTCGATTTCAAGGTTAATTTTTTGAAAATGTCCACATTCTCCTTTTATGAAGCTCAACACTGATGCTTCTTTGGCTGCCTCCACGAGGATTGCTGCAGGTGGAGGTCTGATTCGTGATCATAATGGTCACTGGAAACATGGGTTTGTTTTCAAGACAGGTCGTTGTTCTATTCTTCGTGCTGAGTTGTGGGCTCTTTATTATGGTATTCAACTCACTTATAATCTTGCCTTTTTGGATGTTTTTATAGAAAGTGATAATGAGATTTTTGTCAAGATGTTGACCGATGGTGTCCAAGGAAATTCAGATTATTTGTCTCTTGTTGACAAAATTCTAGACTTACTGAAGCGCTTTAATAATGTGGAATTCAGTCACATTTACAGAGAAGGGAACTTTGATGCTGACTCCCTTTCTCACCTTGCTTTTGATTTTCCTCATGGTTTTCATGCTTTGGAGCAAGTTTCCCCTAGTGTTGGTAGATGGATTGATCATGATTTAATAGAGGTCTCTTATATTAGGTAGTTTTTTGCTTTTGTGAGCTTTGCTCACTTTTTTCTTACCAAAAAAAAGGAAATTTAATTGTAGCATGGAAATTACATATAATATACCTACATCATCTTGCTGGTATAAGAGAGCATCTGTTACAACGTTCTCTCGACTTGCTCTGTATTCCACTAAAAAATCAAAACCCATCAACTTGCTAATCAAATGATGTTGAGGAATATGTTGGTTTTTTACTTCAAAAAAATTTTAGGCTGTAAGAATCTGTTTTAATTAAAAATATTTGACCCCATAAGTATGGCCTCCAATGGCTGATTGCTTTTGCTAACTCAACCAACTCTTCTTCAGATGTGAGCAAGCATTGATGTCATTTAGGATAAGGGAGGCTGCAGAATGTAATTGGACGACCTTCTTATTAAGAACGAATTTTATGTCGAGTTAGAAGCATCATTTTCGATTATAGAAACCTTGCTAAAGTCGGGAAAAGCTAATACTAGGGTTGAGGTAACTGTAAGTTTTAAAGCTTTAAAGGCCTTTGAGGACTCAGGATTCTAGGAAAAAAAAAGAAATTTTCATTAATACAGTTATTAAAGGGGCTACAATGGTTTTGCAGTTGTTAACAAATGATCTATAATAGCCTGTAAGTCCCAAAAATCCTTGTAAAGCATAAATAGTACTTGGTTTCAACCATTGAATTATGATTGCAATTTTATATAGGTCAGATGCAACTCCTTATGAGGAAATCTAATGCCCCAGATAGGAAATATGGGTATGTCCAAACGAGCATTTCAACTATTTTAGATATAAATAATGTTGTTTTTCAATAATGTGAAGACAAGTCGAAGGTGTTAAATATGTTTTGCCTATATATAATTATAGATTAAAATGTTGTCAAAGAAAATCAATACACAATTACTTAGGTAGTATTTGTAGGCTTGGCAAATAAGGTTTTGCCCAACCTAACCCAACCTAAAGTCAACGGGTTTGACTTGATTTTATCGAGCTTCATGCCAAGCTTGGCTTGTTTTTGAAAATTTTAGGCTTCAAGCTGGGCTCTCCAAAATTTCTTAAAAAAACAACATTATTTTGAGGAAAATGACATTGTTTTCTAAATTTTAAAATTTTTAAAAGGTAACCGAAGCCCAAAAATTATAGGAAAAGGTCTATTTTTAAATTTTTAAAATTTTGAAATAAATATTCAGGTCAGCCTGGGCTGTATCAGGTTTAGGCTGTCCAAGCTCGATGAGGTCAAGCTCGGACCATATGATATGGCCCCAATTGGCTTGAAACTAGGCTTTGGGCCTAGTTAAAAATTTTGGGTGGGCTTGCCTTTACTTATTACCATTTATAATTGTTTGAATACATAATTCATGAGGGCTTCAAAAATAGTTGAGGTATTGGACAAACCAAAGGGCATGACCATGAATTCGAGTGACCATGATGAGTGTGAAAAGCTAGGCTTGAAAAATAAAAGGGGTATTAGAGAGACCAAACGGCATGACCAAGAATTGGAAGTGGCCATGATGAGTGTGAAAAGTCATCTTTTCAATATATGTCTCTCTTATTCTGACTTGATGATACCTAGAATGCAGGTACAACTTTGAGAAGTAGCAAGTCCCATGTAACTCTTCTAATAATTCATCGATTATTAGTATAGGAAATGTTTTTCTTCATCGAATGGGAATTTAGTGTTCGACAGTCAACACAAAATAATCATGAATTATCAACCTTCTTCATTAAAAGAACATGGAATAGGAAATGGGATTGACTAGGTTGGATAATTCCTTATATGAGCATCTCATACATTTTTATTTCATTTTTTTGGATAAGTGGGTAATGGTAGGGTGGACAATTATACAACACACTTTTTAATTTAGAGTTATACAAAGTTTACAAATTCTAGATGGGGGCAAGCTTTGTGGCATATTAAATATGAGATGGAATTCATTAAAGGCTCTTTAAAGTTTTATCTCCTTACCCTATTTAAAGGAAGAAGTGGATAAGGAAGCAATTGTGTTGGTAGAGGAGTCTTTTATGCCATTCAACTCAACTTCTTGATTCAG
>JAOQMR010000213.1:11682951-11697591 GCA_027563865.1 Erythroxylum pelleterianum
TTGATAGAGCCCTCCATGTAATCAGGAGGGGGAGATTTGTTAGATGGGTCCCTCTCACATGGAGGGACACCATCTTTAAAACCATCTTTGGTAGGCATGCGGCGCCTACCAATGTTGGATGGAAGTTGAAGCCGCCATCACAATTGTTGAAAAGAGCAATATGCAGTATTTGTTGATGTTGCTTTTGTTGAAAAGAAGAACTTCAACAATTGTGGCTCAACAACTGCGACAGACAGCTGCAAGCATGCAGTAGAGTGTCTATATAAGGCACTCTCCGCTTTAGAAACAAATCATACAACAAATACAGAAAAACTAGAGAGGAAACCAGAGCGTTGTTTTTGCTCTGATGTTAGGGAAATTTATTCCTAAAGAGTTGGTGAGTGACAAAATAGTAAGGTTAGTATTGTTAGGTTGGGAAAGACCTTGTGAGCCACTATTTTAGTTTTATCTCTATATACCTACTATTTGTAATAGTGGAAGAAATATTCTGAGTTTTGTCCGTGGACATAGCCCAAAGTTAAGGGTGAATCACGTTAAATATTCTGTATCTATTTTGCTCATTTTATTTTTCCTTTTCACAAAATACACCCTCTGTGCCCAACAGTTCTTAGTTTTCTTCCCATATTTTGCCTTTTTCTTCTCCAGATGTTATTGTCATTTGTTGAATTTGGCAGTGCTTAAACCTACGAAACTAAGAGGTAAAAATCTATCAAAAATACAGAGCACAATAAGAAATACGCTACTGTTTAATACCTATAAAATCATGTTAATTGGTAAGAATAGGAAGTCTTTGAATTAGAACCTTAGTCTCCCTTGGTTTGTCTTCTAGGGCTGCCTTTTCGCTACTCTCATTTAGCAGCTGCTAAGATCTTTTCTAAGCCCTGCTCAGCAATACCAAGATAGAAGTTCCAAGATCAATATCCTCATAAAATGAGTGGAAATTAAGTTTGCAACAAATATAGGGTAATGACTAAAAACTACTAGGTAGGCATCCAACTTTTTAGTTCTTTTTAAAGTACATAACAAAAATTTGAGGATAGTTTTGAGAAGAAAATTTTTTTGTACATATAAGTAGAGCAATCATCAAACAAGTGCATAATAGCAGATATGTTGTGCAACTGTCGAAGGTCCACACATGTTTCTATAAATAGGGTGGTTGAGCAAGGGTTTCAGCATTGGGAAATTGCATATTTCAGACATCAATATCATATATGTATAGAAGTGATATTTAAGAAAAGTTGATTCCTTATTGAATAAATGCGAATAGATTTCTATAAAAAAAAAAGGGGGCACATTTCATCAAAGATAGAAGGAAAGAAAGTCGCATTGCTGTCGTGCACAAGGTCTTTTAGTAGACCAATAACATCATTAACAGGGAGTTAACACAGACGTCGCTCTCAGGGGGTCTAAACATCACATCAGTTGCAGTCTATTTAAATGCAAATATTTAGCATTGTATAACTCATTTTAATTTTTATTTGATACCACGTAACATTTTTGTACAATACGACACATGTTAAGAAATATCGATCTATTCTTATAATCATACTTTATGTATTAAGAAATATTATTTCCTTTCTTTCTTTCTTTCTTTTTATTTAAGATAATTAATATTATTATCTTAACTGTATTATTTTGTATATTGCATGTATTATGTGATAAAATGTAAAAAGAAACATATTTTTCTTCTTCAAAATTACACAGTGTTACAGCTTAATTAGAACAACTTTGATATGTGAACTTCTCCTTCACCATTGAAAGAACGCAGACTTAAACAATGCCACTACATCACACCCTAAATCAACCTCCACTTATAGTCTTATATTGTACCTTCTTCCTCACCTTCTATCATATTGATTACGTCACAACTCGTATTTTCTTCAAATTAAACCTTCATAATAAAGCTTACTCCAAAAAGCTATTTAGCATGACGTGCTTAATTCATATATTTCTTTAATTGTTAAATTTTAATTTATCTCATTAATGGCATGTTCCAAAAGGACCAACTTCTAGTGTTTTAGATTCTATCTTCACCTAGAGAGATCGGATAGACAAAGGATCGCGTCGCAACTGAATGTATGAATCTTGATCACAGCTTCCCTACGCCTAAGATCACTGGGTAAGTAATGAAGTCAACGATGGTCAGTAGAATGACGTCACTTATAGGTGAACCTAGACGACTAGAACAAAAGGCAGAACGTGTACGTTTTATTCCTCTCATTGCCAACTTATATTCCTATTCCTAATGGTTGGTAGTGAATGCTCCAGTCAACCAACCCATCTTTCTTTAAAAGTTTGATGATCATAAGATACGTTACGTTAACAACCACAACCATCGCCAACATAATTGTCATGTCGGTGGATGTTATTATTTCCTTAATTTAATTGGATGGTTCTAGTTTACCTTATCATTCGTGTCAATTAAGCAGTCTCTTCTCTAATCTCTTGAGTAAGGTCTCAGCACAAGCTGTAGAAGACTCCTTTTGTTTTTATACAACACAGGTATGTACAAACATCATCAACAACCATGTGCATAATAAAAGTATTATTCCCTAATATGAGCTGTAATACATTCTAAACCAAGGACCAAGGTAATTAATGATGACGATAAAGGGCTGGGTCGAGTTAATCAGGTCACGTAAAGAAGCCTAAAAGTGAAAAAACTGTTTTGGACCGCACACTATCCATTGACAAACAACATCGTAACGTGACGTGGGCCGGGTTTAGTGATTCTTTGATGACGTACTGCTCGTCCAAAAGCATGTTACACCTCCCACCGGTAAAACATCATTACAGTTCCTGAAGCTTGTATGATTATTTTGTGGACCCCACTAGGTTACCGAGTCCTTTCATGTCGCTTCTTCAATTACTTTCACACTTTATGGCGCAACCTTTGATTTATGTTGATTGCCGTGTGAATTCATTCCATGTACTTAAAAGGGCAATGATTTATGAAGAAGTTATTTATGAAGCTATAACTTCTTCATCTACATAGTATTTTATCGTTCCCTTTAAAATGAATTATTTCCACTTAAATTACTTTATAAAAGGGAAAACTTGAAAGGGCCTTTTTCTTTTGTTGATGTGGCTACAAGACCTAAAACTCTCGCTAGTTGGCATCGACTTTCGGATGTCGCTTTTTCAATTACTGTCTCCTTAACTTCAGAGGATAAGTAATCACTATTTTAATTCATTTCCAGCGTACAAAAGCACTGAAACCAGTTAAGTTTTTATTTTACAAATTGTAACGCCTTAATTATGCGAAAATCTAACCAAGATTCCTTCTTCTCTTCAATTTAAAAATAAAATTTGACCTATTTCTTAGGTCTCTTTTTGGTGATCAATTATAAAGGAATCGGAAATAAAAAATGATAAAGAAATGTGATAATCGAATGAAATTACCGAATATTCTGTATGAAATATTAAAAATGATAATGAGAAACTTTTTAATCGTATTTAATTATTATATGATTTATTTTATAAACAATTACTTAAAATATTTTTTATTTTGTTAATAATTAATCAAAAAATTTCAATGATTTATAAAATTATTAATTTTTAGATAATTATGAACGATTTTTATGATAAGAATAAAAATTTTAATGAAACAAAATAAAATAATTATTAAAAATTAATATAAAAGATTGTAATATGTTATTTTGATGATAATATTATGATAAGAATCAATATGTTTTTAAAAAGTAATGTATTATATTGCCTTAGGGTTACTTACAACCATTACAGGTTTCAAAGAGTGCTCTAGCAAAAAATAGAAGCACTTCATACTTTACATGCTAAACTTGTGATATCTAAACATTTATCATGTTAGTTACAAATTGATTCTCCCTTGTTAGTTAAGTCGCCATCTTCTTTTATGTTGTGGGAGAGCTTCACTGCAACCCCTCTTGCTATTAGTGTGAGGCCTGCAGTGTAGAAAAATCTTCTGAATTAGTTGTTCCAATTCTTTGGTTACTCTTCTAAACACTCTTCTTTTTTTCTCCTGCCATGTGTAGTACACCACTGCAGCTATACTAACCTTAAATGCTTTATACTTTGCTTAGTTCGCCATTCTTAAGGTTGTTGCCCTCTCAATCAAGTCTTCTCATCTCTGTGTAGTAAGGTTTACATTAAGAATTGCTTGTATTTTCCTCCAGATTTCCTCTAAGTACCTGCATTTTAGTAATAAATGTTACATGGCTTCCATTTGAGAATTGCAGAGTCACAAACATAAGACTCAACATGGAACTTAATTTTGTCTTGACAATATCTTAATAATATTTTAATGATAACTTGATAATATTCTAAAATATCTATTATCTCTTATTTCTGATATTTAATTTCAACTTATACCCACACTCCCCTTAGGAATAAATGTCCACGATTGTTTAGAATTCATTCATGTTTTGACATTACCTATTTTATGTATTATCAATAACCAAACAACTAAAAGTTAAGGAACAAAAGTTGCATTTATATTCCTAACTCTTTACTACTGGTTACCAAACAAGACCTTAGTGCTTTATATGTCCTCCTTTAAGTAATCGCGAGAAATCATTGCATACACTTGCCCTAGCTCTTGATTCGCACTAACTCTCGATTCCCGTTTTTACGTGGCTTTGGTTGTTTTGAGTCATGATTTAAAAGTTCTCGTCTAATATTGCAATTATTAGACACTTGCACATAATTCTTGTAAGAATATAATTACAAATATTAAAGCATAATCACATAAATTAACAATAATCACATATATTATAAAAGGATCAAATTACGATATACGCATAATCATACATAATATTATTTACTTGAATATTATATTGAATTCATTGGTTAAAGGACTTATATAATTGTTTTCTAATCGAAGGGCATCTTTAAATGATTTGCAGAAATGAAAACTAATATACATTCAAATTCCAATAATTATCTTTTATATTGAAACTTTAACATTAAGCTAACTCTTTAGCAGCTATTAACCAATAACACTAAACTCACTCAAGGGTGTTTTAGTAATTATCATCTCTCACTCGCACATAAATGAGTTTAATCGATCGAAATTCTACAATTCTCATACAAATCTAATAACACATGCGATCAGCATACAACGAGAGCTCATTATCATACATCTGTTAGGAGTATGTGACATCTCAATTAATGAATCAATCTTAGGACCAATATGCTCATGAGTAGATATTATATGTAATACTCTAGGTCATATCTCGCAATTAAATTTCTTTTTTATCTCATTTATTTCATTATATCATGATTGTATTTAATTATCTTTCTAAGATACAGTGGCCACCTTTGAATATATTTTATGCAAGTCTTTAAATAAAATGAACTTCCTCTATCTGAATTCTTTCAAATTAAATTTAATTTGTTTTCTTAGAATCACTCCGTAATATCGCATCATACATGATCTCCTAGTAACAATCTAAAGTAACAAATCTTAAATTTAATTCTTAAGAATTAGATAAGATTCTTAAGGGTATTTAATGAGGCATTTTAACCTCAAGGTTCTCACACAATATAAGCTGAGATCTTGTAACTTACATTAATCCCTTTTATAATTGTATGTGAACATATTGTATAAGTCAAGTGTTACATTATTGACTTATATTATCTCTATATGAATGTCTTTTATTCACAAAATACAGTATAGATGTTAGTTCAAACATATTGAATATTTAACTTAAGTTCATTTATATACTCCAAAGCAAAATTTTTCAGAACTTTCATCTAGCAACTTAAGACAAATATAATGATAATTTAATAACTCTGTACCACCTTCCTTACAATTTGAAGCAACATTTATGGTTTAAGTTTTTGCTTTCTAATTATCACCTAGATAATAAACTTTAAACCTACCTCATCTCTAGTGATCACAAATCACTAGAAGTGATTGCCTATGTGAGAAAGCCAATCTTTGATTTGTCTTATATGCTATTGATTTGTATCTCTCTTTCTCTCTCTCTCTCTCTATCTTTATATATGTGTGTCTGTGTGTGCGTGTCTGTGTACATATATTTACACAAAATAAGCAATCTCCATCAAACAATCTCATTTAAATATAATATTACAACAAATGAACATATAAAGAGAAATGTTTCTTATTATATTTTAATATCTATGTAAGCCTAGTTACTTCACAGTTAAAGTGATTGCTACTTAACTATCACAGTTATAGTCACTAATTCAATTTCGCTTTTAGTGACTTGTAAATGAACCAAGAATTACGAAGCCATACAGCCTCATATATAACTACTAAAAATGCTACAAATTTAGTTTCCATTATAGACAATGAAACATAAGATTTTTTTTACTCTTCCATGATATTGCTCCATTATTGAGTAAGAAAACAAATCTAGAGGTAGATTTTTTTTTGTGAAAATCTTCTTCCCATTCTACATTTGTATATAATTGTATGCATAGGTCATTGACTTAATAGCATAGTGCATAGTCTGTTGCACCTTTTAAATACCTCAATATTCTCTTTATTGCTTTCCAATGTGCTTGTCATAGATTTGACACATATATGGTCACCATTCCAACAACATAATAAATATATGGTTTTGTACACATCCTTCCATACATGAAACTTCCAACTACACTGGAATAGGTAAATTTTCTTCATTTGTTCACCTTCTTATTACATAGATAGGTAAAACTTATTGTTGAGACCTTCACCTTTACAAATAAGATTATTTATTAGTTTGCAATCTTACATATGGAATAGTTCTAAAATCTTTTACATATAAGTCTCTTAAGAAAATGATCATAATCTTTTTTATCAAACTTTGGAAATCTTAATTCCAAAAATGTATGCATTTTTACCCTTGTCTTTCATCTCAAATCCAAATGACAACCATTCTTTTATTTTGTTGACAAACTGACAGTCATTACAAGCAATTAAAATTTAATCGGCATATAAACATGAAATTGAAAATTTATATTTGAATCTCTGAATATATACATTGTGATATTTACCAAGTAGATGAAAATCATATGAAATGATTACATTATGAATATGTATATAACACTACCTTGAAGACTACTTCAAACTATAAATCAATTTTTATAATCAACATACTTTATGTTCTTGGCCTGTCTTTTTAAAATCTACTAGTTATTCCATATATATTTCTTTTAACTCTCCATTTAGAAAAGCAATATTTACATCCATTTGATGTAATTCAAGATCTAAACTGGCTATTATAGCCAAGTTTAGACGAATAGAAGCAAACATCACAATAAGTGAAAATTTTTTGTCATTATTGATTCCCTTTTGTTATATATATCTTTTAGCCACAAGGCATGCTTTGTATCTTTTGACATTACCATTAACATTTTATTTTATTTTGAGAACTTATTTGTTCATAATATTTTTGTTCCCATTAGGGTGATCCACCAAGTCCCATATTTGATTTGAGCTTAAAGAAGTCATTTCTTCTTTCATTACTTTCATCTATTTCTCTTTGACAAGACCATTAAAAGCCTCATATACATTCGTTATCTCATCATCTTCTTATGGGATAATCATGTGAATTTCCTTCTTCTATTTCAAAACAAAGTTGGGAAATAAATCCTTAATTACTGAGTTGCAAACAAGGTTCATCATGAATATATTCATGAACTTTCTGATACTCTCGCTCGGGTTTACTATGGGTAAACTTTTAGTAGGTTTTAATGCGAATTAATCTTGAGTCAATTCTTCTACATCCAAATTGCTCCCATTGACTTAAAATTCCCCATCTAAATTAATTTTTAGTTTGACCATTTGGCTGTGGGCGATTTGTAGTTGAAAATTTATAATCACAACTTATTATGTTGAAAAGGGATGTCTCAAATTAGCCCATAAATCTGGCATCTCGATCACTCACAATGTCCAAAAGGACTCTAAAGTATTTCACCACGTTATTATAGAACAACTCTAATGCAATGTCTAAAGGATAAGATGCTGGTGCTGGCACGAAGATTGTATATTTAGAGAATTGATCTACAATCACCATAACTATCACCATGTTGTCCACCTTTGGAAAACCCACTAATAAATTACATCGAAACTGACATCCACAATCTTTCGAGAATGGATAAATATTTGCTAAGATTATAGCAAACTGGCTTCGTTCTTGCTCTCTAGCTTATCCAATTGACATATAAGGCATGTCTTGACATATAACTCTATATCATTCTCCATCTTCAGCCACTAGTAGGAATGAGTTAGAAGCATCATCACCCTCTGAACTCCAGGGTCACCAAACCACTATGAGTCATGCATCTCCTCTAATAGTTGTCTGAGTAAGCCACCAAAACTTGGCCTGTACACTTGATTACTCTTAGTCATCAATAGCCCATCATCATCGAGTCAAAACCTATGAATAACACCTTTCTTAACTCTAAGATTAACTTACAACATGTGTTGTCTAAGGAAGTCGTAGCTTTGATTTGTTTCAACATGTTAGGCTCTACCCTAGTAATGGTATATAAGGTCACGAACACCTCCTTCCAACCTAAGGCATCTGTCATGTTGTTGTGCCTCCCCAATTTATGCTCCCACACGAAATCATATTTAGCAAGAAACTTCTACCATTGGGCTTGCTTCTTGCACAACTTCTTTTGGGTCCTCAAAATGTGTTGGCAACATTGTTTGTATGAACAGTGAACTTGGTTCTCAACAAATATACTCATCATGTCTCAAGGTAATGTACCACTGTAAGCATCTGCTTCTCATATGACGAGTACCGTTGCTCCTTATTATTGAGCTTTCAGCTCTCAAATGCTATTGGATGACTTTATGTACTAGGACTCCATAAATAGCTTTGTTCAATGTATTCATGTGTACCTCAAATGGAAGATTAAATACATGTAGTTTTAATGCAAGTTCGGTTGAGATAGCAGTTTTAAGTATCTCAGATGCCTCCTGCGATATATCTTACTAATACCATTCTTGATTTTTCTTTAGCAAGTCCGTAAATAGTGTCTCTTTCTTCGAGTATCCCACTATAAACCTCCTATAGTAATTAGCCAAATTGAGAAAACTCCACAACTCTTGTACTATTATGGAAATCTTCCACTCAACTATCACTTTCTCTTTCTTTGGATCCATCCTAACTTGATCTTTGCTCAACAAGTGACCCAAGAATCTGATCTCCGACTGCACGTAACACTTTCCTCGAGTGCTCCATATGTTTGGTTATATTTTTGTTGTGCATCATAATGTTGTCGAAATGCACTACAATAAACTCGTCAAGGAAGTCATAAAACACATTCATTAGGTTACAAAATGTTGCATGGGCATTAGTCAATCCAAACATGAGTAAGAATTCGTATGATCTATACCAAGTCACACATGTTGTCTTTTACTCATTGCCCTCAGCTATCCGCATTTGCCAATGCCCACTTTAAAGATCCAACTTCATGAAAACCACAACCCTCGATAATTGTCCATCAAATCTTGAACTAAGGGAACAAGATACTTGTTTTTTTATTATTACCTTATTCAAGGCTCGATAGTTTACACACATCCGAAGTATTCCATCTTACTTCTTCTGAAATAGCACTAAGGCACAGTATAGGCCTTTGGAAGGTTGGATGAACCTTGCCTCCAACAATTCACCAAGTTATTTTCGAAGCTCCTTCAACTCCAACAGGGACATCCTATATGGGGCGCATGTAGGTAGGACAAATCTACAAGCCAACTTAATCTTATAATTGATCTCTCGATGAGGGGGAAGAGTCTTAGGCAACTCTTTTGGTATCACATGCTAAAGCTCCCTCCACAAACTTACAGCTGCATCAGGGATTTCCACCATGTGGTTGTCATCAATCTCCCATATGGTTGTGAGATAGGTCTCTATTCCTTTCTTCAACCTTTTCCCAATGCTCATGGCCAACATATATGCTACCGTAGTTATATCATCCATCGTTTCACCACCGGATCTAAAACAATTAACATACAAGGAATTTTTTTCATGCATGATCATTATACCTTCCAAACTTGGATACAACACAACCTTTGCTACTTTGAAGAAATTGATCCTTAGTATCATCTTGAAATCTTTAAATGGTATGACTATGCAATTGAAATTGGCACGCCAAATCCCTATGCTCACTAAGACATTGTAAGGAACTCCTACCATCTCCTATGACTTACCTATAAAGGTTTTCATCTTTGTAAGTCTTTGACACCTTAAGCCCCAACTTATCTTAATAAAAGAGTGTTGCACCTACATCTAGCATTGTGATTACCTCCTTCCTATTGACTTGTATTCTAACATAATTAGCTTGTTACAACGATTGGATTTACCTTTAACTAGATTCAATAAGGTGATCAAATTGCTCCTCCAAAATCTTAAAATAAATATTGTAGGATATGACCTCTTCCTCTCTTTAAGGAATGGGCCCTATGAGTGCTTCCACTTTATTGACACGTTATATCAAATTGTTGCCTCCCACTATATTGAAGTATGGCTCTAATTCCAGTTGTTACAAACATCTTCTAAGCACTAAACTTATCCAATTTGTGCTTACTCTTTTGTATGACAATCTCACTTAGGTCTGTTCATGCAAGATTCAGGCTTCCCCACATGATTGTTGACAAACTAACTTGTTTTTTAATGCCTCATGAACCTCAAGTTTTTAACTCTCAAACTTTTAAAGATTATTGAGAAAGCACTAAACTAATAAAGAAAACAATAGGAGCATGAAAAAGATATAGTAAATGCTAACCTTTATTACTTCCATCAAAGTATACAAAGGAATGCTTTCTCAATCTAATGATGTGAGGAGCAAAGCTCAAATGAGCTATTTATAGGCACCTCTAGCTTCAAAGCTTAGTTAGAATCCTAATTGAACTCAAGTAACTAAATCACATCTTATCCTAATCAGATTACATCACATTATCCAATAAGATGGCATTGCCATCTAAATAGGACTCTATTTGATAAGATTTATCTACATCACAACTAATAAGATAAGAGATTACATCTATCTAGGAATGATATATCCATATCCAAGAAAATCTCAACTATCTTCAAATGATCATTCCACATGGTCTTTATCGTTTAGAGTTGATGCCTATCTTCTGTGATCTTATCTACCACATCATCCAAGATCTCTCAATAATCTCTGTCCGTTGATGATGTGTCATCTAAGCACAAAGCCTTCCATAGCACATTGGTCTGGTCGAATGCTTATCTATGTCAAGTCCATTAGTTATGATCCATTCATTTGAGCATATATTAAGTTCTTAGTCCATCAAGAACTTAGCCTTAGCTAAATTGGTTCGTACAAGGTCTAAAACTTTAACAAACTCACGCCATGCTTGATCTAACTTATTAAGTTACCTTAGAGTATTGGCATGTCGTTGTCATATGTGTAACCTAATTAACCTTCGACCAAGGCCTGTTTCTAGCTAGCTGTGAAATGCCTTCATGTGCTAAGGGGCTAATAGTTGGCCACTAACAAGAGTTTGTTTCCTACCTAGGCGACGACTGCTAGCGAGAAGAAACAACAGTGGCACAGGAAAACATGACTATACTAGCGAGAAGAAGCAATAGTGGGGCGAGGAAGCATCCTTCCCAGCCACCCCGAAATTCAATAGGCTCCTTCATAGTCACCACCAAATACAATAGGCTCCTTCATAGTCACCACCAAATACAATAGGCTCCATAGCTAGACGCAACAGTGGGATGGGAATAGGGGAAATTTCTTCACTAGCCACTATTAAAGACGCCCTTCACTACAGTAAATAATGATCGTATTAAGGAGCCAGAGCACCACAGGTCCTGTCCCTCCTATGCGATGGTAGAGGCAACTGTAATGCTCCCATATTAGCCATTGTAGCAATAGTAACAACCATCAATAGGGGGTGTTTTATAGGTTGACTACTTTTTTGTTACTATTTTTTTAAATAACATAGGAGTTTATAACACCAAATTTTTTAAAAGTATGTATTGACAGAGGTTGAACCATTTGTTGTTGTTTCCTCTAGTAATTGTATTTATGTTTATTTTATCTCCTTCTGGTATTTATGTTATTACAATAAACACATTCATTGTTTGAGATTGTTCAACAATGCATGGTATACGTTTCTCCCATGTCCTATACAAATAGTTTTCTTATTTATCTAACTCGATAAAAGAACATAAACATATCATAACAAAACAAACCCTTCTATTACATGGACATATTGAACAGCAAAAATTGCTCTACATGATAAAGATAATCAAAATCATGATTTTGATGTGTAATCTTTTTGAAGACTTGAATCATCACAAACACAATTGTTAAGTTAATAGAATATGGATAATAACAATGGATACACTAGAAAGAATAACAATCCATTTGTAACCTTGTTCTATTAAAGGATAATCACATAAAATTAACAAATAATCAAGTAGATTATAAAAGGATTAAATTACAATATATGCATAATCATACATAAATCACTTAGATTTATGTTAAATTCACCGATTGAAGGATTTCATAATTTTTTTTCAATAGAAAGAGATGTCTTAATGTTCTGCAAAACTAACATACGTTCAAATTTTAATGATTATCTTTTATATTAAAATTTCAATATTCAACTCTTTAGCATTTATTGGCAAATACAACTAAACTCATTCGAGAGTGTTTCAGTCATTACCAATTCTTTTGATAATGAATTTATTATTTACTAAAAAAATGTCATTAACAATATTGTTTGTATCTCAATATTATTTTACAGGCCCACTTGATTTTATTTATGTTTTTAATTTTTAGTTTTTTATATTAAATAAAAATTGATTGATTGAGTTTATTATTTTATTTTTTTCAAAAATTGAATTAAGCCACAAGGGTAATTAAAATATACAAAAGAGATACATTGGAGACTAGCAAGGTGAGGCTACTACTAGATCACCAATCACTCATACGTTCAAAGTCATTGACGATTGTGCATTCTTACATACTACATCACCATGATTACGTGTCGAGGTTTAACATATATTCCACCTGATTTCTATAGAAGAAGTATCTTTGAACTTGTTTTTGGATAAGCTAATTAGATATCTTACTCTGTTAATGAGTTCATTGGTGAATCTGTCTACTTTGGCTGAGGTTGAAGGAAATGGGCATGCTCCTTTCATCCCATATTGATGTAACAAGATACGAAAAGGAAAGACAATAAACCCATCTATTTGTTTTGCTAGTATGTTTCATTGTTGAACTTCATTGTATTATATTGTGCCAATAGATGGTGGGTTCACTCATGTTATACTTAATCAAGACCATTTCTTATGCAACTCTAGTGAATTAGCATTGAAAAAAGTTTTTATGTATGTGATTTGTTGTATATACAAGAGTAATTATGGGAGCCTGTTAAACCGGATAAACATAGGAGAAATTAGATTTGATAAACATAAGAGAAATATTTTAGGGATTGATTGAGTAATTATAGGAGTCTTTTACAATTTTTTTAATAATATAATTATATACAAAGTGGAATTGTGTGTGTGTGTGTATATTGCCTCCATATGAGAGAGAGTGTAATGCAGTTTTGTTTACCCTAAAACATCATTGTTTTACATGGCATCAGAGTCGTGTTGAATTTACCTTCATTAATATCGAATTTTTTCTTAGTTTTAAAGAATGTGCTCTTTGTTTACTCAAAATTATTTTGCATTTTTTTCTTTTTTAACAATGCTCACACATACCACGCAACACCAATCAAACATTCACACAGCTCCAACTAACAGTAGATGCAATTCCAACTAACAACTCTTGCATCGTTTAAGCAACACTATCCAAAACCATGATGCCATAGTTAAGCGACGCAACACGTAACTCTAGCAACTGCACACTAGCAAATGTGATTCCACCATTATTACTTCATTCCATTAGTCCATTTTCTTAGTCCATTGTTTCCAAGTTAATGGTAATATATGCTTTGTTGTTAGGCAAGGATCTGTTACCTTGTTTAATTCTCTTACACTAAATTGAGTCTTTGTCATGTCATCCCTTAAGTATAATCTCCTTTTTGTTAGACAGATTACTTCAACTCTAAAATGTACTATAACCTTTTAGCCTTCATTATGTGTTTTTAAGGATATTCTGACCCGAAAGACTCTTGGTTATAGTGTTAAACGAGGCAAACTATATTACTTGGAATTAATGGAGAATCAAGGACAAAAATTTAGTCATGTACATCAAACTAATAGTTAAGAAAAAGCCTGAGCAAATATTTGGTTATGGCATCGACGATTGGGTCATCACTACAAGAAAAAGAAAAATTGGTGACGGAAAATTAGCAACGGAAAATAAATCGTAGCAAATTAGCGACAGAACTCCTATTTCCGTAGCTAAAATCGACATAAAAAAGTCATTTAGCGACGGTTATAATTTCCGTCGCTATAAACGGAGGGAAAAAATCCCGCCAAATTTAGGGACGGAATTTAGGGACAGAAACTTTTCCGTCGGTAATTATACTGAAATTAGCGACGGAAAACTTGTTTCCGTCGCTATTTAGGGACGAAAAATTTTCCGTCGGTAATTATACTGAAAAAATATATAATTAAATTTAAAATATATTAAAAATATTTTTATTAATGCTTTATTAATAAATATTATATAAAATATTTAAATAAAATTAAATAAAAATAATTTAAT
>JAOQMR010000213.1:11697691-11711054 GCA_027563865.1 Erythroxylum pelleterianum
AAGAATAACGGCCGGTAAGAGGAGAACGAAACATGCCTTATAAGGGTGTGGAAACGGAAAACTTGTAGACGCGTTTCCCATGCCCTAACGCACTGGATTCAATCAGAACTCCGAAGTAAAACGTGCTAGGGCTAGAGCAGTACTAGGATGGGTGACCTCCTGAGAAGTCACGTGGAAAAACAAAACTGTGAGGGTGCGATGCTCTCGAGGCCGAGGCCCAAAGCGGCAAATATCTACAAGAGGGTGGGCGGGAGGCCGGACGCGAGGCTCGAGAGGCCGAAGTCTTACAGAAACTAAACACTTTGCATGTAAATTTTAAAAAATAGGTTTGAGCAAATTTACCGACCGAAATTGTTTCCGTTGGTAATTACCGACAGTTTACCGACGAAAATTTGTTTCCGTTGGTAATTTTCTGATAGAAAAATTTACCGACCGAAAGAATAACCATCGGTAAATTTACCAACGGAAACAAATTTTCGTCGGTAAATTTACCGGCAGTCGTTTCTCCGATGTCGTTATCCGTCGATAAATTTCGTCGCTAATTAATCTTACCGACGGAATATGTACAAAGTCCGTCGGTAATTTCCGTCGCTAAACTATATTTTTCTTGTAGTGCATCTTTCTTTTAGATATCTTAAAAAATTACGGCCACATCTTTTTTCAAACTTAAGTGATTTAGGATTTATTGTGATGTTTGTGAATGTGTGAAAAGTCATCGTGTTCTTTATTTACCTAGTTTAAATAAAAAGTTCTAAACCATTTGCAGTTATACATTTGGATGTATAAGGACCTGCAAAAATTCCTTCTGTGTTTAAAGCTAAATGCTTTGTTATGTTCATTAATGAATGCACTCATATACTTAGATATCACTACTTATAAAAAAAGTGATGTTTGTGTAGCATTTCGAGAATTTCACAATATGGTGAGCACTCAATAACAAAATCCAATTCAAGTATGGAAGACTAATAATGTTATGAAATTTATAGCTGGCACTTTTGGAAGTATTTTGAATTAGCTTGGAATTTTGCATCAGATCTTATACACTTATACTCAACAACAGAACGATTTATCAGAAAGGAGGAATAGACAAATATTAGAAATGTTATGTGCTTCTCTGTCTGGGATGAACATGCTACATTTTTGTTTTTGGGAGAGGTAGTAAAATCTATGGTTTATCTCATTAATAGATCACCGAGATAGGTTTTAGATTTTCAAACTCCTCAACAAAAAAAAACAATCATTACTTTCAATTCCTCATCTCCCCAAACTTGAACCTAGAGTTTTTGACTATAAAGTGTATATTCATATCCATAAAATATTAAGAACTAAACTTGATTCTTGTGCAAAAATATGTGTGTTTATTAGATATTCAAATTTTCAAAAAGGGTATCGGTGTTATGATCCTCAAACTCAAAAATTGCATATAACCTTGGGTGGCTCTTTTTAGGAGTTAGAATCATATTATTAAGGGGGAATTTCAACATCTTCCCTTCAGGGGGAGAATGTTAGTGGAGAAATTAATAATGATGGTGGAGGGAATATGTTACAAAGCATATCAAGAAATGTAGATGAGTGCTTAGAATTGGACGAACTTGTTGATATTCCAAGCAATGCAAATGAGTGATTAGAACTAGAAGAAGTTGATACCAATGACAGCCATGAAGAACAACCTAGTAATATAGACTTGCCTACTTTAACACCACTAATTGAAGGGTCAATCTAGAATATCCAAAGTGATAACTCTCAGGGAATCTTAAGTCCAATATCTAATAATTCTAGTAATGAGTTTCTTATTCCTCTTCCGAGATACCAACAAAGATTGAACAAAGGTATACCAAAGAAACAATATGAACCTGATCTTAATGCCAATTTCAAATACCCTATTAATAATTATATTTCTACTAAGAAATTGTCTGAGTCATATGCACTAGTTGTTAATCAACTATCCAGTGTTTCTATTCCTATTGATGTGCAGGAAGCTTTGAATGATCCAAAGTGGACTAAGGCAATGAATGAAGAGATGGAAGCCTTGCAAAGGAACTCTACTTGGGATCTTATTTCATTATCAAAAGGAAAGAAAACAATTGGGTGTAGATGGGTATATACTTGAATCTAAAGACTGATGGGAGCATCGATTGATATAAAGCAAGGCTGGATACAAAGGGTTAGACATAAAAGTATGGGGTAGATTACCAAGAGATCTTTGAACCAATAGCCAAGCTAGATAAATTATGCATCCTCATCTCTATTACAGTAAAGGGTTATAGAAGAAGAGTTATACATAGAGCTACCACCAGGTGTGAAGCTTGGTTCGTTAAATAAAAATAGAGTTTGCAAGTTGAAAATTTTTGTATAGGCTCAAGCAATCACCTAGAGCCTAGTTTGGGAGATTTTTGATAACAATGAAAGCTTTTGGTTGTAAACAAAGTGGTGTAGATCCTACCTTGTTTATCAAACACAAAAGAGGTAAAGTAATAGTTTTAATTGTGTATGTTGATGATATGGTATTGACAGGAGATGATTGTAAAGAAACACTTAGCCACTAAATTTGAAATGAATGACCTAGGTTAGCTTAAATATTTCCTAGTTATCAAGGTACTAAGGACAAATCAACGAATTTCTCTTTCACAAAAAAATATGCACTTAACCTCTTGACTGAAATTGGAATGCTTGCTTACAAACCAGCTGAAATGCCTATAGAACTGAATCATAAGCTCGAAATTTTCCCAAATCAAATTCCAACAGATATAGGACACTATCAATGGTTAGTTGGGAGGTTAATTTATATGTCTCATACTAGGCTAGATATCGCGTATGCAGTGAATATTGTTAGTCAATTTATGCATCAGGAGAGTGAAGAACACATGGATATAATATATTGAGAAGTACTTGAAAGGCTCTCCTGGAAAAGGTTTGTTCTTCTCAAAGAATGGTGTTTCCAACATTGAAGGATATACGGATGTAGATTAGGTAGGTGATTAAACAACCAGAAAAGCTACATCTGGTTATTTTAATTTTGTGGAAGGAAATCTTATAACTTGGAAAAGTAAGAAGCAAAAGGTTATTGCAAAGTCAAGTGCAGAAGCTGAGTTTTGAGGTATGGCTCATGGAATATGTGAATTATTATGGATTAAGCGTTTTCTATCAGATTTAGGGATTGAGCATACAAAATCTATGAATGTTTATTATGATAATAAGGTTGCTATTGAGATTGCACAGAATCTTATACAACATGATCATACCAAACATGTTGAAATTGACAGACATTTCATCAAGGTAAAGTTAAATCAAAAGATAATTCAGTTTTGTATGTCAAGTCCAAAGATCAATTTGTTGATGCCCTTACAAAGGCAGTTTCAAAAAGTGCATTTCATAATGTGATTGGTAAATTAGGCATATTGGATATTCATGCTCCAACTTAAGGGGGAGTGTGAATGTGATTTATTGTATATACAAGAGTAATTATAAGAGCCTATTAGACGGG
Source organism: Erythroxylum pelleterianum (assembly GCA_027563865.1). Classification (NCBI taxonomy): domain Eukaryota; kingdom Viridiplantae; phylum Streptophyta; class Magnoliopsida; order Malpighiales; family Erythroxylaceae; genus Erythroxylum; species Erythroxylum pelleterianum. Next base: position 11,701,176 of record JAOQMR010000213.1, read on the forward strand.
ATAAACATAGGAGAAATATTTTAGGGATTGATTGAGTAATTATAAGAGTTTGTTATAGTTTTTCTTAGAATATAATTATATCCAAAATGTAATTGTGTCTACATATATTGCCTCCGTATGAGAGAAGAATATACTGCAGTTTTTGTTTACCCTAAAATATCATTGTTTTATATGTTTATTACGCAGCTTTACACATAACACGCCAATTTAGAATTGCCATGAATTTATGTATTCTATCAATAGTGGGGGGATCTTCCTTTCACTGCAAGCCATAGGGTGAAGGATGCAAGAGTAAGTGATTGCACCACACTATTTTAGAGTAAGGAACGCTCACTGTAGAACTTCCCTGCATAACGAGTTGATAAATTTGCCAGAGCCTGAGTTTTTCTAAATCACCTTGTCTTTAATAGTGTTATTCAAAGAGATGTGGTCTAAGTAGTTAGTAAAGTTTGAAGAAGGTAATGCGTCCATTATTAGCTCCTTGTGTACAATCATCATCACCACTATGTAATTCTTTAGAATTGAGTTTTTAGAGAGGGAATAAAGAGTCTACATTCTTCAATAGACCAAATGGTGACCAATTGTTAGCTTAGGAAGAGACCTTGCTATTGCCAATCACGTTTTGAAACTCCATCCTTACTCTCTCCTTTGATTTTAACCGTAAATCTCATAATTAAAGAGGTAGAACTTGGAAGCTTGAAATTCCAAAAACTGTCGCCTTTCGTCTATAAGGATTGCTTGTCCTTATAAAGTCTCCATATTCTTTTGGTTAGCATCACCATGTTTATGGTTTGAAGAGGAAGCACGTTTAATCTCCCTAACACTTAGGTAAACATACCTCAAATCATTTAATCTTCATTTCTTTACACCCAAACCATAAAAATCTCATAAATACTTTGTCTATGATTTTAATGACTAGTTGAGGGAAGGCCATCTGAGCTACCCAACACACATTGATGGAGCTATGCCAAGATAGTTGATTGGAAGCCGAAAATAGAAGCTAGCTAATGAACTTGACAAGAGGAACTAGCATACAGATAAATGCCACTCTTTTCTTTGTTTACTTCAAGGCCAAACAACATACTAAATATCTTCAAGGCGGTCATGAATGAAGTTATGAAGCTTCCATCTACTCTTCAAAATAACTTTAGGTTGTTTGTAAAGTTCAAGCTAAGAATTTCTCACTTCTTACATTTCATATGAACTTGAACTGGTAGTTTCTTTGCACTATCCTTTTAAGAAGTATGTTAAAGACTTCCATAATTTTTTCTATTTTTACAACTTAACAAATAACAACAATAACAACACCCAGTGAGAGTTTCATTGAGACACGGGGTCTAGAAAGGTCTGATAGTATGCAACTTTGTCCCTACTCGGTAAAAAAGTTGTTTCCGGTAGCTCCATATACAATGCGTCATTTTTTTTATATCTTAAGAAAATCATAAATTTAGTTTTAGGTTTTCTATTTTGTTTTTGAAAATATGATTTTATTACCAACTTACTATTACTAATTTTTAGTATTAATTAATAATAAAAATTATAACTGATACAATTTAATTATTAAATTATTTTTAAAATAAAATATTTTAAAATTTATCATATTTAATAAATATATTTTAAATCTAAAATATCTTAAAGTAGTTATTTATGAAATATTAAATATTTAATTCTAAATAATAACATTAGTTTTAACAATTAAAATATATATTAATAAATAAATAATAGTTTAAAATAAAGTTGTACAAATTTTTCTTATTTTAATCATTTATTTTGATAAAAGATATTTATTTTATTATTCATATTTGTTAATAAATATTAAATAAAATATTAAGATAAAATAACTTAATTAATTCATAAATTATATCTCTAGCATTTATTAAATATTTAATTACTTTGTTAGGAACAAAAATATAATCATATTAATATTAATAATTAAATAATTTTTATTTATATAAAAAGAAATTATATTAATCAAACATATAAAATGAAGTTGTTGTGAATGTAACAAACAATTTACTCTATGTTAATACTATTGGTGTGGAGCACCACGTAATTAGACTAATATTGTTGGCGTGGTCCGTGTGGACCACCACGAAACTAGACTAATATTCTTGGTGTGGTCCGTGTGGAGCACCACGTAACTAGACTAATATTGTTGGTGTGGTCCGTGTGGAGTACCACGTAATTAGACCTTATTTTACGTTAATAGATACATATAATCTAATAAAGTAAAAACTAATAGTAATGTAAACAATCAATTATATTTATAATAAATTGAAATGTTACATATTTGATTGATATCAGTTATAGTTTTAATTAATATTATAAATTTAATCAAAACTTTAGATTAAAAATATAATATAATTTTGTTTATAAAAAAAAGGTAGAAGTGAAACGGCTCTATTTTAAGAACTATACTTTCCTTCATAAAGGAAAAGGCGAGGCAAAATCATGAAAGTCGTGAATTGATTTGAAACAACGGGCTCAAAAGAAGAAAAGTGTTGAAAGGCAAACGACAAGGAGAGAAAGGGTCCCGTTAAACGACCATAATGACTCGCTACCAACAGCAAAAGAGACTGCGAGGCATCCAACGGAATACAATCTTCCACGTGTACGGACGAAAAGATCCACGTGATCTCTTGAAACCCCACCTTAAACCCACATCTCATTTGAAGTTGGTAAGACTGACACAACACCTCCCCTTTCTCTCCAAAACTTAGCTTCAGTTTTACAGTCATATCCGTTGCACGCGCACACGGAGGAGACGAGAGAGATAGAGAGAGAGAGAGAGAGGAGCATGCAAATTCTGAAGCATGTCTTATTTTTTTTCCACTTTTCACCCTTCATATTTGCTTAATTCACATGCAAGCGACGTCTCTCTTTCAACTTTCTCAAGTTCCACTTGGAGTTTGACTTTTCCCGATCATGTCCCAAGCTGGAGGTCTAATATCGGAGGTCGAAGCAGTGATAAATTTTTTGCGGAAGAACGGATTAACAGAGGCAGAATCTGCTCTCAAGGAGGATATGATTGAGAAAACTGAGTTGGGTTCTTTCGATTTCGAAAAGTTCTTGTTTGAGTTGCCGCCGGTGAGAATTCCAACTAGTCTCGGGCGGCAGGATGTTGAACCTGACATTGGTGATGAACGCTCGAGAGCGAATTCTGGGTCCACCTCGGATGATGAGTTCGTGAGCGTGGATTCTTCCACAAGTGATGTTTGCTCTTCAGGTAATATGATAATTGTACTAAATCTTTTTCCTGTACTGATCAAAAACTAAATATTTACATCTATTTCAGCTATATATTCATAACTTGCAAGTTTCGTTTAATATGATGAACTGTAAGATACATTGTCTGCGATCTTCAGACGCTAAACTTGGAATTTGATCTTTTTCTTTTGTGTGGAGGATCTAACTCAAGCAGAGGCTTGTGATAAGACCTAAATATTTATTCTTTTGAAATTTTAAGTTTCCATATTATGTAAGGTTGCAGAGTACACAATATTCCTCATGACTTCAATCCACCGTTAGGAATGTCATCATTTCTCAGCAACTAGCGAGAAACATATGCGAGACACTTTTAGACACGCACATACTCTAGGTTCTTCCTAAGGTTTCTCAATTTCTTTTAGGAATATTAGTTTCGATAAATGTGCATCAAAGTGGCACCTTCATCAAATCGTCAGTGGTGCAATTGGCACTCTTGACTCCCTTCCTATTTCTGCAGAATTTACCAATCCGTATGGACTGCGTTCTGCATCTCAGGATTCAGAAAGTTCATCTGAAACGTACTCTCAGTTTGGCACAGCACGTGATTATCCCGACTTTGATAAGCAAAATGATCTATTTTGGTCTGACGACAAAGATGAAGGCTGCTTCATGACTCCTACCTTTCAGGGGCCAGATTTCTATGGCTTGCAAAGTGAGGACAAGTTTGTAATGACAGCAGAAACTAAAAGACAATATGAAAGTCCACTGAATACATATAAAAGATATGAAGGATTTAAAACAGAGACAAGCCCTGATTGCTTTGACAAACCTTGCCTTGCAAACAATATTTTGGATGAGCAAAATAAGCCTCAAGCAGGTGAGTATTTCTCTTGTGCAAAAGAACACAATGAAGGAGGTGTTGCAGGCGTTGGAGGTTCAAACCCACTTTGCAAATGCCATTTGGGAGCTGGTGGAAATTATAGCTGGGATTCTGTTGATAATATTTACCTAAGCTCCAAAGAAGCTGATTTTGATCATTTTCAGATCAAACTTGGGGATCTTTCTGCTTATTGGAATATAGATCCTGAACAAAATGAAAGCAAGAAAATCACGTATTCTTCTGAAAATGTTTCTACTAGTGACCAGAATGGAGGGTTTAAAGATCGTTCTGAAATCATACAAAATGTACTTGACGATGAAGTTGGAGATGATAAATTAGTATACAGAGAAGAGGAGGTAGCCAGGCCTGCCGCCAATGGAGAGGATGATCTTGATGACGAACTTCTGATGTATGGCACTCGGGACAATGAATACGAAGTATTCAACCTAAGAATCATTCACAGGAAGAACAGGTTTGTGGGATATGATAAAGTTTTTGTTTTCTTGTTGCATCAGGGCATAACATGCTTGCTAAGGATTGCTAGCAATAACTTTGACAAAACATTAATATTTTAAATTTGCAGCAATTGGTAAAACTGTTTTCTAATAAATAAAAAAAAATCTCTTGTAATGCCAATCCTTCTAGGATTTCTATGTCATGTAAACATAATATTATTGTGATCTTACTTCTTTAGTCTGTATAAAGTTACTGTCTTAATCAATTATCATTATGTTGAATTCCACAGAACTGGATTTGAGGAGAGCAAGGACCTACCTATTGTGCTAAATACTGTCATTGCCAGCAGATATTATGTTACAGAATACCTTGGTTCAGCTGCTTTTAGCAAGGTTGTTCAGGCGCATGATCTTCACACAGGAGTAGATGTTTGCCTGAAGATAATAAAAAATGACAAAGATTTTTTTGATCAAAGTTTAGATGAAATCAAACTTCTAAAACTTGTAAACAAAAATGATCCAGCTGATGAACGCCACATTTTGCGTCTTTATGACTACTTCTATCACCAGGTATGCCTTGATTAGTTGGCAGTTGTTTATGTACTGCATATAGTTGCTGAAAAGGATGTTCTTCATGTCATTAATTAGTAAGCTTACACCCATAATGCTGTACTACTGCCTGTCGGACAATTTCAGTAAACACACATCGAAGAAGTGTGAATTTTTGTCTTTTCTCTGATCTTCTTATTTGTAAGTCTCTTGTGTATCATCTAGAGCAGGCTTCTTCTCCGAAAATTGCTGTTCCATCTTCACACTTTTTTCTTTTAGCTTCATTTATGGTGATTAGCATGATCAGTGTTATCAGCAGTTCCTTTGGAAGCAAGTGTCTAGCACTCTGGGTCTTGCAGTACAGCTCAAAATTTTCCTGCAGCATAGATGATAAGGTCTATAAGTGCTAATTGAGGCATGTAGTTGCCATTGACGATATTCCCTTTTCCTAAGACGAATATCACAGCTAGGAGCCCTCGCTGTTAAAGGATATATAGAAACTAGGTTTCTTAGGTAGGGATTTATACATTATACATGGATTATAAGTTCAGTTTTGTCAGCATGCTTAACTTTGCATCACTCTTCAAAGACGGATCTGAAGTGTTGTTACAGCTATCATTGCCATTTGACTTTACCATGTATTAAATAAACAACAGGAGCATCTGTTCATAGTTTGTGAACTCCTAAAGGCAAACTTGTACGAATTTCAAAAATTTAACCAAGAATCCGGTGGTGAAGCTTACTTCACATTGAGCAGATTGCAGGTCAGTATTATGAGTTTTCAACTTTTGTAGTTGCGAAACAATTTTTACAGCCATTTGGGTTCATATATTATCAGGTATTTCAGAAGCCAAATAGTGCAAATTTCCGTTACTGTAATAGACAGGAAGAAACATGTATCATGTTGGGCTCTTAATTGGTTGTTTCACAGGTCATAACCCGTCAGTGTTTGGAGGCACTGGAATACTTGCATGGCTTGGGAATTATTCACTGTGATCTAAAGCCTGAAAATATACTTATAAAGAGTTACAAGAAATGTGAGATAAAGGTTATTGATCTTGGAAGCAGTTGCTTTAAGTCAGATAACTTGTGCCTTTACGTGCAATCCCGTTCCTATAGAGCCCCTGAAGTCATTCTAGGTCTTCCATATGATGAAAGGATTGATATATGGTCTCTTGGATGCATCCTGGCTGAGCTATGCTCTGGGGAAGTATGTCTTAGCTATCCTCTGTTGCATTCCTTTAGTAAAGCTTTGTGGTATAACTAAGCCATAATATGTTCCATGAGTGAATTCAACAAGTTAAAAAGCTTGATTCATTACATAGTTTTATCACTAATTAATTCTTAAATGTATCCATCTATGTCAGGTGCTGTTTCCAAACGATGCGGTTGTGATGATCCTCGCACGGATGATCGGGATGTTTGGCCCCATTGATCTGGATATGCTAGAGAGAGGACAGGAAACCCACAATTACTTTACAGAAGAATATGACATCTATCACATGAATGAGGTTTGTCATTTTGTTTCTTTCGTTGTAGTCAACAGACTGCAGTGCATTCTCATTAGCTATATCCAAATCGGCAATAGGGCATACCTTGCCTCTCGACATTGCACATCCTTGTCTGAAGAAGAAAATTTTGTGGTCCATCCTGGAATTAAAGGAAATTGTCTTCACCCTTTAGACCAAGGCCTCCCCTAGAGATATGTTAGAAAATGGTATATTCTGAAATTGGTAACTCCATAACTTCGACCTTGCTCTCTGTTTCCAGGAAAACCAATTAGAATACATAATACCTGAGGAGTCCTCATTGGAGCAGCATCTGCAAATTTCCGATGTTGGACTTACCAATTTCGTGAGAAGCATGCTTCAGGTCAATCCTCTGATGCGACCAACTGCGAAAGAGGCATTAAAACACCCTTGGCTCTCACATTCATTCGAGTTCAAGTGAGTGGGGATCTGGTACCTGTTCAGGATCAGTCACAGAGCTGAGCAACCAGCTTTCTGTGAGCACAAGGCTCGGAATGCAACCACACCACTTTGGATACAAGTATAGCACCCGCTCATCAATCGACACCTTATCATTTCTGTTGTACAGAAAGCGTTTTTTTTTTTTCATTTTTCTTTGTGATATCTTTTCCATCCCGTCACTTAATGGGAGCTTAAAACTAGTGTAAACAATTGATTTGGAAACAGAAGAGAACAATAATACCATTCATGTTCATTCTTGTCACCCAAACTCATTGTTGGTTGCACCTGATCCACGTTTCTTCAGATTTCAAGATGTTTACTATGATCTGTAGAAAGAATTCTTGGGTATTATCAATGCAGGACACAGCAAATGTTGAAGGTTGGCATGTTTGTCTTGTTCAAAAAAAGACCACGAAATTATCACAAAGAATTCAGTTTCGCATAGAAATTTTCGCTCGCCGGGGAAAGTCATCGACTAGTCAGGATCAAACAAAACATCCTTACTCGTTATAATTTTAAATCTCTCTCAGATCCTCATAGGTTGATCTTCAAATTGTATTGTAAAAATTTGATAGAGTTGTCAAAAGCCCTCAAAATAATTCTAATTCTCTAACTTTTTGTAGTAATTATAGAACCAGGTCGAATCCCAAGAGAACTAATTACTAGTTTCTCAATTTCAAATGAAGTTTCGATTAATTAATTAATTAACTAAAATTAACAAAGAATCAAATTAAATCAACTGAGTATAAAAGTGAGAAATTCAATAATACTAAACTCTAATTTAAGGGGAAAATATCATCTAATTATAACATTGATCATTGATCTAAGAAGAATATTTGTCACAATTCAAACAGTTAGTCCAAAACATATTAGGATAGTCATCATAAGTTTTAAATTTTTCTAAATTAATTGTTTCAAGCCTAACATAAACTAAAACTTACCATACTTAATTGGGTGTGATAGCATTCCATATCAATTAAATGATAGCATAGCATTCCATATCAATTAAATAATAGCAATAAGATTAGTGAAAAATACTAAACTCTAAATTAAATAATCGATATAGATGCAACTATTTAACTTAATTTTTTTGTTTATCATAATGTAAATTTTCAAATTCATAAATAACTTATGTGCTACTTATATCAATCCTTCATAACAATTATAGATCGTTGAATTCATGGATAGCGATAGAATAATCAATATTAAATTAATTTATCATATTTATCAATATTAATCATTCATGAAATATAAGAACTTAAAATAAGAAATACCTGAATTAAAACATGAATAAAAATTTAGAACAAAACCTCACAAGGTTACAACTAGAAATTCGATCCCCCTTGAATCAAAATAATTGAGTTTAGTTACACATAAGTTTGGTTCCAACATCAAAATAGAAGATAGATGAAGAACTAAGAGAAAAGTAAGAAGTAAGATTGATTCCTCTTTGGAGAGGCAGAGAACATCCCTTTTATAATGTTTTCCTACTCTAAATCTAGTCTTATCCTATCTTACAAAAATGTCTATCCAAAAAAAATCTCGGTTCCTTCATTATAGGATAGAAAGAAGTTTTCTATTTAAACTTCAAATCTTTAAGTAAATCTAGCACTAAACTTTGTCTCCTCTTATGCACCACAATAATCTATCTACTTTATCCAAAATTCGTGATTATCACCAATAATGCTCTAATTTGATACCACTTTTCCTCTCATAAAATAAAACAAACATTAATTTTTCTATTTAAGCATCAAAATATATTCAAAATAAAATAGATAATTTCAATTAATTTAACAAGATAATATTTTATCAAAATCTCCCACACCAAACTTATCTTGTCCTCAAGCATTAATCAATTCAACACATCAATCATTCTCATAGTAACCTCTCATTTCCTTTCATGTTATCCAGAAATATCCAAAAGCTAATTCACATTAAAGATTTAAGATAAAATAGCAATCGAGAAACTAAACACTCATAGGACACATTGATAGAATTAAGATATAACATCTCATCAATTCCATCAAAATGCATCTCATCAATTCCATCAAAATCAAATGAAACAAGATTTGACATCTTTTATGGATTTTACTTTATACACTCAAAAGTATTTAGGGTTTATTAAGCTCTCAAATCAAAGTATGGAGAGTTATTTTCATAAGCTTGCTTATGAATTATATCACCACCACTTAACAAAGATGAATATAAAGCATAAATCCAAGGTACTTAATAAGGGTTGTAACGTGGCTTAGGTAAGGTATGATTAAAAAGAAGTTTGTAGGTTAAATATATTGAAGGAAATTAGTCAAACACTTATCCACACGAGTTTCAACTTGAAGGAATCCAAAATTCATTTAATTCAAATAACATCCCTTTCAATCCCTTTTTTCTTTTTTTTTCTCTCTTTTTTTTCGCTTTTCTCTTTTTCTTTTTTTAAACTAAAATATCAAAGAGGATATCCTTTTTATACTTCTCCCCCCATTCTATTGAATAAAATAAAATAAAAATTCAAAACAATGCAACTTGAATCAGCTAATTTATTTTTTATGGAAATAGTCAAAATCTTATGCAAATAAGCTTTAAACAATTCCTTCAATTTTTGGGCTCAAAATTATTAAAGAAATCAACAAAAGAAGGATAAATTTGGCTTATAACAAGGTTATTATGCAAGAAAAGAAAGGATAAGGATCAAATTGGTTTTGTAAGGATAAAAAGTAAGTGTTGGATCCCGTTTCCGGAACCCAACATCATACTCCGAAAATAAAAAATTCGCATATTTTAAATCGTTGGAAAGAGAGAAATCAACTTAGTCAAATTC
>JAOQMR010000213.1:11743071-11779423 GCA_027563865.1 Erythroxylum pelleterianum
CCCCAAATAACAGAACACATGCGTATGTATATATATATTTACTAAATATGTAAATTTAATTTGTCCTGGTTCTACCATCATCTTGACTCACTTGATGCAACGACAAGGGTCGAGCGACAAAGCATCCTCGGAGGCCAGTGAAGAGGAGGACGTTAAAGGCGAGAAGGACCACGAGAGTCACTCTTGGGTCAAGAAAGTCGAACTACCCATTTTCAACGGAACAGATCCGTTGGGTTGGGTGGCTCGAGCGGAGAAAATTTTTTAGGTCCACCGTGTGAAGGAAGAAGAAAAGATGCGACTAATCTTCATCAGCATGAAGGGGGCTGAGGTGCATTGGTTTCGCTTCCTGCGCAAGAAGAGTCCGATGTTAACATGGAACACGCTGATTCCCACTCTGCTGCAGCATTTCAAAGAAGGCAGTTAGGGAAACATTTATGAAAGACTAACTTCCATGCAACAAGTTGGTTTCATGGAGGAATACTTGCGAGCGTAGTAAAATGTTGGTGGCACAAATACCTGAGGCTTCGGAGGAGCAACCGTTAGGATATTTTTTTGGTGGCCTCAAACCAGAAGTGAGGTGTCAGGTCCGATCAATGCGAACCACTACAGTCTTACGAGCAATGGAAATTGCTCGCGATATTGAGTATAAATTGCAGGTGATTTATGGAGGAAATTCTTCCATTATTGGCAATTTTACGAATCGCATACAGACACGTAGTATAGTTTCCAAAGTTCAAGGAATAACAACCATTGGAAGGTCTATTAACGGGACAGCGAGTAATGATCCGCGCAAGTTCACTAGAGGAATGAAGTGGAAAACCTACAACCCTAACCGTAGTGGGTCATCTGTGGGGTCTAATTCCCATAATTGGACTTATGGGAACACAGGGTCACGCAACAACTATGGGACCAGGCAGCTCCCCTACCCAGAATTTTTAAAGAGGAAGGAGGAAGGGAAGTGTTTTCGTCGTGGATTGCCATTTGGTCTGGGACATAAATGTTCGGAGAAAAGTTTAAGAGTGACCATTTTAGGAGAAGATGAAGATGTGGTTTCGGAGGTAGAAGAAGGTTTGGACACACATGAAATGTCAAGGAAGGTTGCTAAAGAAGCTCAGTGCGACTAAATGGAACTTTCACAATTTTCTGCCGATGGATGGACACAACCCAAAACCATGAAGCTTTGGGGGAAGATTGATGGAACACCTGTTTTGGTGTTGATTGACAGTGGGGCGAGTCACAACTTCGTATCCAAAAAGGTGGCCTTGAAACAAGGCTAGAAAGTGCAGACCACTGCGAGCTTCAGAGTGAGGATGGGAAACGGTTAAAAACAAGACTCTCAAAGTAGTTGTGAAGGTTTAAATATGGAAATGCGAGGTTATGTTTATTCAGGAGATTTTTTTCTCTTTGAGTTAGGAGGAGTGGATATTATTTTGGGGATGACTTGGTTGGTTTCATTAGGTGAGGTGCAACACAATTGGAAAGACCTTCCCATGAATTTTTTGCACTTGGGGTCAACAATCACTGTTAAAGGGGATTTTAATCTTTTGATATCTTTAATTTCCACCAAGGCATTAAGGAAGGCTATTGAAATTGAGGTTGCAGTTATGGTATTTTTTGGTTCGGAGAAACAATAGAAGGATGACAGCTGGTCTAGCAAAATAGGAGAAAAACTCGACCATCACCAGTAGTAGCAATTGCAGCAAGCGTTGGCAAAATTTCAGCCAATTTTTCACACCCAATAGGGCTTCCTCCCAACAGATAAGTTGATCATAAAATCACAATTAAGGCTGGGGTTGATCCGATAAATGTGAGACCTTATCGTTATCCTCATCTACAAAAAAATGAGATTAAGAAACAAGTTTTAGAAATGCTAGCTTTTAGGGTTATCAGACCTAGCAACAACCCATATTCAAGTCTAGTGATTCTTGTGAAGAAGACAAACGACAGTTGGCAGTTTTGTGTCAATTATCGAGCTTTGAATAAAGCCACAATATAGGATAAGTTTCCCATACCAGTGATTAAAGAACTATTGTATGAATTATTCGAAGCCACGTATTTCTCTGAAATCGATCTACGGACAAGGTACCATCAAATACGCATGAATGAAGATGACATTTCCAAGACAGCTTTTCTGACACATCAGGGCCACTACGAATCCCTCATCATGTCGTTTAGTCTCACCAATGCACCAGCCACGTTCCAATGTGTTATGAATTTGATCTTACAGCCCTACCTCAGAAAGTTTGTGTTAGTTTTTTTTTATAACATTTTGGTCTATAGTGCCGATTGGGACAGCCACATCACTCACTTAAGGAAGGTATTACATACGTTGCAGCAACATTGTTTTTGTGCTAATACAAAAGAATGCACCTTTGGGAAGTTAAGAATTGAGTACTTGGGTCACATCATTTCCAAAGATGGCGTTGCTATGGATCCCAAGAAGATTGAAGCGGTTTTACAATGGCCTATTCCTACATCTCTCAAAGCTTTAAGCGGGTTCTTGGGTTTGACTGGGTATTACAGAAAGTTTGTGAAGGATTATAAGAAGATAGCACAACCTCTTACCAATCTATTGAAGAAAGGGAATTTTAAACGGGATATTCCTGCAGAAACAGCGTTTAAGAGACTTCAGAATGCTATGACCAGTGCTCCGGTTTAGACACTACCAGAATTCAATACCCCTTTTTCGGTGGAGTGTGATCCATCGCGTAAAGGCGTGGGAGCAGTGTTAATACAGGGAAAGAAACCAGTGGCATTTTCCAACAAAGCATTAGCTGAATCATCGTTGAATAAATCCATATATGAGAAGGAACTTATGGCACTAGTGTTAGCCATTCAACATTATAGGCCGTATCTAGTTTGGGGGGGGGGAGAGGATTTACAATCTATACGGACCGGGATCCTACGTTCTTAAGTAATTTTTGGAAAGAATTGTTTACACTCCAGGGAACTCAATTAAAATTGAGTACTGCCTATCACCCAGAATCGGATGGCCAAACTGAGGTAGTTACCGCAATATCGAGACATATCTTCGCTATTTTAGATCGGAACAACCCAAGGTTTGGTTAGAATATTTACCATAGGAAGGATTTACAATCTATACGGATCAAAAAAGCCCCAAACATTCGCTGGAACAGAGAATTACAACTCAAAATCAGCAGAATTGGTTGGCAAAATTGCTAGGATATGATTTTGATAGTCTACAAGGCCGTAATTTCCAACAAGGCAGCAAATGCACTCTCTAGCGTATGCGAGGACATGGAGTTGCAGGTTATTTCTAGGCCATTTTTGGCAAGATCTGGAGCAAATTAATAAGGAGGTAAAGGCAGATGCACAGTTGACCAGAATAATAGAAGAAATGAAGAGGGAATCGGATTCTCATCCTTCTTATACCTTGGAGAATGCGAGAGTATATTATAAAGGGAGGCTAGTTATATCAGCATCTTCGGAATGGATTCCCAAGCTTTTACAAGAGTTTCATACTACCCCTACACGAGGACATTCGCGAATTTACAATATTATAAAAGGATAGCTCAATCTATTTTTTGGAAAGGTATGAAAAGGGCATTTTGTAGCAGCTTGTCACGCTTGTCAGCGTAACAAGTATCAAGCTATGTCTCCAGTAGGTTTACTCCAACCTTTACCTATTCCCAACGCCATTTGGAAAGAGCTGAGCATGGATTTCATTGTGGGACTACCCAAATCGAAAGGCTATGATACCTTGTTGGTCATAGTGGACAGGTTGCGCAGGGCATTTTATTCCCGTCAAACATCCTTACTCAGCCCGTTCTATTGCTGAAATTTTTACCAAGGAGGTTGTCCGGTTACATGGAATTACACTCTAGGGAACTCAATTAAAATTGAGTACAGCCTATCACCCAGAATCGGATGGCCAAACTGAGGTAGTTTACCGCAATATCGAGACATATCTTCGCTATTTTAGATCGGAACAACCCAAGGTTTGGTTAGAATATTTACCATGGGCATAGTATTGGTATAATACCAGCTTTCATTCAGCAGCTAAATATTCTCCTTTCGAGGTAGTATATGGCAGACCTCCTCCATCAATCACACGTTTTATTCCTAGAGAAACATTGGTGGAAGATGTGGCGCAGGATTTGCTCTGACACAGTTGAAACATCATCTAGAAGCGATAGCATGATACGTTTTACACATGCCTGAAGGCATCGTCATGACATTCAGGTAGGAGATTGGGTGTATTTGAAGATTCGTCCACATCGACAGGGGTCCATGCCTAAGCGGCTGCATCCGAAACTGTCAGCATGATACCATGGACCGTATTTGGTGGACAAATAGGTTGGCGCCGTCGCATTTCAACTGCAACTTCCCCCTCAAGCCCGTATACATCCAGTATTTCACGCGTCCCAGTTGAAAAAGTCTATCGGGCACCACCATGTTCACGAAGAGTTACCTCCAAAGTTGGACTATACTCATGACTTGAGTACACTAGCCGCAGTCTTAGGTAGCAAGACACTTCATAATCGAGGAGCTGCCCATGACCAATGGTTGATTCATCGGCAAGGCAAACTGTTGGAGGAAGCTACATGGGACGACCAAGAGCTTATCCGTGGCCAATTTCCGTAGCTTAACCTTGGAAACAAGGTTATTTCATCAGCGGGCAATATTGTTACGAATAATGGTCACAAAGGAGGAGAGTGGATAGTTGATACAAGGAAGAAGAAGACAGGTTGTAAGCAATAGTGAGATAACTAGATATCGATATATTTTAGTGATTCAGGAAGAAGAAGACAGGTTGTAAGCAGTAGTGAGATAACTAGATATCGATATATTTTAGTGATTCAGGATGTTAGCAGGAGATATCTATTCCTTAGAAGTTTGTTAGGATAAGTAGATATAAAATAATAGTCTATGGGGGAAGTGGGGTAGGCTTTTAGATTGGAAATAATTCTCGGAAGATTTCCTGAGATTGTAAGGGGGTTTTCCCTTTTGAAGAAGGTTCTTCCCTCTTGTTTCACTGAGCTATTGCTCTCTACCTAGTGCTATTTAACACACGGGTACATTAAGTTGAATTGTTACCTAACAAACTATCACCAATGCATTAAATATAGCCCATGAAAAAGCTAAAACCAGTTAGAGATCAAGGAAATAAAAAAGAGAGGACTCAGGTCTTACTAATTTGGCAACTTCGTTAGGACGAATTCTGAGACTTTGGATGGCCTTCACATCACTTACTTGCGCGCCATCAATGAATTCCATGGTTAATAATTTTGGTGTGCTCAAATTCCAATGGACCCTTGGTGCATAAACATACTCAGCAATATGAGGAGATAACTTACAGAAATTTTCCAAGCACTTCTCACTATTCCTGGCCTCGATTAGAAAATCTAATTCCTGACAATCATTACTAAAACTCATCAAAATCATGATTAAACTTGTCATATCAATGCTCCATGTCTCACTGTTTTTGCATATTTCTTAAAGTTTTGGGGCAAAAGCAGCATTCTTGTTGAACCATAACATCTTGGGAAACTGTTAAAACTTGCCTTGGGTATACTTTCACTCATTTCATCAACCAACCATCTGCAATTGTAAGTCATAAAAAATTTTAATTACAACAGCTGTTCAAAACCACAAAGTAGCCACACATAAATAGGCAGTAAGAAGGTGCGTTCATGGAAATCCTAAAGAACAATGCTCATTCTGATATACCATACTGATTTTCTGTTTAATGTTATTAACATGCATGGCTAGAAAACCACAACAACACTCAAATGGAGAAGATAACACTACCTATAATCAAAAGCAGGGAAAAGCCTGTGTAGGGTATTTACAATAAATCCTACAACAGCTTGATCTGCTGCAGCAGTATCTGTCATGTGAGTATGCTGGACCTGATCCAAAAAAGAGAAACCATGGACATCAAAGGGAAATTCCTCATGGGCTCACCACTAAATACATATATAATTCAAATGAAAACTTATCGTATTCAGCTCATAATAAAATACGTTGGCTTAAAGTGACAACAGTGCGAACCTTCACAGCAACCTTTTGACCATCAAATGTCTGAGCAACATGAACTTGTGCAAGGGAAGCACTTGCTATCGGAACAGGATCAAACTCTTTAAAGATCTGCAAATTGCGAGAGACAGCTTAGTTTGGAAGTGTATAGTTTCAATATAAATCAAAGACTATACTCAAAACCATCAACAGGGAGATGCACGTAACAACTAAAAAGCGACACATATAAATTTTTTGCCACAAACACATGGGAGAGCTACCACCTCCCACTTCAAACAAACTTCCAATAAGATATCAAACCAACAGATACGTACTTTATCTGGTGCCTGTCCAAGCTCTTTCTTAACAACTTCACATACTTGGTCATAAGAAGAAACTGGACATTTATTCAGCATTGATTCCCTCATTGTAATGACATACTCCTGAGGTACAAGATATTCCTGCATAGTGGCACAATAAACATTTAAGACTCCCCCTCGATTAACTGTTATCTGAGTTAACGATCTATCAAAAACATTTATTGAACTTATTACTATTGATAATTGCAGACGCACACTGAAAGCATACCAACTGCCCTATGTGTTGACCGAGCTTGATGTATATTCCTCCATTTCTGAAACATAGCTCTTGAAGTTTACGTGCGGACCTGAGGTGAACTTCATGTTTTATTTTTGATCTCTCGATACTTTCTTCCGGCAATCCCCATAATGAGGATTCATAATCTAGTCCAAATTTTATACGCCATCAGCATCAGTAACTAATAGCACTAGGATCAATCTTAAAATGAACATGAAAGTAATTTTCAAATGTTAAAACATAACAGTGAAAAAGGTAGAGTAGCCAACACGAAATCCACAATCAGATTTCTACACGTATCTTCTAGGTTTTGTATCACACAAGAGTCAGCAACTTATATGGATAAGAAAATTGTGTAATTAGTCTAAATTTAGAATCGAGAACTTCTACGTCATTAGAAGATTAAAAAACCAGAATAATCCAAATCTGGTTCAAGTTTCAATTACAGATTCTTCATCAAATTAATGACAAGAAATTAACGCTTCAGTTAAAAGAAATAATGAAAATCACATTAAGCGAATTATAACGATGCAAATCAGAAAGCCCTAAAACAATTCTAAAGATAAAATTTAGGGAGAAAAACAAAGATTTTTTGATACCAAAAGCTATGGAGGCCGCAGTTACCGCGTCGCGCATGAGACGAAGTGGTATGATGGTGCAGAGCTTGAGAGTGGTGTCTGGATCTTTAGAAGTGGCGACGGTTGCCGCGGCGCTTCCAGCAAGGATCGCAGAGGTCGCCACCGCGAGCTTTGCTCGCATGCCCCACAGAGATCGCGTGGCCATACCTAGTGTTCTCCACCTGTCCTCCTTCTACTACCAGGAGAATTCAATGGACTCGGAAATGAAAAAATTACTCGCGCTGGTCAGAAAGGCTACGAGTCCTATCTAACCCACGAAGTGGGCTTTGGACCCAATTTTGACCTAAGTAAAACATCGTAACCAGTTTGTTATGGGTATTTAGGTAATTTTGACCTAAGTTGTATTTAGGTAGTGTTTGTTATGGGTCGGAATGGGGCCCATATTTTCCCTACTTCGAGCGGATTATACGCAATCCAGTTTGGGAGGTCAACTGGTAATTTTGGTGCATTAATGGGGCAAAGTGGCATTCGTATGTGTGGATTATAATTCCGAGGGATAGTCTGGTAATTTAATCAGACTAACACGTTGCATTTGACGGGTAAATTGGTAGTTTCATTATTAATATCTGTGTCAAACTTTAAGGAGTATGTCCTTTTTGACCAACATCTGGTCGTTTTGTGCTTCCGACGATGAGCTAAATATCGGAGCGAAAAAACTGTTTTTGAGACAAAAGTTAAAACGGTAAAATAATAAGCAAGATATTTTACGGTAAAAGGTTAGAAAAGAAATAAACATTTTACTCAAATTTAAAGAATCTGAAGAATCTTAAGATTTTCTAACTATTAAAAAATAAATCTAACTAAACATTTCTATCTACTTTTTGTTACAAAAAAATACAGCTGATATATTTTATTAATATTATGCAAATGACCCAAAGAATTAAAAAATACAAGTTATATTTCTCGAAAAAAACAACATTTAAGTTTTTGACTAGAAAACAATGCCCGACAATAAATGTTGTTGTTGTCACGACTCAATCAAAGTCTAAGGTTAGCATATTCAAACCAAAGGATAGCACAACGCAACCCAACCTCCATCAACACTACACCCAACCAAAACAATAGAAAATTTTAGTTCAACACACAAACCCAAAAAAATAGAAGTTTGTTACAGAGGATGTAGAAGTTGTTTCTTTAATTTTTGTTTTACTTTTACTTTCAAGTTGTTCCACAGATTCCAAGAATTCCAAGTTGTTAAGCCTATAACAGAACGGAGAGATAAGTATTAATACCACACAAAAATGTAAAACAAGACAAGTTTTGAAAAATAAAAAATATTTCCTTTTTCTCTTCCATTTTCTCCTTGTATCTCTTATATTCTTCTTCTTCTTCTTTACTTCATTTCTTCTTTTGTTTCTTCTATCTTCTTCCTTTAATATTTTCAGAGATAACAAGGTGGATGTTCTACCCTCCGTCACTCAACAATATATAGCATTTGTGGAAGCAAGTGGACTCATCATAGTGACATCATCGAATTTGAACAGAAAGGTGACGTTGAACTCTAGATCTAAAGAGGGAAGATGGTATCTCAACACAAAAAGATGAAAGATGGGCAGCACAATGGTTACTTAAGTAACCACTAATTGGTTTATACGCCCAAGAGTTATTATGGAGAGGAAGACAACTGGGTTCCATTAAATCATTGTTCCTTAGACTCAAATTAAATCCACTTAATTCATAAACATCCAACCTAGTCAATTACTAAATTATCCCCCTTTTTATCTTTGACTTGACAATCGGTATCAGAACATTTTTATAGGAGTGTGGGACAAACTAACGAAGACTAGATTTCAATCTACGATAGAGAGAAACGTAGAGCAGAGGCTGCAAAGAATTGGAAAAAAAGTTTAAAACAATGAGTGATGATTTCTCTATTCAACTGAAAGGAGTTCAACGGCGATTAGAAGATTCACACCACTCAACTGAAAAAAAAAGGATCAATTGTTATTGGCAGTTCAGCAGCTAACTAACAGCAAGGGACCTAATGAAGTAAAAGGGGTTCAACCTTAACTTCCAATTCCAAAGGTTTATTGCTAACCCCTGGAGCTAAGTCATCACAGGCCAATCCTAACCCCACCCCTACAATGAACCAACGAAGACAAGCTGTCCAACATCATAAAGCCAACATATTTAAATTGTCAACAACCCAAAATTGAGTTAAACCATTTTGATGGAACAAATGCAAGGATGTAGATTATGAAATGTGGGAGGCATTTCCAATTTTACCGAATTCTAGAAGAAGAGAAAGTAGAAGTTGTTGCTCTTTATTTTGAAGGCAGAGTTGCATGATGGTTTGAGAACTACCTTGTTGGGAGAGAATTTATCAAATAGGGGAACTATCTTTTTCCATCCTGAAAAAGTTTGGGGAAAAAAAACATAAGGAGTCTCATTGCTTCCTTCAACGGTTTGAAACAATATGGAAATGTGCCAGATTACATAAAGGCATTTGATGAACTAAAAGTTTGTTTAGTGGAGCTTAAGCAGCAAATGGAAGAAGAGCATTTTATCCATAGCTTTATTAGTGGCCTAAAAGATGAAATAAGACACTATTTAATTATCGTGATCCAAATTGCTTAGATGACTTATCACATTACAGAACAGGAGGAATTAAAGTTATAAGCCACCTTTAAGAAGATCAAGATCAGCTGTAATAGACCCCAACAAGTAGTGCAGATGATTCCTATGGTTAGAAAGTTCGAGAAGTTAATAAATAGTGGGCCAGGAGAATTCAAGAAGGGGCAATGTTGTAGATGTGGTGACAAGTTTTACCACGGGCATTAATGTAAACCAAAAACTTTACATGCTATTGAAGGTGATGAAACAAAAGACACAGAGGTAGTAAAAGAAGTGAAAAAAAAACAGAATCAGAAGCTGAAGCTAAAGCTGAATTACAGGCAGAGGTGACTTTGCATGCAGTTTTAGGACCTGTCACCCCTAGAACCTTGAGAATCAAAGGATCCCACCAGGGTAAGGTTCTAATTATTTTAATTGATACTAGATGTACCCATAACTTTGTGGACCTAAGGTAGTAGAAGGAACATCACTGAAAACCACACCAACCATTCCCTTAGCTATAATGATGGCAAATAGGGCTAGAGTTATAATCAAGGAGCATTATGAGGGATTCATTTGGAAAAAAGCAAAGGAATAAATTCAAATTCAATCTTAGAGTGTTTAAATTGGGAGGCTGTGATATGGTATTAGGTGTAGATTGGCTCAAAACAATAAATATAGTGGTTGTCAATTATTAAGTTGATATGCTTAGATTGGAAGCGAAGGGTGAACCAACCGAGTTAAAGGGGATTAATGGAGTGGAAACTCTAAAACTAATAGAAGCAGAGACTATAGGGAATATGTTAAAGAGAGAAGAGGCAGAATGGGTAGCCCACATTCACTCACTACAATCCAAACCTTTACTTACAAGCATTCCAATAGAGATACAAGGATTGTTGAATAATTATAATGACCTCTTTACTGAAACAAAAACACTACCGCTCCACCCCTTCCCCCCCCCCCCCTAATTCAAAAAACATGAGTACAAAATTCTACTAAAACCTGAAAGTCAACCTATTAACTTAAGACTTTACAGATGCTTATACTACAAAAAAAACTTAGATTGAAAGACAAAGGGAAGGAGATGTTAGAGAATTTGATAATCTAACCTAACCATAGCCCCTTTGCTTCACCAACTCTCTTAATCAAAAAGAAGGATGACACTATGAGAATGTGCATAGACTACAGAAAGTTGAATGAAATGACAGTAAAAAATAAATTTCTCATTCTTATAATTGATGATTTATTAGATGAATTATTTGTGGCGTTAATGTTTTCTAAGCTAGACCTTAGATTCGATTACCATCAAATCATAATGTATCTTGAAGACATCCCTAAGACAACCTTTAGGACTCACCAAGGCCATTACGAGTTCTTAGTTATGTTGTTTGGCCTAACTAATGCCCCAGCCACGTTTTAGGCACTAATGAATGATATCTTTACACCTTATCTAAGAGATTTTGTACTTGGGTTTTTTGATGATATACTGATCTATAGTAGAAGTTTGGAGGATCACTTATTTTAATTATAGACTGTATTAAAGAAATTAAGGTAAAATCATTTGTATATAAAGGCATCTAAGTGCTATTTTAGGCAACCATAAGTGGAGTATCTAGAGCATATCATCTCAAAAGGAAGGATTAGCAACAGAACCTTAAAAGATTTAAATGATGCAAACCTGGCCTACACCAACTACCCTTAAGTCATTAAGAGGGTTTTTAGGTCTCACTGGCTACTATTGTAAATTTGTGAGGAATTATGGTATGATCAGCAAGCCACTAACAAACTTATTAATGAAGGATTCCTTCCTCTAGGGAGAAGAAGCTACGCAAGCCTTTAAAAAACTGAAAAGAGTTATGACTAAAGCCCTAGTGTTAGCATGCCAAATTTCACATAAACTTTCATTTTAAAGACTGATGTTTGTCATTCAGGAATTAGGGCAATGTTAAAGTAAAATTCCAAACCTATAGCCTATATAAGCAAGCCAATAGGACCAAGAAATCAAAGTTTGTCCATCTATGAAAAGGAATTCCTAGCTTTATTAATGGTAGTAGCAAAGTGGAGACATCATTTGGAGCCAAATCATTATAATTAAGACTGACCATGAAAGCTTGAAGTACTTGTTGGATCAAAAGATTACTACACCAATACAGAAAAAAGGTTGGCCAAGTTATTGGGTCTGAACTATAAGATTCAATACAATAAGGTTACTGATGCTTCATCCAGAAGATGGGAATCAATAGAAGTATGGCCATCAAATTCCTACGGGAAAAGCTATAAAGAGCTCAGGAGAGGATGAAAATATTTGCAGATTGAAAGAGGACTGAGACAAATCTTAAGGTGGGTAAACATGTCTGTCTCAAACTACAACCCTATAAACAAACCTCAGTGGCAACTCGGTATAATCAGAAGTTAGCTTATAAATATTTTGGGCCCTACAGTATCGTGGAGAAGATGGGAAATGTGGCTTACAAGTTACAGCTTCCATAAGGCTCGTCAACCCGTCGTGTCTTCCATGTTTCACAATTGAAGAAACGGATTGGACCCAAAATTACTCCTATAATTGAACTACCCTTAACCAGAACAAAAGGTGAGATTCAATTAAAACCGATGGCTATACTGGAGAGGAAGGTGGTCAAAGAAAGAAACTTAGTAGTGACTAAAGTCTTAGTTCAGCAGTCGGGGTTGGATACATCTGAAGCTACTTGGGCAGATTATTCAAAGTTGATTAAGCACTATCCTACCCTGGGGACAAGGCTAGACTCAACGGGGGAGAACTGTCACGACTCAATCAAAGTCCAAGGTCATCACAGTCAAATCAAATGACAACACATTGCAACACAACCTCCATTAACACCACATCCAACAAAAAAATAGAAAAATCCAGTCCAACACACAAGCCCAAGAAAATAGAAGAAGTTTGTTACAGAGGATGTAAAAGTTGTTTCTTCAATTTTTATTTTTCTTTTACTTCTAGGCTATTCCAGAGTTGGTTGTTTTAGATTCTAAGAATTTTAGGTTGTTAAGCATGTAACATAAAGGGGAGAGAAGTATTAATACCAAAAAATGTAAAACAAGACAAGTTTTGGAAAATAGAAAATACTTCCTTTTTCTCTTATATTTTCTCTTTGTATCTCTTATATTCTTCTTCTTTGTTACTTCTTCTTCATTTCTTCTTATGTTCCTTTTATCTTCTTCCTTCAATATTTCTAGAGATAACCAGGTGGATTGTTCTACCCTCCGCCACTTAGTAGCGTGTAGCATCTGTGGAAGCAATTGGACTCATCACGAAAGTTATTATGAAGAGAAAGACAACTGGATTACATTAAATCATCATCCCCTATACTCAAATTAAATCCACTTAATCCAAAAATATGCAACCTGGTCAATTGCTAAACTATCCCCCCTTTTTATCTTTGACCTGACAGTCGTCTTACTTAGATTTAATAATGAAACAAAACAACAACATTTAGACTTAATAATGAAACAAAACAACAACGTTTTAAGTCCCAAAACATTGTCATTTATGTCTTTGTTTGGTATAAACTAGACGCATCCCTCATCCTCTCTCATTTGATAGTAGCTTTTTCTTAATTTATAATTCAAATCTAATCCGTAATCCCAACATTCTTGTATGCTTCTTTTGAGTTTTCTTTTCTTTATTTCACCAACATCTCTTCTCTAATGAAGGTATCATCTCTTCTTTGGTTCAACATTGAACTATTTAATTTGATTTTGTTTACATGTTTACCCTTTCTAATTTTTTTATCATTAAACGAATGAAGTAGCCAATTCGTAGCTTCTTCATGTATTAAACAAACGTTCAAATATTTAGCAGTAAAAATGGGTGTAATCGTTGTACATAACAAAGGTATTTTGTTAAAATTGTGACTTTTCCTTCTTATAAGTTCAAGAGGGTCATTTAGGAATGATTATGCTTACTAGTACTAGTTCCATAAGGTTAAAATTTTCTTAAAGCATTTTGTTTCTTTAAGGTTTTATATGTGGGGTTTAATTGTATCTAACATGGAGCTATATATGGAATTTATCAAATTTACACTTTCTTTCACTTTAAAGAAACTTGAAGTAATGGACTATCTGCATTTGATAACCGACTATGAATATGATTTCCATGATTAACTAAGTCACTTGTCATTTCTTATGCGTCCTAGTTTGCTAACTCTGTCGATGACTTTTCTTAATTGCACGAAAATCTATCAACAAATATTTCAATGCCTATTGATTTTAACTCTGATTATAATAGGTTAGTTCATTTAGTGTTGTTCTCATGTTGTGGACATTCTATTATTAGAATTAGAAGAAAGAAAAATGGTCGAAGTACCGAGTATCAGTGTTTACTTTCAGAGTTTACCAGTGAATTACCAAATACTTATACAATGATATAATCTTCTAGTTGAGAAAGTAAATTCATAATAAGGTTATGTTGAGTAATGTTAAAAGAAATCATTTTCCCTCTTCTTTTTACGTGAACCGTTCTCTTCTCTTGTTTTATTATCATCTAAAGTTGTCCTATGTTAAACAAAATGATAGATCTTTGTGCATAGTCCTATTTTTAACAAAATGATGGACCTTCGTGAATTTTCTTAAAAGTGTCATTTTCTTTGTTATTTTTAAATTAATTATGTTATTTCTTGAACACAGTAACTATGAAACTCTTGTTATTCATCTACAATAAAAATCACTAGCTAAAATATTCATCTACAATATTGTCCATCATTTCATATGGTATATAAATGAATTAATCTAAATACTAAACAAAACCCATATGTGATGCACTCATATTTTCTTATCTTTTTATACTTTTACACTTAGTTTTTATTCTCATTTGATGTCTAAATCATACCCTAAGGTGACCAAAGTTGCAGAAATTCTAATCCTATAAGGAATCCTACTTTAACTAGGATTTCTACATTCCAGGAACAATCTAGACAGTTAGGGGACAAGTAGATTGGGAGAAATGAAGATTCCTAATTTTGAGGGAAAAAAAGTCCTACCCTTGTAAAGATCCTAATTTGACAATGAAAGAAAAAATCTACTTCTACTTGGAAAAAAAATCATATCCTTGTAAAGATCCTAATTCTACAAGGAAAGAAAGACCTACTTCTACTTGGAAAAGAAATCTTCTCCTACAAGAACTCCTCCAATATAAATAGGGTCCTTTAGCATTAGTTTAGGGGGGTATTCACGTTTTCTCTCTTCTTTGGACGTGAATCTCTCCTTTGCTCTTTCTTTCTCCTATGTTTTCTCTTTCTCTTTGAGTAGAACCCTAGTTTTATTTTCTCTTCTTCTTCTTCTTCTTCTTATATCCGAATTTTGCATTATGTTTTCAATGATGATTTTTAACTTTGTTTTACTTAGAATTACGAACTAAATTCTCTTTTCCAATTGTTGAGGCTATTAGCTAAATTCATGGTTGTTTTTATGAGAAGCATGCGTATACAATTGATGAATCTAAGATTGGAAATTTGTGGTATTGATCTGGACATGATTGCTGAATTATGCATGTGAATTTGAAGTCATGAATTCAAATTTTGCATGAATAATTTGTATGTTATCTTATTAATTTAATTGATGGACAATAAATTGATTAGGTTAAGTAGCAACAACTAATTAAAATTGAAGCTTGTATATAGGTTTTAATTAGTTGGATCAAGATATAGGTTAATTTTATGCATGCTAGCTTTGTTGAAAATTAACTTAGGTTCAACAGACTTGATTTTAATCTTAATGCTCTTGTTATTGTGTTATTCATGTTAGTTTTGGACTAATGCAATAACAAGAAGTTATTACATGTCATGCTTGTTTTGAATGCATCTATCTTTGCTTGATGAATCCTAATTTTCCAATCTAAGATATAATTCGTTTTCAATGATTAAAAACAACCTAAGCTAAGGATTTAGTAAAAACCTTTGCAATTGGTCTTTAATTAATCTGAACTTTTTACTCAAATTTTCTTAGCAATTTCTTTCTTGAAAACTTTCGGCTTTGTTTTAATTTTCTAAAATTAAATCACATCTTCTTCTTTCTTTTCTTGTTCACTTTTAACGCAAGCAAACAAAGCCCCCAATCTGGTCCTATATCTTGCATTCAACTTCTATTTTCCCCTTTGACATTCACGCTTACTTTGCTTGAAAGTAAAAAATCTTCCTTGTGTTTTGATCTCTTTGGAACAATACCCTTGCTTCACTATACTACAAATCAACTTAAGTAGGGGATTAAATTTGTAGGCTAACAGCAACCTATCAATATGTATGGACACTCCAGAATTCTTCATAAAGTAACTCCTTATCCACTTCTAATCATCACCATCCTAAAAAAATAGAAACAAGAAGTATATTAGAATTGTAAAACTACTATGCTCATATACCGGTTGATATATCTAAAAAAATGAAATACTAACTACCTTATTATGGCCTTAATTTAATCAAGAAAGATAATATAGTCCAAAAAATAACAACATAATAACTCAATTATTTTTATAAACAAATTTAGAAAGTATGAAGATGAGCAATTAATCTTAACAAAAATATGACAAGATAATATACAACAGTAGTGAATTAAGGAAATGAAATCATTCAGGATCTCATAAGAAGGCTAGAAGTTGGAAGGAAATCATTATCTTGAAATGATTAAGGAAATGAAATCATTCTCTTTCAATGAAGTTGGAAGCAGTGGAATCAATCAATCGAGTAGTGGAACATATCTAAAGAGAAAAGAACATCCAATTTATAAGTTGTATTTTGCAGTTCGACAAGCACATCTGCTATTGTCACAAAAGAAACTTATACACTAGAAATTAAACAAAATGAAGTGTGACAATCCCATTAGCAGTTCTTAGTCTAAACTACATCTAGAAGCACAACACATTGAATAATAAAGACTTTGATAGTACAAGGAGTGATGTAGGATAAATAGAAGAATTATTAATTAGTAGCTAAATTTGCAATACTAACTTAATAATGTTTGTTTCATGAGGTCTGTGCTAAAAGTGCTAACAAATTGAAAAAGATTGTTATACCTAAACATGTTTGTAATGAGCATCCGAACAAATATAGAACTCACTGGCAGCCAAGCCTTAATCAATCTTCATGTTTGAGGTTCTATTGAGATAACATCGAATAAACTCAATACTGATACAATCAACACTGATATCAAATTCTACACACCAATAAAATATTAAAATAAGAATAAAGAAAAAGAAAGATGGACAAACATATATATAAAATTTGTCCTAAAATTTGAAATTAAACAACATTTTAGCAATCCTAATAGAACCATTGTCAAACAAGAAAGAAAATAACCCCTACTTTATTACTGTCATCTTGTTTAACATGTGAAGTGGGTTGTCTTGAACCATAAATTAAACAACTTAAAAAGAAAATTACCCAATTTTGTTATTGTCATATACAATCTTGTCAAACTTCAATTAGATTTGATTATACCCTTGCCTTCCCCTGCAAACAAATAAGATAGTAAAAAAGAATAATCTTTTATAACCTTTCTTCTTTATGCCACAATTCCAATATCCTTAATATCTTAAAGAGAAAGCTAAAGTAAGAACAAATTAGACCCTGGCCACTATGGAGACAAAAAAAGGAAACCAAGCATAATTCAGAATGTGAACATAACTCATAGCTTACAAATAGAACATAAATAGTTTATATTATATGCGTAAAACAAAAACTAAAGAAGCAACGGGGTTCTGAAAATAAACTTCCTACAAACTAATAGGAATAAGAGATGGCAAGTTAGGAATTTTATGCTATGTTGAATTCACTCTACATCCACATGAATAAGGAACAAAAGTCCATAAACCTACACATGATATAAACTAAAACATATATGCATATTTGCAAAACTAATGGAATGCTAGGACAATGTACATCTGCATGAATTAAACAAAAGGGATGACCATCCATAAATGCACAAACATTATACAGTCACAATCAATTACTAAAATAGAAAGAACAAATCTTTCTAGAATAATACATAATGAATGCACAAGTCAAAATAGATTCACTTACATATATAATTGAGGTTGTGTCGAGTGTTGTTATGCATCCACTAGAAATCTCAATCGGGTTACCCCAATGTCTACTTCCAGAAATAGGATGGTTGACAGGCCTCACAATCAAGAGTGATATGTTAAGACTACCCATGTCTACTAGCTCCCACTTCTTTTTTTGAAAGTAAAAACTTATTCTTTAATAATTTGTGCATCACGAAAAAAGAAGAAATCATTCACAAAAATCAAGGTTGTAAAGTTATTTAGTAGTTACATCCATATACCACTTAATCATCGCATGCTTCCCTGAAACCTCTAAATCCTTCAATACCAAGTCACTAGAAACCCTCCCAAGAGTTAGTGGAAGCCTTGAAGAACTTGATGACTACATAGAATAGTGGAGCCCACAACAAGGGCCAAAGATGACCTCAAGAGAGAGGCAACTTCCTGCACTTCTAAAAGAATAATATGGTAACATGCTTTTATACAATAGTTCATATCAATATATTACTAGAAGCGGGATAAGACAAACACTTTGATCAACGATAACCTGGTCAAAAATCTATGCCAAACTAACCAAATCAAAAGGCTGAGATAATTTTAGGACAGCAATCACAAGTAGAAGTACAAACTACTGCATACATTTGATTCAAGCCTCCATCACAGGAAATTTTTAAAAAACCTTGGCTTATATAACTTCCTGAGAAACAATAGATGTTCAAGTCTTTCTCCTGTAACATTTAGTATGTTATAACATAAACAAACACAAAGATGTTCAACAATTACCAAACACACATAAAGATGTACAACATTTCCCAAACACACACAAATTTCTCTCCCATATGGTAAATATAGAAGACTGAATTTTTAATTTTTTATCTTTATAAAGGTAATCAGGAAGATAAATACCCCAACTCTCAATGTGTGTTATTTTCTTTTAAGAATCATCAAAAGGCCGACTTATTCTAAAATATGCATTTTCTCACATGTTTTCCATGTTTTATTATAGACAATAGACAACAAAAAAATTAAGCAAACCAAGAATTATCTATATAAAGCATCGTGCATTTGTTGCATTTCACTCCACATGCTCAAAACTGATGGATTACAATGAATGAGAGAAGTATTTTCAAAAGGAAGTCTTTGTGCCAATTAGTTACCATTTTAAATCTCTCTCTTTATTACTCTTTATTAAGTATGTTAACTAACCAGGAATTCTATTATCTGAGTTTCCCAAGACAAGATACAAGGGACAACTGCTAAGTCGTGACTCTTAATTCTTTAGTCTCTATAAATGTATGATAGGATTTCTATAATTGAGAGGAAACTCGAGTATGCATTCTTAAACATTGAAATTCACTTCCACTACTTCCCTTTTTGGGTATTCCTTCTTTCTTTCAAACCACATTCCCATTTAACAAAACAAATACAGATTTACAACCTAAGTGCAAAATGGATAGATCCATTATGTCCATATTCAACCATTTGCTTACTTTACTTGCAACCAAAATGTTAAAACTCATCTTTATCAAAAGAAAACTTGAAAATCCTTTTTCTTTGTCATTTTGCCCTTAAATTCATGAATTTAGTGGCAGTTTGAACTTCTTCAATATTTCAAAGATAATAAACATGCAAAACATATCCTACTAAACAGTTATACGTCCTTTGTGAAACTAACATAGATTTTAAGATCAGGTTCCATAACAATTCATAGCAAATCTATTTTAGTATTTCAGACAAAAACCAAACCCCACGTGGTGAAATTGGTTACCTTTCTTCCTACACTAGTTTCCATAAACATGCAAATTAGCAGCCCCAACCCAAACATGTGTACATGACACAGACATCATTTAGTTCACTGTTGATTACTTCACTTTGGAGCCTCATATAGTTTTATTTTTCTTTCCTTACCACCATTTCGTTTAGAACTAGAATTGTTACCTATTTTCCTCTATGTAATAGGCCAAAACCTTCTTTCCCATTCTTGGAAAACCATGAATATGAAATAGTTCCAACACCTAACAATCACGATACCACAAAGCTAACTTGTTGGTGGTAAAGTTCCTACCTTTGACCCTTTTACAAATCCTCTTCTCATCATTTTCCATTTTCAATAAATAACACTCTCACCCAGCAGATAACAGCTCCTTACCTCCACTATTTCCTTTATTTAAACCCAAAAATTCTAAAAAAGTAACAGGGAAGATAATTTTCTCACAATATGGGAATGAATGCATACCTCAAGTTTCTATTCAGGACATCAAACCCTTTCTTCGTCAGGAAATCAGGGCTTTCCTTGAAATATTTTGAATTTCGCTCACCATTTTTGTCAGAGGCGACAAATTACACCTTCTTTGCTTCCTCCTCCATAAAAACTTACGACTTCAAGACTTGAGATTCAACCTCTATAATTTGGACACCTAATATCAGAGACTCGAGTTTCGGTTTTGTCTTTGATCTTCTTAGCCCAGACACAAAATAACTTTAACAGGCAAGAGTAGACCAAGGCTTTACAATATTGTTACAGTTGCCTAAATCGTAACAACGATATAAAATCCGGAAACGCCATGTTACTCACCCAAGATACACACACAACAACAATTACATGGAACTTTTATAGACCATATAACGAAGCCACAAGATTTGAGATATAACAAAGACCCACCACTAAATATAAATATAACGATGCTTCAATTTGTCGCATATGTAAAATTTTAAAGTAACATTTACTTGATTTTTTTGTCTATTTTAATATAAGACAACATTTTATTATTATCGTTGCATCTTAATATTATTAAAGACAACATTTTTAAAATTGTTGTATTATATTATTTTTAAGCAACACATTATAAAACCGTTACAAATATGTTGTTGCCTAAAGCTCTTTGTGTTGTAGTGATCCTTTCTTAGTTTTACAATATATTTTCTATCCCCTTTATTGACCTCATACACTCTATCATTGTTCCACATAATTCTTACTTGTATTGCCTACTTCTTATTTTTTTAGCTTTTTCACAATTGCAGGTGCAATATATGATTTCCAAATGTATGCATATACCCTCATTTCATCATTTCTCCTCATCACCATTGTTCTTATGGTTTTTAATATACTGATCACTACTCTGTCTCTTATTGGTAAGATCCACCCGTTGAACGTCTCACTCAAGTTATTGTCAACAATCAAACATTTTGACTCAAATAATTGGTATGACCTAGCTCAACTCTTTTGCAGATATTTAAGCAAAGCATAAATGCGCACAGGTTTAATTTTGTCTAATTTCTTACATTACTGATTAAATTCTTTGATATATGTTAACTATAGACATGCCCATAATTGTCTCCTCAAGTCTTTACCACTATATTGTCCATACCAATTATGGTAAATATGTCTACAACATATATTATGCATTGCATTTAGAAGCATATTCTGGACAACTCTTATTAATCCTTAAATGTATAACTCATAAAATAACTATCAAGTAACAATATAATAAAAAATCATACAAATAACACAAGTTAAAAAAACTATGTACATTTTACATGTCATATATTATGATTTCATCTCCATACAACTTCAAATCAACTTATTGGAGTGATAAGAACCTACTCTATGAATCAGTATTTTCCATTTCAACAACTGCCCATAATATAGGATACATGCCTCCATCTCCATCCCTTCAAGTTGCACTGATTAGTTACCCTTAAAATTCAATCTTTAAGAAACAATCATCCATCTCAAGTGTGGGCCTCAAGAGCCTCCATCATTCTTTCATAACTCCAAACAAATGTATAACCTCTTAAACTGTAATAGTGAGGTTTCTTAATTCCTGCAGATCCACTGTTGACTTAGGATTACTATGTTTCAACTTATGGATATAACCTTGCAGCTTATATTTAAAAGCATAGTCAAATGCCTATTTCTTCCTTAACTTCCTCTTAGTAGACCTGCACATAGTAGAATTCACAAATATATTTAATTTTTCTTTGCTTTGTTCAATCATCTTTACAATGGTAATGTTAGGCTTCTTAAAAATTTTATTTGAAAACATCTACTATCAAAGGTTGCATACAATTTCCACTTGCACCATTCAACACATCTAACTCTAATTTGCTTGAACTTAGTTTTCTTTCTGTTGGACATTAAACCCTAATGCTATTGAATAATTAACAAATCATCTTTAAACTCTTTAGCATTCACAAACTCCATACCCAGTGTCTAATGTAACATACTACCAACAGCTTCATGTCCGACATTTGTGTTAGGTCTTCCAATTAGCTCCCCAGTATCCTCTTGACTAGGGTACTCATTACTATTAATGAAACCTCTATAATCACTAGAATCAAACTCCATAAGTTGGTGACCATTTAGAATTGAAACTTCAAATGTATTTTATACACCTTCAGCTTCATTATCACCTTCAACTTCATTGTCACCTTCAGCTTCATTATCACAAATGCCCACTTCCTCATCATTACTATTCTCTTTTTCATTAATATATACGTTAACTTCATTATGCACAACATCCTCATCAAATCCCAAATCCTCACCATTACCTATTATAGCTTAAACTTTTGGAGCTATAATCGGATCATTAAGTTTGTACATGAGATACACCTCATCCCATGTATTTTTAAAGTTGAAATGACCTAATGCAACTTTCATTATATTCAATGCACCTTTTACAACTAGGAACTTTATAACATGCCTTGTCAACTTATAAGCATCCAAGTTCCTTCCCTATCTCACAAATTTTTCTATAGCTGATAAAATCAAGATCCACTTTATTAAAATAACTTAACAACACACTCTTATAACTCAACTTAGGATTTTCCTTAAAGTTTCCATAATAATGTCATTTCAAGGTTTTGTATTGGGTCATTATAACGTCATGAATGGATGACAAGTAAATTGTTAATTTGTAAACAAACACATATATAAGCAACTTTGACCAATATTAATTGAACATAAAATAAATTATCATAAAATAATATAAAAGTTATTTCAAATTCACATACATATACAAATAAATATAAACACATATACAAACTACTTAAACTATTGTTAATTGAGTAGAAAATAACTGACCAAATGCTTCTTTTAGGTAAACATATATACAAGCCATACAATATTATATTGTTGTGTTATTGAGTTTGTTTTTTCCTAAATGGTGTTGACATCAATTATTTATTTTGTAGCCACATTCTTGCATAATTAACGTTAAGGTACCATTTTGACTCAATAAAATAATTCTGTAGGTAAAGCCATAAGCTTTACTTCTAAGTTATGGTTTAAGTGATAAAATTATCAGGTTCTTGATAGTTTAACTCAGAGTAATTGTAGCACCCCCTAATCGCAGGGTATACATCGGGACGCCCGTAGGCCATTCCGATACATATCCTACTATAAGAGTGAGCTACGAACAATCACTATTGTACTTCATATGGCATCATAATAATAAAACATCAGTACAATTTTCCCCATTTCATTTCATCAAAATTAGAAGTTTATACAACTGTCATCGTTTACTGTCTGTACATCATTACTACAAAAAACCTAGTACAACATGCTATATAACCAGGGAAAATACATCAGCTCTATCTAGGTCATCTCAAAAGTTCCAGCTGACCGACCTGTGAGCTATGACTTCTCTCGCCAACACAATCTACACTGCT
Organism: Erythroxylum pelleterianum; assembly: GCA_027563865.1. Classification (NCBI taxonomy): domain Eukaryota; kingdom Viridiplantae; phylum Streptophyta; class Magnoliopsida; order Malpighiales; family Erythroxylaceae; genus Erythroxylum; species Erythroxylum pelleterianum. The sequence goes on from JAOQMR010000213.1 coordinate 11,766,538, forward strand.
AGAAAAGTCCCTCTGGAGCTAGGAGTCTACTCTCGGTCCTGAAAAATATGTTGCAATTTTGGGTAAGTTTGCAAACTCAGTGAGGTAACCATCATAGATGGTTCACTCAATTCATGCAACAATCAAGCATATCACAATGATTTCATAATTGCACATTGATCAAACATACCATATGATCACATAAGCAACACTTTTATTTTTCACATAAGCATAAGGCATTTCGCCTTTCACTCAATCAAAGAGATTAAACCAAATGCATATAAAATGCTCATGTGACATTGTTCCAATTTATTACGGTGTTGTGACCGAGCGCCTGTACTGTCCCCATATGGGCATATTAATCGTTGAGCCTGAGGCTCTAAATCAATGTGGGGCTCGAGGCCCGAATACAATCGTTAAGCTTTTAGCTCTTGGTGGCTGTTCCGGTCACAACTGTCATTATCTGATCATGCATTCATGTATGAAATGCATATGTCACAGTTAAGCAGTATATATATCACAATTAATACATGTGTCACAATTTATAACATCATAAGCAAGTAGTTCACATATTCCCATACAAGTAGCACTTCTATGTCATAATTCCCAGTACTCAGACATCGAACCTTCTGTCAGGAATCCACAATCAGAAACAAATCTCAAACCCACCATTATTCGCCACAGGATTATAAGCAATTAATAATTGAGAGAACCGTCTAGGTCACTCACCAATAGCTTCCGAAGCTAATGCCTGGAAGTCTCGACAACGTCTGTGGGTTGACGTTCCAAATGCACCTCTATAACCAGTCAAACACACATATATTACACATTGTACAATCAGAAATGTATAATAATGCACATGTAGAAATTAAAATATGTACAATGCATGTTCATGACATTCCCGATATGATCCCGTAATTCTCATCACAAAATTTTTCTCTATATATTAGAGATCCAAAGACACCAAAATCACTCAATTCGGATCTCTATAGGTCCAATTATTGCTAAGACATTGACCAAAAAAATAATTTTTTTCAGTCCGATTTAATCCCTCATTTCCAATTAAATCTCAAAAATTCGCTAATTCCCATGGAGAACAATTAAATGACTTACAAATCTGACGCCTCGAAAATCAAGTCAATCGAAGGTTGGATGAAAAAGTTATACACAAAAGAATGACAAAAGGGTCAAATTAGAACAAAAAATAAGAAAATTTGCACTGATTTCCCTCTCTTCTACCACAATGCTTAACTTTTTACACAAGTGTCCAAAAATCACAATTGACGTCTCATTGGAAAGATCACAGAAAATCTTATAAGTTCCTTCAAGGACTCACAAACCAATTTCACCCCTATACTTAGAGACATTTCACACACAAAGCACATTAATACATGAAATACCATCTGAAAGTTAACAAGTCATAACTTTCAACCTCAAAATCGAAAAATATCATACTTAGTGGAGATAGAAAGCTAACAAGAAAATCTTCAATTTTCATGAAGACCAATTTAGCAAAATCTGCCTTCATCATCCTAGAAAAATTCCCCAAAGTTTCAAGTCACAAATCTCGAGTTACTGTTCATGTTGCACATTTTGCCCACTTTCAAGGCAAAATTTAGAACCCTTCAAGTCAAAAATGGACAGCACTTCCTTCATAAGAATTCTATCAAAACTTCTCAAGTTTAATTCAAGACAAACCTCATCTCAATTGCTTAACCATATCAAAAGTTATGACCAAATCATTGGAACATACACAAAGCAAATTTTCCCGATTCACAACCTAACTCACATTCTACATCTTCCATATCATTTCTAAACCACTTCTCACTCAATTCACTTCATATATCCACCATAACTAACTCACAACCTATCCTTGAACATTAGTCCACAAAATTGTAGCACACACACTCAATCATCTATCATTTTCTACACTCATCTTTAATCACAAACTTCACTTCAAACCATCTTAAATTTCATACAACACATGTTATACTTACATTCATCACATCCTACCTCATCAATCATTAATTAAACAAGCAAATTTCATACCCATCTATACCAACAAAATTTTCATGCAATTAGGTTCACAACCATCACAAATAATGCATTTAATTAACAAAACAAGGCATAAAACACAAATCTTACCTAATAAATTAACTTCCAAAATCACAAATCCTCTACTTCCTTTCACCACCCACGTTCACCATCCTCTTAAGGGGAAAGGTTTATGCTAGGCCTTTTTAGGTGAGTTAAAGGAAGAGAAAGCAAAGTGGAAGGAGGAGGAAAAGATGAGCAAACTTTAAAACCACCAAAGAAGAGAAGAAGCTACGAAAATGGTGGAGAAAATCACCAAACACAACTCCAAAGCCCTTTTGAAAGAGAAGTGTCGTGAATGAAGACCAAAAGAAAGGGGTGGGGTGCTTTTATAAAAACTAATGTCATATGTCACCTCCTTAAGCTCTTACTTAATTTCTTCCCAACTACATTTCAATTTCTACTCTAATTGTTCCCTAATTTCCAATGGCTCAAATTAATAAACCCTAAAATCATTTATCTAAATTTTCCGTGTCATTGGACAGTAATTTCTACTACCGGTACAAAATCAGTCTGCCACTTGACATTTTTCCTAGTCCAGAAATTACCCCGAAAATTTCAGAAAAATTTCTAAAAATTCACTAAAAATTCTAAAACCTCACTGACCCTCTCCAATCAATTTTCCAAACACAAAAATCACATTTTTCGTAATAATCTCATCTATGATCAAATATACCGGGAAATGTCATGAATGCATGTACAGGCATTTACATGTGCAAAATTACTATTCATGTGTATATATATAGGCCATATTATGCATGAACAAGTCGAGACAAGTTTAAACACTCATAACCCATTCCAAATTACTATTTTACCCTTCCCATCGGTGTTGGGATGTTACAGTAATTCTAAACTTCAGGAATTCCAATTATGGCACTGCTAATGATTATAAATTTTGAATACATTTGGCTCATCATTACTAGGTACTAATTTTAGAAATGGTGTAAAAGACTTTTAGAATTTAGATCAATTTAGATCTGAACATATATGAAATTGTTTTAAAATAGGACTTCATCAATTATATGCTAAGTTTGTATGATCTAAATGAAGTTACAGTCACATGTTGAACCTAACATTATATTGAAATGGATCCTCATTCTCGATCCTTAACTCATACTTCTTCATGGGGAAGATGTTTTGATAAGGTAATACCTAAGGAGATTAAGTTCCATAAACGTAATCTTATGTTATTCTCTGAATATTAGACAATTGAGAGCTATTCAGTATGGTTCTCCAAATGTGTTGTTATTTTATTCCTAGATAATTTGCAATAGTTGCTTGGTTTATTTGAATTTGGCATAAAAGACTCTAAGATTTTATTTTCTTTTAGCATACAATATATCCCCATCTCCATTAACATAGCAAACATATAATATTAAAAATAATGACAAAGAAAAGTATGTTATCGGGACCATGTGTTACCTCTAATCCACCCAATAGACGAAATAGGTTGACTGCACTTATCTCTTTCCTATATAAACAAATTTTGTAATTAAAATTAAGATATTATAATATTAATTACCATAAATAAATCGTAGAATTTTTGTGATGGAACCGCACTACACAAATGCGCCACATTGTAAAACAAGAAGAAGCCCACAAGAAAAGTGCACCACACCAACCGCCAATAAATGCGGACTCCAAAAAATAGAGAAAGGCCACACAACCACAAATAGATAAACATGAGATTAAGGATTTTAATACCCACCATAAACAGAGAACCACAAGCAATTAGGAATGTTATGAGTTATCTCCATGCTCAATTTTAGATGATAGCTTTCAGGTTTATACCAAACGTTATCATTGGCATTCTTTTTCTTTTTATGACGCCAAAGAATAGATGACAACAATTGCTTAAATGTCAAAAATTGTTGCTTGGCATTGTTTTTGATCTGGTTATACAAAACATTGTCATCTGGCATTGTTTTTCATCTGTTTTGTAAAACATTGTCATCTAGTGATGAAGGAAGATAATAAACAAAGGTAGACGATAGCGTTTGACATGTTTCTGACCACGTATGATATGTGGAATAGGATCCACCAAAAATGAATATAATATGTTATGTGTATTTTTTTGTAATGGTAGGTTGATGGAATTGTTAACTCGAGGTTCTTTTTGAAAATTTACAAAATGATAGGTTTACTTTTAAATGTTTGAGAAATCTTATAGTTCTTATTGAACGAGTTAAAACGTTAAATTTTAATTTTAATTTTGATATAAATGTTTAGGTTTTTTAAAACCCTTTTGCATATATTCTATCGAAATAACACTTTTTTTACAGTAATAAGTAGAGATCTGTAATCTCAATTTAATTTTTTATTTAATTTGATTTAAGTTAATGTGAATTTTAAAATTGAAAATTGAAAATATAAATTTAAATGGAGTTTGAAATTAAAAAATTGACTTAAAAAGGGTTAATTACAAAAAATATCAAACTTCGTTAAATTTTACAATTTTAGCCTAAATTTTTAGAGTAGTTATAAAATGCTCAAACTTTTAAATGTTCACAAAAATAGGCCGACATTAGTCTTTTTTTTTAATAAGGAAAAAGCTGCTAAAATTACACAACTAGCTGAGAGAGACTAATCCCGGCTATATTCTCGAGGAGGATTAAGAGGCACCCCTGAGGGTGCATTTACAAAAGTGGTTACCCCGACTTTAAAGTGGAAAGCAAAATTTGCGAGCCAATCAGCACACCTGTTGCTTTCACGATAGGTATGACGAGGAATGATAACCTAGTTGCGATTGAGTAACCCATTGATACCCGTAACTAAAGGATTTAACGATGTTGCTCGTTTAGTGGGTCAGAAATCATACTCATCACAACTTGGGAATCTAGCTCAAGTTCTACCTTGCAAAACCCAAGGTCCCACGCCAGATTCAAGCCAGAAAGGACACCTAAAGTTTTGCGGAAACCGAGGAACACCGGCCAAGATTCTGCGCAAAGCCTCCCATCCAAGTTTCAGAGTTGTCTCTAATAAGACCCCCTCCTGAGGCCGAAGAGGATGATCTTTTAGAGGCTCTATCACGTAAACAGACATACTTATCACGTGAATGACACGACGCGTATATTTTAATTTTCACATCAACATATTATAAATAAATGTATAATTTTTAATTTAATTACTTTATGATACTTTATAATATTTAAAATTAATAAAAATATTAATGTATACCAAATTCAAGGCTTACCTGCACTTCTTCCCTCACATTTCATTTGTCAGTTTTTTTGCATTGTAGTTTTTTTTATTTACATTAGGTATCTCAGTTTAGTCGGACTAATTCTAAGCTCCTAAGACTCCACCTCAAGAGCCCTAGAGGAGATAAATCTGGAACCCCAAGATTCCTCAGGTTCCTACGTAACCTGTACACTTCTGCGCACAAAGAGCCGTCACATACTTGATTGGTCGACTACTGATTGATCACTAGCTCTCTTGCTCAGCAACAGGTTTCTAGTAGCCCTCAGGTTCCCTAGTAGCTTCAACTCCCACACTGCCGTTGGAAGCGAAGCGTCCATAATTGATCCGATCAATGAGCTTTGTTCATGGAACTAAAGGATCATCAATTAAGAAAATATCTCTTTTTCTTTTTTTGGCGTGACTCGAACTTAAAAACTCCTGTAAGGGAGAGCCTTAAGTGAGGAATGTAGACTAGTTAGGCCACTCCTCATTGTCTGCAATGTAGTTTCTTTGATTTCATCGTTAGCAACTTATTACTCTTTCTTTATGCCACAAAATCTATCTCGTATTCTTTTTGCTCTTTTTTGTTGATGTTATCTTTGTCCAGAAATTAAAGGAAAAGCAAAAAAAGGTTGAGAGAGAGAGAGATAGGAACGGCAAAGAAGGGAGAGAGAGAGAGAGAGAGGAAAGCATAGAAAGTACGGAGAAAGGGAGAGAACTGTGGGAGACCCAAATTATTTACATCAATCCTTCATTTTGAAATTTTAAGTTTTTTCCTCTTTTCTATAGACTTAATTCTACGTTGGTTTGCCTTTTTCAAGTTTCAAACACAGTGAGAGTAGCGTTTTTCGCACAACTCTGACACCCCTCTTGCCAGAGCCACATTTTTCATAAAATTTGGAGAAGAGAGAATTGGAAAATAATGAAGAGAAAGTAAAGCGATAGCAAAGAAGAAACAGTGAGAGATACGGAATAGACAATGGAAGCTAAGAAAGATAAAGAATTGTAAAAGATAAGTTGGAAGTGTGGAAAAAAAATAGTTATTTTATTTAATATTAATTAATTAAAAATGCAAAATTATGATATATATATATATATATTTGAATGTGTCAAAATTTATCAAGTCAGTTCCATTAATAAAAATATTATTATTGAGATATACTTCTGAAAAATTAAAATTTTAATTATTATTTTTAAAAATTAGTTAGTAATTGAAAAATTATAAAATGTTTTAAAAATTTTAATTAATGCTAAAAAATTGAATTCAAAATCTAATAAAATCTTGATGGCTCGAAATATTTTTACTATTTTTAATATTGTCACTTTTTAAATTTTTTTAAAAATTGTGAAAATTTTAATTTTTTTAATTAATCCTAAAAAAAATTGAATTTGAATTCTAATAAGATTTTGTTGAGTGGACGTCAACATTTTCACTATCCCTAATAACAAGCGTTGCAACTTGAAAATTTTAAGGATTAAATTAAAAAAATCAGTTTAATATCCCCAATTCACAAAATTTTCAATCCCTAAATTCACGCCTTATCCTCGCCGTTAGCGGCAGCTGACTTCTCTTCTCCGTCCCCGTCAGTCCTAATCTCCCTTTGTTTCTTTGGGTACGTGCTTTCTGTGTGTGTGGGTGGGTGAGTGGGTGGTTGTATTGTACGTGCTTTCATGCTTCTATTTTGATATCTGAACTTGAATTGATTAAATGCATCTGGGTTCTGTTTCTCGGATCTTTTTTCGTGCTTCCATGCTTCGTTGTTGTTATCTGAAATTGTTATATAAGAACTGCAATTTTTCTGCTTTACTTCAACACGGCAAAGACGGTCCAGTTACAAAATTTCTCACCTCTGATAAGTGCCTCCCTAAGTGCAAACTAGTGAGTTTGTTTGCACTGGTGTGGAACCCCAGCTGTTCTATGTCCAGAGTTCAACATTGGCATCTTCTCTGCTTAAGCTAGCCGTGCCATTTTAGAAATGTTAATAGCGTTCTCAAGTGCTTCAATCCCCCAATCCAAATTTGCCAAAACTGCTTGATCAGAGTACCGAACCTCAGCTTCTTTGTCAGAACTCCCATTTTCTGCTGCCAATCTCTCTGCACACAGTTCTTTCTGCTGGATGCTTCGCTCTTGATTCACCAACCTATATTCAGTGAAACTTCCCACAGCAGTTATCAATGAACTAGCAATGCTCTTCTGGTCCATTTCAAGCCTATTGTCTATGTTTCCTGCCTCTCAACTAAAGCAGTTTAGCCGGAAACATATCAAGTAGTGATCTGTTCCATCATAGAAGCTGAGATTACATTGAAAAATCCGGTTGATGTGCAAGTCAGAGATAGTGGCACAAGGTAGTGAGAAAAAGCTGGTGAACTATTGCTTGTAGTTGATTTTGCCGGCTTTCGTCATCGCTTTCTTAAGATCAAATGCTGCTCATATTATAGATGTTGATTCATTGCCAAATATTATAATAACTAAGATATTGCTAATACCTTTCTAGTAATTTCATTTGCTAAGACCAAGACTTAGATGGAATGTCCGCGAATACATAAAATTAAATTTTATAATAAGAGACAAATTTTAACTATATAAAATTAACAGACTATTTTGTAATTTAAAATATTAATAACTGACATGGTAACGTATTGACCGATGTCGATATTGTAATGTACTAGTATCAATACCAATAAAAGCTCCTATACGGTATTTGCAACTTTGGTTTAACTGTTAAAGCGCTTTCCTTGGAAAGAAATATCTTGACCTTGCTTGCATGCTCTCTGATTTTAGTAATGATGTCTGATTTCTGATCCGTTTCTCTATGTCATTATCATTTTGAGTCTAGTTTAGCCTTGTTTTTGTTTATTAGTATATTAACTCCTCAAATATGCTTAACCCATAGAGATAAGGACATGGTGAACATGAAGACAATGGTGAGAGAATTAAGAGAGGCCATGTACTTCGTTGGATCATTGCAATATTGGAGGATGGCTGTGTTTTGGACAATCTCAATACTTGTCTCATATTGGCAGTTGTTTGCTCAGAGGATGTTTTCTTCGAATTCTATTAACTATCCCCGTTGTGAGCCTACAGGAGTTGGCTCCAGCAAACCCCTCTGCATCATCACTGGTGTAAGCTTTCTTTCCTTGTTAGTTTTTGCCATACTTTTGAAAACCTTAATAGCGCATGTCTTTTGATTCGAAAGCCTTCACTTATTGGTGTGTGTATATGATTTTGCTATATAGGCTACTTCTGGACTTGGTTATGCTGCAGCCAAGGCTCTTTCAAGGGAAGGTTTCTTCGTTGTTCTAGGTACACATGTTAGTTTTGTCCATTTTGGTGGAGATTAGAAAACTGGAGCAGCTCATGCATTGAGTTGCCTACTTGATTACCATTGGCTTTTGCATTCCTATCTCTTTCTTTTAAGATGTGTCACTTTCAGTGTATAGGTGCATTCTGATACATGAACCTTCCTTGTTTCTTCAGCACTTTCCAGACATGCCAAAAAATTCAGTGTCTTTGCTTTTGATAATTCATATGTCCTATTATTAACTCAAATGATATGAGAATCTTCGTTAGCAGTAAGAATACATCATTAAGTTCAAACTTTTAGTGGTCTATACTCATTGTATGTTTGCAGTTGGACGGTCATCCAGTTTATTGGTTAAGGTATACCTCACGTCATGACTTCATTGCTTTTTTTCCATCCTTCATTTCAGAGTTTTCCTCTTCACTTTAAATGTTTCTGTTCTATCTTCGTCTGAACAGACCATGGAAGAGATTAGGGAAAGGAATGAGGGTGCCCATCTCAGGGCTTTTGAGGTGGACTTGTCATCTTTCCAGTCAATCTTGAAGTTCAGGATCTCACTAGAGAAGTGGTTATTGGAGTCAGAAACGCATTGTTCCATACAGCTCTTGATAAACAATGCAGGAATACTGGCAACATCTCTCCATCTCACATCTGAGGGTTATGATAAGTAATTATCTCACTGAACCCTAGCTTGCACTTTGGTCCTCATTTGTTTGGCTTTCTTCAAACATTCATTTTGTGCTTTATGACAATCATAGCTGCATTATGTACATCAACTTCCTTTCTACAATAGTGACAAAAACGAAACAAGAGGCTTCAGTTACTTTGATGCTTATTTCCTTATTGATTGAATTCAGGTTGCTTGCCCATATGCTTACTGCTTACCTTTTATTTCCAGGATGATGGGTACGAACTACATTGGTGCATTCTCTCTGTCCAATCTTCTATTGCCACTTCTTAGAAACAGCCCTGTTGGTTCACGTATTGTGAATGTTACATCCTTTACACATCGCAGTGGTAAACACTTTGAAGCAATATCTGTTGGATGGAATGCTCTTTGAAGCAATATCTATTGGATGGAATGCTTTTCTTTCAGCTTTATCATTCACAAAAATTTATTGAGAGCTCATAAAAGTAGCAAGTATAACCCAGTGTTCTATGCTTCTTAAGTGGCATCTAAATGGTTATTCTTGTTCAAACATGTTTTAAATAATAGTGCAAATACATAGTTTGGCTCAGCTCTGAATAGGTGATACTGCGTACACTAACATTATTTATTCCTTCAGTATTTGATATACAGGTCCGTGAAAGAAATATTACTGGGAACTGCTTCTTGAATACCAAACAATACCCATATGCTCAGATATATGAGAACTCCAAATGTAAGAAGTATCTGTTGCAGGATGCTTTGCAATATTGGTTCTGATCCATTCTTTAATACCCCATGTCAATGTTGTGGTGCAGTATGCCTGCTTCTGTTCTCATATGAACTTCACCGGCAATTTCACATGACAGATAAATCTTGTCAGGTTTCTGTCAAGTATGTTTTTTGGGCATTTGTGCTGTTAATTATTGACCATATACAAACTATAATGCTGAAAATGATATTTTGAATATGTTAATTGTTTTATTTGCATTTGAACGTGTTCGTTCATTTTATCCTTCATGTTTTCTGCAATTTATTTAGATTTAGATTTGGTTGTATATTTGTGCTCCAAATAGAAATACTTGTTCCCTTAACTGGCAGCTTTAGTGTCTTTCTGGATGAATTGTCTGGTCTCATGTTCTTGTCCAATGATATAAAAATGTTTGCAATTCTATTCATCTTTCTGCTTTTGGTTTTGTTTGGGATTGAAAGTGCTGCAGATCCTGGAGTAGTGGAAACTAATATAATGCGAGAAGTACCATCTTTTCTTTCTAAATTTGCATGTTTAGTGTTGAAACTTCTGGGTGTTTGTCAGTCTCCTGAGCACGGGGTTAGCTCCATTCTTGATGCTGCACTTGCCCCACAGGTTAGTTTTCCTCTTTCTATGGTTGCTGTGCTAGTTTTCCTCTTGCTATGATTGCTGTGTTAGTTAATGGTTTAATCATTTAACAATTCTCTTGCATTTCATACATACAACAAGGATGTGTAGCTCAAGTAGAACCATTGTTCTGATTGTTTGGTGGTCCGTGTCAGGAAATATCAGGGGAGTACTTTTTTGGTGGAAATGGCAGAACTTTGAACAGTTCAGCACTTTCTCAGGACACAAAACTTGCAGAGAAACTTTGGACCGCTTCATGCAATCTTTTTCAGCAGTTAGAACTTGCTTGCAGAGGAACATAAAGTTCAGGAACAAAGCTTCATCACTGAAAACAATATCAGATGATTGTATAAATCAAAACATTATCTTACCTGAATATTCATAAGAGTTATTTTGTGTACATTGAAGAACCCAACTATGTCTTGGTAACCAGCGAGGAGTTGTACAAATTCCTTGTCCTCGTCTGAAGAAAATTTGCCGAGTAAGAAAACAACATACTTCAACAATGCAAACTAGATGATAACTATATTAAACCTAGAATTGTTTTGACAGAAAGCAAAATGGCTGTCATATGCTGTCATCTTCTGCAAATGAATGGTGAAAGAAGAGGTGGTGGAAAGGTGATGACAGCAACTGCATTTGTTGAACGTAGCTTGCTTGTAGGAGGATGAAAAAGTCATTTTAACAAATGAGCAAACAGGTATGTATAGCATTCTGAGCCAAGCTTATGAAGAAAGAAGTCAATTCTGTGTATATCAACTAACTTTCCATGTTACATTTTTCCATAAAACAAAATGCATTAATGCATGTAAGATGGGCTAAAAATGTGTCACAACGGTCCTCGAGAGCAAAAGGACTTGGGGTGTCCGTAATGCTAAAACAGTCTACACATTGTCCACTAAACAACTGCGTCTCCAATGGCCTACGTATGTGGAGCTCTCATTTATTTATTGCAGTAGAAAACTGAAGCGAGTCAAACCAGCACATTTATCACCATGGTTACACACACAGAAGATACAAAACCTCATCTCTATTACCATCAATTTTCCGATGAGCTTCACCAAATTACTTTTTATATTGACAAGCGATTCTCAGCCTGTTCGCCTGCACCTTTTACAGACTATCACTTTTATTTTGAAGTCATTACCGTGATTTGGGAGGCCGGCTGTAATCCCTGCCTACATCTGTTGCAACAATTCAATAAGCAAAATTAAGAAAAATGGAAGACAAAGAAAATAAATAATTCAATAAATTAATTATTGCTTTCATCAGTTATATCAATAGTAATTACATGTACATAAATGAAAAAATGCAGAAGCGTCAGGTATCCGAGACGAAACATAGGTGTCATTAAGACCATATTTGATTCCAGCAATCTCAGAAGAGAAACTACTTGCTCGAGCTTTGTTCTCAGCCAAGTCATCTGATAGCTCTCTCACTCTGCTTTGTTTATCTTGTATTCCCAAATTTCCCCAATTATTGCGTAGGTTTCCAGAAACCTTATTTGAAGACGACAATATGTTTGTCTTAAGTTTGACAAGAGCCTGGTTGTCGGAATTATCACAATCTTTTCGGTCGGGGTTGAGCTGAAGTTATTGGATTGGACTATAGAAAGTCAACCCAGTTTACATGGGATGGTCAGACCAGTCCACTTCAACTTGGTGTGGACTTAATTGTATAAAAAGGGACTATTTATCTTAAATCACCATAACTAATTAGAGAAAGGAAATAAGCCCTCCAAAACCCAAATGTTTCAATTCTACACGAGTCTTCTATTTTATATCCATTTAGAATTGCTCATTAAAAATATAAAAGTCTTAAAGTATAAATTCAGTTTAAAGATTTGTACAAAAATTTCAAATAATTTTTAATATTTTTATCAAAGTTAATTACCGTAAAAACGTGAATTAATTTCTAAAAAACTAAAGAAATTATTATAAATTTGATGATGATAACAACGAGAATGATAATAATAATAATTTTAACAACACACAATATGATCTCAATGATATAAGGGATTTAGAGAAGTCTAGTAATATTCAGCCTTATTTTTTACTAGTAAAAATGTTGTTTCAAAATAATAATAATAATAATAACAATTTGATAAGCAATGTGAAAATTTACATAAAAAATTTAGGAAAATTCGTATATTTTACTAAGCGTAAATGCATCTCTTTGTCTTTTTCCAGTTATGTGCACTTGAGATACGAGTCCTCAATTTGTATAGTTTCTTTCTTGTTTTCATATTTTGTTATACCTTCTCTCTTACGTTTATAGACTCCTGAAATGAAATAGACCCCTCATAAA
>JAOQMR010000213.1:11835608-11851816 GCA_027563865.1 Erythroxylum pelleterianum
TCAGTTATCCTCTTATCTTGTACGTTACGAGCCTTTTGATATGTTTTTGGACACGCCACCGCTAACTCCAACCGACACTTCATCGGTTGATCTCCATTCCTAGTTGTTTCAACCGGAGGTTTGTGCACACTACCAAATTATATTTTTAATTTGATATTATTTAAACCTTGTTCGTGTCAAGCTTATGTTATTTTTGAAATTTGAATTCGGAATTTATGCAAGAGAATCTATTAACTATTATGAAAGTCCTTGCCTATTATGAGACTGTTGGTCCCAGGCCCAGCAGTGAACAAAACAAAGCTAACATCACGGGACTAAATTCCATGGTAAGGAACGAACGGCTTATGATTCGATAGGCAAGTTCCTGGTCGAGGGCACAAATATAAAAAAATAGTAGTTTGACACGCTATAACAATCTCCGCTGTCCTCGCACGAATGGGAAGATCCAAACGGACCAAAACCCTCTGTGTTTCAGTTAGCAATAAAAGATGTGAAAGGAGGACGGACATTCCTCTGCTTCCCAAGAGCTATAGCACCTCCATGCTGCTTCACTATTAGAACCAGAACACGGGACTATTTCCTCCATTTTTTCCGCCTCTTGCTTTTTTGTTTAGCTTACGATCTCTTCTTCTCTTCCGACAACGGTACTGTACCGACGAGTCGACTCGTCAATAGACTACCACGTGGCTCTGGTTTGATCCGTTCTGCGAATCATTGACTTGAAACTTGTATCTGAATACACATAAAAGCGTCACGCGAACGGCGATGAGAGGAGGTGGTTCCTGGATTAATCGTCGCGGTGTACAAAGATTTCGGCAAATAATGAAAACTACCGCTGGATCGGCGAAGATCAAACTGCTTCTTTTGTGTTGCATCGTATTTACGCTTCTTGCGCTCGCTGGCCGAGCGTCGAAGTTCAATGGATGGACCAATAATAGCGTATTTTCTTCTGATCCTCTTGCTGTTCCAGGGTAAGTGCGACCTCTTTGAACTTTTCGATCTCTTATTAACCTCGGTTGTTATCCAATTATAATTGGATATTTATGTTGCAATTTCTCACAGTTCTTAAATTTCATGTGTCCACATTTGGTAAAATTCTTGTCTGTTGAATTTAATGAAAAATGAACTAGAAAAGTTTGCTGATTCACGATGTGCCGGTTGATAGGAAGCGCATTGATAAGGCCTTTCACGTTCCTTATAACCTACAGACTTGGAAATATATGTTTTTATATTTACTTGTATTGACTTATTTATTCACATAAATGACTTTAATTTTTCATTTTTGGGATTGGCGCTGCCTCAGATATAAAGTTAGATTTGTATACAAGTTTCCACTTCAAAAGAATCAAGGAAAAAGGAAAACTATTCTGAGGAGGTCTATTATGAATGCTACTTGGACCACTTAATGAACATACAATTTCTTCAGTTTAGCATTTGTACACTGGTTCAAATCATCCGCATCTGATCAGCATGACTTGGATTGGGGCATCATTAGTCGGAAATATATGCAGATGAAACTCTATCCTACCAAAAGGAATAGTTGATTGGCAAGATTCTTTCCTTCTTTCCTCTTAATGGAGTCTTGATATTTTTATGCAGGAAGAGTTATGCCATTTTGATGAACACGTGGAAGAGATATGATCTACTTAAGAAATCAATTTCTCATTATTCATCATGTCCTGGGCTTGATTCCATACATATTGTCTGGAGTGAACCTAATCCTCCATCAGAATCTCTTATCCAATTTCTAAGTGATGTTGTACAGTTAAACTCTAGAGGTGCAAGGAAAGTAGATTTGGTATTTGATATAAACAAGGAAGACAGTTTGAACAACAGATTTAAAGAAATCAAGGATATGAAGGCTGATGCTGTGTTTTCAATTGATGATGATGTCGTATTTCCTTGTTCCTCAGTGGAGTTTGCATTCAATGTCTGGCGAAGTGCCCCAGATGCGATGGTGGGATTTGTACCCCGGGCACATTGGGTCGATCAATCTGTATGTCTCATCTTTTCATTTGTTCTTCTTGCTGCTGTCAGTTCTGTGAATATTTTAGATTCTTCGATGGTCCTCAATATTTAATATGTTAAAGGACGGCGATGAGGGGAGGAATTAATGGCACTTATTGGCCTATGTGGGGCATAAACCCATGTTCTAAACCTACTATAAAGGCAGCAAAGCTTTTTTTCTATGAGAATTGTTCTTTTATGGGCTGATTCTCTTGCCCATGCATTACATTACATAGCGATGACACATAGATTTGAAAGATCAATATAGAGACAACTTTAAGAACAGTTAGCTGATAAAGGACTTTGTCATCTCTTGTTTCAGTCTTTGTTCTGCTAGAAGCTATGGCTCTAAACATTGATTGTGTGTGATTGTTTTCTTAAAACTAACCAAACTGTTAAAAATTCTGTGACTTCTGTATCAGGGGGGAAAGGAATACTACAGATATGGTGGATGGTGGTCTGTCTGGTGGACTGGTACTTACAGTATGGTACTCTCAAAAGCAGCTTTTTTCCACAAAAAGTATCTCAGTATGTACACGAATAAGATGCCGGCATCAATCAGAGATTATGTCGCCAAGAACAGGTGCTTCTGCTTCAGATGTACCTATTTGTTGTTTCTTCGATTTTCGTTTTAATGGAAGCATGATTGACTGTCCTTGATCGTTGATATTGACTATTAGGAATTGTGAAGATATTGCTATGTCTTTTCTTGTGGCCAATGTGACTGCTGCTCCCCCTATCTGGGTGAAAGGTATCTACTTTATCTTATATCAATTGCCTTTTTTTTTGTTTATTGTGCCTCGTTCCTTTTGGATCTGCTGTTATCAGTCAGGGAGATTATGCGTGTTTTATTTACGATTTCTTACTTGTTTGATATTTGTAGGTAAGATATTTGAGATTGGTTCTAGTGGAATTAGTAGCTTGGGAGGTCATAGCGAAAGAAGAACAACATGCGTCAACAGATTTGTTGCCGAGTTTGGCCGAATGCCTCTGGTATCTACATCTGTTAAGGCTGTTGATAGCCGTAGTGCCTGGTTTTGGTGATTGTCGTAGTTTTCAACAAGTAGGCCGCTGATTTTTCCACTTTTGGGGCAATCTATTTCAATTTTTTTTGTAGCACTTATGATGTATAATATTTTAGGTTCGTTGTTCTTCACGTCTTCTTCAGGTAGAAGCTAATTAGCATGCTCTAATAGAATGAATTCTTGTATCCTCGCCAAAGAACAACAAGGCTGTTGTTACCGGATATCAATATTTTCTTTCCTAGTTATGAAACATCATCCCGATAGTATTCATAACAGTTCTTAGTACAAATTTGTAACGGGACAGGAAAATTGCATTTTGTATATCTTGGACAATGTTAACGTGACAAATGTTTGGAGAAAATTTACGGGAACTTCATTTGAAAAAGATGTTTATTTGAGATATATTTAATTAACAATTAAGTCATAAAATTAGCATCACTACTGTAATAAGGGTATGTTTTAGAATCGCCCAAAGGAGATATTAGATATACACTAAATGTTTTGTGTAGAATAATTGTTTTGAATCTGATATAAGTGTCAAGTTTTATGACTCAGAAGAATTAATATGTGAGCATTATATTATATTTTGTAGTTTCTGCTCCTGTTAACTTCAATTCAGTTGTTTCATCTATTCTATCCTTTAATGGATTAAATTACTTTGACTGGTTAAAAAATGAACAAGTTCAATTCCACCTTGATGTATTGGGTCTTGATTTAGCACTCCAAATTGAGAAACTAACTGTTATTACTGATGCAAGCAAAACTAATGAGAAATCTTTCTATAAAGCTTGGGAAGAGTCATCTGTAAGCATAATTTATTGCATAAACATAATCACAATAATTCTTTAGCCCAGATTTAAAAATTCTATGTTTACATGAAAATATAAAATATAAAGTACATACCTTAATCCATAACCCCCCGTTTGGTTGTTGTCCCCGTTGTTGGGGACAGATGACAGGACAATAAAATCCTGTCTACCACCACTGTTTGGTTGCTGTCTCCCTACATCTGTCTTCTGTCTCCGGATGACAAAAAACAAAAATTTTTGTCTACCCTAAAACTGAAGGACACGGCGCTTCTGTCTCTGTCTCCGGAAACCAAAACAGAAGCTTTGTCGAAATTGCCCCACTCCTCTCGGCAGTCGTCTGGGTTCTCCACCAAAGCACGCCCCGTCTTCGTCTCCGTTGCCACCTGGGTTGTCGACCTCACTCCTCGCTCCTGACCATTTGTCTCCCAGCTTCTCTCTCGCACGCGGATTCTTCTTCCCCAAGACGCTCGTCCATTTTCGGAGGTCAAGTAAGTGTTTTTGTCTTTTTATGTTGGAAAAATGACGCTGCTTCCTTGCTTGATTTTTCTGTGGTTGCGCAAAATCAAGTAGTACATTGTCTTCATCTTCTCATTTTCTTGTCTTGGGTTGGAAATGGAGGATGTTTGTGAGAAATGGAGACTGGTCTCCGGTTTGTTGGGTCTTTGAATACCATTGATAAAACAATAACAAATAATGATAATAATAAAACAAACTATTGAATTACAAACCATTCATAATAAAAATATCATTGAATTACATCTTCCTAATCATATTAAAGACTAGGGGCATATTCGTCATTTGCACTCTTTTCTGTCTCTATCTCCTACAACCAAACACATCTGTCCTGGAGACGGAGACAAGATTCTCTGTTTTGTCCACCATAAACCAAACAGCTCACTGTTCCTAGTTTCTGTTCCGTTCCGCCTCCAGATTTCTGTTTCGTTCCGTCTCCAGCTACCTGAGACGCTAACCAAACGCAGTGAGTGTAAGTTTGATTGAGACAAACCCTTCCAAAAGATTGAATGTGAAGAAACTTATTTTTCTTCTTTTTCCCTCAATAATTCTGCTTTTTTATGGTAAAAATAAACATAAGTGTATATAGGCGAGAGAGAGGATCTATTAACATAAAAAACCATAAACTTGGTTTGGTTTTCAGTATTTCCAAAATAATTCTAAATGCTTAAAATTAATTTGTTTAATGTAATTGTTATTTAAACACTTCTTAAAATATTCTCTAAAGAGTATTCAAAAGATTTATGGGATTCTTTTATCAAAAACAAAAGCTTTAATACCTCTTGATGAATAAAAAGAACTATGCAATGAAGTAAGATGGAATGTTTATACATGGTAAGCCTTTGAATTATCAAATTGACAAATTAATATTATAGTTAATAATATAAAATATAAAATACCCTTAATGTGCATTGATCTTAATTTGATGGTTACAAACTTCAACTTCTTTTTATCAACTTCATAAACTATCTTCTTAATTTTATTGTTTCATTTTGTTCTTATATTGCTTTTTTATCAAAATAATAAACTCATTAGTAGTAACTATGTTTTGTTAGCATCAAAACATTAATTAGAATCTCTCTTGGTTCAACAATATTAAACTCATCAACATATTGATTAACAAGCGTTACATTCACAGGTTGGTTCACATGTTTCTAGTTCTACAAATATAAAAAAAGGGAAATATGGCGTATTGATCCTAGATCTTTCAAATTGGCTTTTGAAATCTTAAGTTTAAAGGTGAATATAGTATTACTTTAAGATAATTACAAGTTGCATCAAGCAAAAAGAGAGTCATAATTGGGACCAGTGGCCAATAAGTTGGCAAACCAAACATTTGAATAACTTTTGAATGAATATGTTTGTTTTGTAATTGGAATTTATTAATTAACCAAATGAGTGATTAAGTTTATTTATTAACCAAGTGAACGATCATGTTGTATTAAAGAACTAACTTGGTTATGGTTAACATAATGTTTGTTGTAAGTTTTTGTAAACCAAGTGAATGATCAAGTTTATCTATTAACCAAGTGAATGATATATATTTTTCGATTGTGAACTATATAATATATCAAGTTGACAAGATAAAAAAAATTTGTATTTCTACTATGGTTAAAAAAACCAAAACTCTTGTAAGGAAAGGAACTATTTAACTACTGCTTACTTTCAACCCAAAACGTTTCACAATTTTGATAAGAAAAGGACGTACTACTATCCTTAACAAATCAGGTGATAAACCAAAAAACATTAAATTCCTTTCAACAATTTAACTATTTCAAACTTTAAAAAACTTTTATCCAATAATAAAATATAAGTACATTTATATTATTCAAATTTTTTTTGTTACAACTAAGAGAAACTAAAACTACCTCAGAAAAGAAATACCACAGGCATCAGCCCATATAATCAAGGAGAGGGCGTCAGGAATATCATCCAAACCTGAAAATTTGAAGCAATGCCATGACCCAATTTAGCCAGATACTCTGCTGCAAAATTACCTTCACGAAGCACATGCCTAATAAAGCAACTCTAATTCCTAGCAAATAAAGCTTGAATATCCACAATCAAAACAGACAGGAGATGTGAAGAGATAACACCACAAGTCACCATCCGCACCGCTTTCATGAAATCAGATTCTACAACGATTTGCCGAAAACCGTGATCTTACGCAAAAATCAAACCTTCTTGAATGGGCCATATTTCCACCACTAAGATAGTTGAAACACCAATTCGAAACAAATATCCCCCTAGCCAACGACCAAATTAATCACGCAACAACCCTCCACCACTAGTCAGCCCAGAATTAACAATAGAACAGTCGTCATAATTCAACTTCACCCAACCAGATGGCGGCGCATTCCAACCAATCCAACACCTTATACCATTAAGCTTCGGTGTTGAAACAGAAGTCAGGGACACATCCATTGCAACTTTAAAAACACAGTCATTCAAAATTGCTAAGAAAAGAAACTCCTTTCGAAAGATTAATAAGTTCCGAGCCTTCCACAACCACCAAATAGCTGCCAGAAACCAATGTGCCCAGGCAAAACCAAAAGGACCCACAGTATGAGCACGCAGATTCAAAGCTAGCCAATCAACCGAAGTTGCCGCAGTAAAAAAATTAATAGGAACATCCCACTGCTGCCATCATGCAACCGCACGACTACAATCACGCAACAAATGCAAAGGAGACTCAGCATATAAGGAGCACACTCCACACAAATTAGAAGTAGTCAAACCTCGTGCGAATCTCAATGAATTTGTCGAAAGACATGAGTGCCCAAGTAACCACAAGAAATGTTTCAATTTCAATAGACCAGCCACCTTCCACAACCAAGAAAAATAAGATGAAACAGGAACATTAGACACTTCTTCCGAAAGAAGTGCTTTATAAGCTGCTCGAACCGAATATGCGCCATTCGGAGAAAAACTCCAAGACATATTATCCTGCACCGAAGTAAAAAAGGTAAAGAAATTTCCCGAATAACCTCCCTAAGATGATCCTGAATGGTAGAACGTAAGCCTGAAAAATCCCAGGAACCATCATTAATGATATGCGCTACCCGAAAATGTTCTTCCCCTACTGTCAAGCCATCCATATGATCCACCAAAGGACCTCCCGAGCACCAATTATCAAACTAAAGACTAATATGAGAACCATCACCAACCCTCCAAACCGAAAGACGAAATAACCAATCAAAACTTTTAACTACCCCCTTCCATAAACTAGAATCTGAACCCTTAGCAAAAAAGGGAATAGACCCACCAGTACAATATTTACAACGTAACACCTCCACCCACAAAGTAGAATCATTCAAAAATACCTTCCAACCCAACTTACCCAACAAAGCAACATTCATCAATCTAGAACTTTTGAAACCAAGACCACTATATCTCTTTAGCCGAATAAGCCAATTCCAACCAACCAAATGCATCTTACGTCTATCCGACGAGGAACCCCAATAAAAATCACGGGCCAAACGATCTAAATTACCACAAATAACGGAAGGTAACCAAAAAAATAGTAGACTTAATAAGCACTTCCTTCCCAATGGGACTCAGGAATTTAGAACACCAATTAGCCAGCCGAGTCTTTACCGAACTCACAATATGCCTATAATGAGCAATTGAAGTACGACCATGCAATACGAAACACCCAAATACTTGCCCAAGTCAGAAGTAACTACTACTTCCAGCAACTGTTGTAGCCGGGATTTCATAACCCGAGAAACAGAATTTGAAAAATAAATTCTGGACATAAAAAGATTAACCTCTGCCCACTCGCTATACAGAACACATCTAACACCTCACAGACCGCTTTAACCTGTTTAGCTGAAGCCTTACCAAAAATCAGCAAGTCATCAGCAAAAAGTAAATGACTAATGCCTGGTCCACCTTTAGAAGCCCTAACTGAAATCCATTTTTTACTCATCAGTGCTCTCTAAATAAGCATGGACAAACCTTCCATACAAAGAACAAATAAATAAGAGGAAATTGGATCACCCTGACGAAGCCCTTGTGTCGTAGAGAATCACGCAGAGGAGCTATCGTTCCATAGAATAGCCAATGAAGATTGAGAAAGAGCACTTAAAATTAGATTAACCCATTGAGAAGGGAAACCAAAGACCTGCAATACAAACCGCAGGTAATCCTAATTGACCCTATCATAGGCCTTATCCAAATCAACTTTCAAAGAAAAATGACCCACTTTACTTTTAGATCTCCTAAAAGAATGCAGTAGTTCCTGAGTAATAATAATATTATCAGTCGTGGTATAACTAAGAATAAAACTACTCTGAAACGGGCCAACCAAGCCATCAATAAAAGGTTTTAAACGATTCGACAAAACCTTCATAACCACTTTATACAACACATTACAAAGTGTAATAGGCCAAAACTGAGAAAGCAATTCCAGAGCATGAACCTTAGGAGTAAGCATAATAGAACCCTTAGCAACCTGAGCATCCATCACACCAAAATTAAAAGTTTGCGACACAAACTGGAAAACCTCTTCACTAACCACATCCCAATATTTCTTAAAAAATATAGGTTGAAAACCATCTGGCCCTGGGCTTTATAAGAACCCATACTCGAAACAGCCAACCAAACTTCTTCCCGAGTAACGAGTTTCAACATATCTTCAACTACCGTCTCAGATAAACGAGAAAAATTCAAACCCGTAAAACCCACAGTATTAACTACCCCATCATTCGAGAATAACTTCTCAAAGAATCCCACAGCCATATCATTCAATAAAGCTGGATCAGCTGCAAACATTCAATTTTATTATGTCTCCAACGAACCCTAGTAATCGCATGGTAATACTTAGTACATCGATCACCATCCTTGATCCAGGCAGCACGAGACTTTTGAAACCAAAATTTCTCTTCCTATTTCAAGCATAAATCATATTGGCATAACAAGTCTTTTTCAAGCAACAAGAGATAAGAAGAGGGGTGATTGTAAATAGCCAACTGAACATCCTTGATTCGCTTTAGTAAAACCCTCTTATTCTTAAAAATATTACTGAAAACCTCCTTAATCCAACGAATAGCTTGTTCCTGAACCGACAAAAGAGCACCAGAAATCGAATCATAAGGTTTAAACCATGCTGATGAACCAACTTGCTTAAAATCCTCCCGTAAAGTCCAAGCAGCCTCAAATCGGAACGGCCTCTCCAAAGGAAAGGAAGATAAACCTCTCAAAGGCAATAACAGAGGAAAATGATCAGAAGCAAGCCGAGACAAAGACATAACAGAAGTTTCAGGAAATCTCAGCCTCCAACCAGCATTACACAAAGCCCGATCAAAACGTTCTTGTATAATACCAATTCTAGCAATTGAGCGTGTCCAAGTAAACTGACAGTCCACACAACCCAAATCCATAAGAGAACAATAGTTCTAATGCCGTAAAAACCTACCACAATTAGCGACAGATGGAAAATCACCCCCTTTTTTCTCATGGACATATGCAATGTCATTAAAATCACCGAATAACAACCAAGGCTCATCTACAAAATCTGCAAGATCATACATCTAAGACCAGAAAAAATTTTGCCTACTACGAATAGGACTAGCATACACCGCAGTAAGAAACCAACTACTACCCCCCCTAATAGCAACTGAGCAATGAATAAACTGAGTACCCATCCTAGCAAACGTATATCACAAGCATTCTTATTCCAAAACAACCAACCAACTGCAAAACCAACAGCATAAGAAAGGAAGAAGTCAGAAAAACCTACCTTCGTTGCCAACCTAATCGCTCTATCATCTGAAATTTGAGGCTCCATAATAATCAGAATGTTCGGATAATAAAGACGACATAATTCTCTTACATGGGTCAAAAAACCCCTCTTCGCAGCTCCGCCACAATTCCACTGAATTATTTTTAAATCCATGAAAAATAGATGAAAAGAAAGAGCCAGAATCTTACAACTTTCTAGGTGAGCTTCGACTCCGACAGCAACTACCACAATCTCCATTATCATCTAAAATATCATTATCGGTCTCTGACGAAACCGCATTAGTCACCGCACAATCAACTTTGTTAGCCAAAGCTGCCAAAGTTACCACTGGTTCCTCACACACAATGACGTCACAAGCAATGGGGTCAGGAGGTTTCGGTTCATTTGAAACAAGTTGTGCCACCATCCTACCACCAACGTTATCAATCACCTGCAACACAGGCACCCCTGCTTATGAAAAGCTAGGAACCTGAGTCACCCCAACCAAGATCTAGTCATATGCATCAGACACCATACCCTCTACATTCGGCCCAAAACCATGTCCAACCTCCAAAGCTTCCTTTCTCCTAATTACAACCATTGGACCCTCAGAAACAGACCTACTTACAACAAGCCCATTCCGAAACTAACCCTTCTCACTACCAGACCTCCTAACCCCCTTAACCACCACAGGCTTCTTACCTTTATCTCTTGGACCCATAGCCCTACTAACACTAGAAATTCTCTTGCCAGACCCAACTAAGCCCTTATCTACCTTGACAACTACTCGATCCTCTACCTGTAAAGAGTCAAATCGAGAACCAGTAATAGTGTTAGATATTGTCTTCTCCTGAGAAATGGGAAAAGACTTACTTCGAACAAGACGACTTTGTTTACGTTGTGCAACCAACCATGGGCCAAAGAGATCTTCTTTAGAGTTTGAATTATCCTCAACCATCGCTATATCCGTAGCTACACCAGCATTCTCTGTCCCAGTCGTCACCGGAACCACCACTTTCGTACAATTTTCAATACGATGATTGACACGGCCACATCCTGAACAGACCCCTAAAATTCCTTTATACTCTACACGTCGCCATGCACCGCCAATAAAAACCTTAGGAACAAGAGGTTGGTCAAGATTTAATTCCACACAAACTCTAGCAAAAAGGCCTCTAGTAGCTATTCACGTCTGCTATCCACCTTAATGGGCGTTCCTACAGCACTAGCCGTTGCAAATAGGAATTTATCACGATAAAATTCTATTGGAAATTCAATAAAACGCACCCAAGTAACCATTGAGGAAATTCGAACCGTAGAGGGCTGAAAACCAGGCTTCCACTTTTGAATATACAAAGGTTGACCTCCAACAAGATAGGGACCATCGGGCTCAATTCGCAACATATTCTCCTTCTCTTCAATTTTGGCAAGGTGAAAACCAAACCCCAAATCAATAATATCTAGTTCCGCAGAAGGCTTCCAAAGCAAGGTCAATCGATTTTCCAAATACGTAAAATTAACAGACCTCCTGTAAACTTTAACAATGAGAGCATCTTTCCACTTACCACTAACCTTTTGGACAATATCATCATCAACCAGAACCTTTGGGCGCAAGTAATCATTCCCTACATACTCTAAAAGAATTTTTCTCGTCCATCGACTACAAAGATCAAAAGCCGAACTCTGACCTACCGAAGAAGTGGACTTGGCTCTAGATAACTGCCCTACCAAACAATCACGAAAAGAAAGTGATGGTCGTGCATGCAACTCAGCAGTAGCCGACAAAACGGGACCAACAAACGAAAAACCCTCTAAATCAGGGCCTGGCGGTTGTCCCACCTCTGAAGAACTGAAATCTTCGTTTCTACTACAATCTGCCATGTGGGTTGCTCTCCTCGATTAAACGTCACAGTCCACAGTCCACACAAAACACAATCACAATCGAAGATTACCGAAGGCAATGAGGCAGTTGATCGTGGCAATGAAGACTGAGGAGGGGAGCGACGATTGGTAGAGAATGTTCAGCAGATCTGGCGTTTGGCAATGCGAGGATGGTAGATCAGAGAAGTTGGAGATGTGGGGGAGAAGCTAGATCCTTAGAAACACGACGGTGGAGTGATCTGCTGTCTCGGCTTTGGTTTCTACCTCCAATCAACAAGACCGAAGCTTTACCTTTGCCCAAGAAAGGTTTGAAATCAAATCTGGCGCTTGCGGGACAGTCATGAGAAGAAATTACTTGCCCAAGAAATTACTTGCCTTTCTTCTTTTATCACCCCTGATTAGCACTGCATCGTCCCACCACATCGGTGGCCCAAACTTCGCGGCGATTATTCGACCGTAGTATAGTCGATGATATTCAATTTGATAATGAAATCATGTAGTCAATTTCATACTAAATCCATTTTTCAACTATATAGAATATGAACAATGAAACAAAAGTTGAAATAAATTCTACATTTGTGATGAATAACAATAACCTTAAGTTTTTCTACTCTCTAATCAACATCTCAATGTCTTGCTTCATAATTTTTAATTGCTCATCGTAATTATTTGTTTTAGGTATATTTCTCCTTATTTCAACCTCTTTCTTTAATACAAATATTATTTTGATTTAATTTTTGAGAGAGGAATATATTTTTATTTAACTTTTGAGTACTATGGATATCTCTCTCATAAAATTGCTTGCCTTGTCATACCATTGGAAAATTTCACAATTATCAATTACGTAGTCGAGACATCCAAAAAATCTTTTATCTAAATTATTATCGCTCTATAATATTCTTAAAGCAGCATTCCACTCACATAAACAAACCACTTTATTAATATTATTGTAATTAGAACCACTAGATACTTAAATTTTTATATGTGAAACTACAAAAAGTTTCACAGTTAAAGCACGCCAATGGAAAGGAATGTGACCTAAAACACACAATGAATAATATATCATAATAGATGTACTTATGATTATATAAAAGATAATTTCAAGTGCTACAAATATTTTAGTCCCCAACTTGATACATCATAACAAAACAAGATTTATAGCAAACAGATTGATTCAACATAAATGCCTAAATTCTATACGATTATAATACTAAATCGCTAATAAAGCAAAATGATCGCGCGATAAAAAGAGAATGCTCGGATTGAAGCATAAAAGATAACGAGAAATTAAGGATTCAAATCCCTAATTTTTCAACCTTTACTATCTACGAAAGAGAGGTTTTGGAACAAAGGTTGAACGAAGTATAAACAAAACTCGGGCCTTTAACTTGATTGATAGAACCTCTAATGCCTTGAGAGAGCATGGATTCAGATACAAAACGCCTGGTATTGGGACTTGGGTGTTCCAATGGCATACAAATGTCCTGCTAGGACCTCAACTAAAACTAAAGACAAGTGCGTGTTGTTATGTTATGGTATGATTTTATTAATCTGTCCTCGCACTTCGAACTCAAAGAGCATTGTTGTAATTGTCGTTGGAAGCTTGAAGTGGAAAACAAGTGTCTTCGCCCCCGGTGTTCCAAAGGAAATTGGCATACTTTGAAGCATGATAATGGTTGTTTGGCTCAACCGCCATTGCCTGCTGATATTTCTCTTCTGCACCCCACGAATCCTTCCTTACTATCCACAAGAAATCTGCATAACGACTCAACACCTCCGCGTCCGGCGGTCCAGCCAGAATAGCCCTCTTGAAGCACTCCTCTGCCCTGTAAAATTCCCACCAAATCAAGTAATGCATACGATCAGACATGGAGACAACTCTTGTTTTAGCAGGAATGAACTGGTGGTAAATACTTCACACCCGTGTAGAATATGGATTTTGTACCAAGTATCATTGACTTTAAGATTGTTAGTATGATTCAATTATCCAACTGATACTTTTAGTGAAACAAGCAAAAAGAACAAAAGAGAAGTTGATGGCTAGAAATCAAATGTACCTGTCATGGTCATGAGAAACAGCGAAGAGGAACTGGGCATAGTTTAACAGCAGAAGTGGGTTATTTGGATCCTCAGCTACACCCATCTGATAAATGAGATCTGTCCTGTGATACTCTGCATAGTCGTCTGATTCAACTTCCACAGAAAGAGATGGCAATAACTGTTTCCTCGTCTCATCGTCAAGAGTGTATCTTGATTCTGTTTGCATCCTTGAAGCTTCCTTTACCATTAAGTCCCATAGCCTAACCTCCTCTTCTCGATGCAGCTCTTCATTTCCAGGCAAAGAAACCTCACTAATCTGACGTGGAACTATAGTATGATGATCAATTGAAGTTGATAACCTGCCCAACAACAAGTCCCTTTCTTGGCTCCTAGCTCTATTTCGGCCAACTTTATCTTTTGTACTAATGTGACCTACCCTGTGATCTTGTTCTTGATTCATCTCTTCAGTAGTTAACACACTACGATCCATAATCCTCGGCGAAGGAGAAGCCATAACGTGAGTGTTTCCAACCATTGAGTGCACCGTGAAATTGGCTAAAAGAAGCATCAAATAGATCATGAGAGTAGGCGTTCTTGAGAAAACTTGTTGGAACAGCCTCACGAAACAAGAATTCATTTCCATTTGAACGTTATTCATGACGCCTTGTAGGTCTTCGCTGTTTAGAGTCTCCCTAATGTTCAAGGTGTGATTTTGAAGCTCTCGAATCATGAAAACCATCGACGAAAATGCCATCTTCACAGAGCAGCAAGCTAAATCCCCAGCATCCATAAACCCCACTTGCCATTTTTGTTTCCTTTTTATCATCCTCAGTGATAAAGGGATATCAACGCTATTTGCCTTATGTTCAATGCTAATCTTCACAAGCTCGTCTCTTTCTGGCCAATCTGGTGGCTCTGGTTCAATTCCCAGAAAATTTGGTTCAAGAAACTCCAGCTTTGAAGGCAAAAACGAAAAAAATGGGTCATTTCTTTCCTCACGAGGAACCTCTGACACTGCAAAAGCTGCGTCACTGCTGTCCGTAACACGGACATGCCGAGCCGAATCTTCAATCTTCTTTGAAAACTCCTCGTCAAAACACTCATTTAGACTCGCACTGCACGATCGTTTCAAGCCAAAACTTCTGGGATAACTACAAAGGCCGTATAGAGACGACCTACGTGACAATCGACAAGCTTTCTTATGACTTCCGCTATTAAAAGGTAACAAAGAAAATGTTGAAGCAGCCATTGGTGTATTACGATAAGATGGTAGATAAGGAATCCAAAGGTCTAAACTTTGTAAGCTCTCTAACCCCATTGAATAAAGCTTTATCAAAATTGGCTCAAATGAGAATGGGTATTGAACAAAGAACCCAGAAATTAAGTCCCGAAAACTTTCCGGCAAAAGAAAAGCTGCACTAAGATGAGAAGAGCGTGTAATCAGGTCAAAAGCCGCGTGATTTCCGTGAAAAATCTTTCCCTTTTCCGTCCAACGCCAAAAGAAGTATCAAAAAGTCTAGACAACTCGCTGCTTCTTTCAAAAATCAACCTTTTATCTGAAGAAATGGATAAAGCCAACCCATCACTCAAAAAATCTAATTTCGAAAACAAAAAGAAGAAGGCAACCCAAAAGATTACCAGAAAATAGGTGACAAAATCATAGGATTCTTACAGGAACTCAATGTCAATTCAAATTGGTGTTTTGTGCTGCAAGATTTTATGTTTACCCCTTCTTGTTCATGGAACGTGGCCCGCTGATATTAGGCTTCTTTTATTGTCGGCGAGTAGAGATCTGTATTTGATTGGTGGGTGAACTGCATACAAGACAGGCGCGTGACGTTAATGTGGGGAAAGTGGTACGTGGCAGTAGTTGCACCGAGTCAAGTGCCCAAGGCTAAGGTGGGGGGCTTTTGAATCGCCTTTTTCGCTGGGCTTCACGGACAGTTATAGACACATGTCACTAGTTCGTCTGGAGACACCTGGCTATTTTTGCACAGTGAAAATATATACATTGTTTGCCAAATTTAAAGTTACGGGCTTCCATGACGGCCTTTCAACAAGTTGAATTGGGTATACGAGCCCAAACAAATTTCAATATTTATTAATCAAACCTTTCACTTATTTTTTTTTGAAAATAAAAATGGATTAATAATAAAAGAATAATACACCGAAAAGTCTAAGGAGAACATAATAAGAAACTAAAGCAAA
>JAOQMR010000213.1:11864611-11876359 GCA_027563865.1 Erythroxylum pelleterianum
CCATCATTATAAAAATCAAATATTTTAACCTTTTAATATTTTTATTTTCTTAAATCTTTTGAGATTTCACCGAATTTATTTTCTTACATTTGGAGTATGAGGTTAACTTTTTATCTTATGGAATGAGGAACACAAATGATAAGAGACTCCCTTTATGTCATTGCTTTGTCTTCTAGATTCTTAAATAAGGAAAAAGGCCGAGTGTTATCCAATATGTTATCTGCTTTGGCTTCATGTGTATTTTTCTTTTATGACTTTGAAAGTATTGAAATGTGAGCTAGCAGGGACAGATTTCATGGCAAGGAAGCATGTTTTGGGGTCTTCTTGTAGGCCACTAATGGTCCGTCGACTCATTTATGCAGCGTCTCCTATTTTTCTCACTTTAATAATCTTTTAAATGCCTTATCTTACGTAGGATAGGAAAGAATATGAGTATGTTACCTAAGATGCTTCCTCGAGAGGTTCATGTGCACGCGGCGTGAAGCTAGTCGTCGAGTTTGCCTTGAGAGCCTGCAGACTTTGTCGTATAAAATTTTTAAAAGACCAGGTTATCTAGAACTATCAAAGCTATTGATGCAAGAATTGTAATAAATTTATGTTTAATACTATGTGTTTTTAGAAAATATGACTTTTTTTTTTGTTGGCCACGAGGTGTCTTAGGCAGGTCTTAATTATGGGAAGACACCTTTAAGCCATCCACATCCAGACTAATTCTCGCTTGAACCGGATAGGTTCCTTGCGGGAGACAAAGCTCTGGTCTCAAGTTTTAAACAGCTGCATACATGAGCGAGGTTCGAACCCACGACCTCACTTAAATTAAGAGAGCCTCTTATCAACTCACCTGCAACTTGGGGTTAAAATATGCCTCTTTTTTTCTATGCGAATATTAACTCTCAATGTCCTTACTCGATTGCCTTGTGTGACTCTCCTCTTACATAAAATGATAACTACCATAAAAGTTATCTCGATCCCCATCAAATTATTCATATTTAGGAATACGGCACCGCCAGAGAGAGTCGAACGAACATAGTTACCATCCCATCAGGGGTCTTAAACAATATGTTGCTTAATCAATATGAATATCTCTTCGTGTCAATCTCTTGCCACCCCATTTCCTCCCACGAGTGTTGATTCTTTGCTTGTTTGATCAGGCCAAGTTAGACATTCCAATATAGCTAACACAACACTTTTCTTTTGTTTATAAGATTAACCACCAAACAAGCTATGTATTGGCTGCAAAAATTAAATATATTTTCCCTGAAGATTGCGTTCCCCCTTCTTGCGTCATATAGACCATTTCAATTTTCAACCAACCATTTGTTATCGACATCGAGATTCATAATGTTGGGATTCCTTGTATGATTATCCCAAAATTGTATGCCCCTCAAGAAACGCTAAATCATAAAATGGACTATGCTGTCGCTCCTTTCTAATTGCTTTCTAATTGCGTACAGTTCCGCCAAAATTCGGCAGAACCACTTTTAAATGCCTTATCTTACGTAGGATAGGAAAGAATATGAGTATGTTACCTAAGATGCTTCCTCGTGAGGTTAACGTGCACGCGGCGTGAAGCTAGTCGTCGAGTTTGCCTTGAGAGTCTGCAGACTTTGTCGTATAAATTTTTAAGAGACCAAGTTATCTAGAACTATCACACCTATTGATGCAAGAATTGTAATTTATGTTTAATATGTGTTTTTAGAAAATATGACTCTTTTTTTCTATGCGAATATTAACTCTTCATGTCCTTACTCGATGCCTTGTGTGACTCTTCTCTGACATAAAATGATAACTACCATAAAAGTTATCTCGATCCCCATCAAATTATTCATATTTAGGAATACGGCACCGCCAAAGGGAGTCGAACGAACATAGTTACCATCCCATCAGGGGTATGTTGCTTAATCAATATGAGTATCTCTTCGTGTCAATCTCTTGCCACCCCATTTCCTCCCACGAGTGTTGATTCTTTGCTTGTTTGATCAGGCCAAGTTAGACATTCCAATATAGCTAACACAACACTTTTCTTTTGTTTATAAGATTAACCACCAAACAAGCTATGTATTGGCTGCAAAAATTAAATATATTTTCCCTGAAGATTGCGTTCCCCCTTCTTGCGTCATATAGACCATTTCAATTTTCAACCAACCATTTGTTATCGACATCGAGATTCATAATGTTGGGATTCCTTGTATGATTATCCCAAAATTGTATGCCCCTCAAGAAACGCTAAATCATAAAATGGACTATGCTGTCGCTCCTTTCTAATTGCTTTAATAATGGCGCAGAGAAGTTATTCGTAGACAAAAAGATTAAAAACACCAACTTTATGTCACTCGCCTGCCTCCTTGTTCTATTATAAAGGCGTAGTGGATAGACATTACATGCGAATCACTAGACCGTTTGCCTCCTCATGTCAAGTCAATTACATCATTAATATTGCCTACTAAGAATTCAAAGCAGTCCAGGGCTAGTTAAGCATGCCGGTTCGTTGCACTTATTTTCATTTTCTTCCTTCTCTTGCTCGACGTGGGTTTCAGCTTCACACATATTTATTAGCTTTGTAGAGTAAATTGAGGAAATATTGTGATGAAACATACTTTTTTTGTATAAGATTTGGGTTTTCATAGTTTATGGTAATTAACATGTAAAGTTTGTTCTCCGGATCTTTACTTTTTCGAGTGAGAGGCCGAGTATGGATTAGATGGGAACACTTTTTTGCTGATTAGCCTCTTGGGTTTGCAAAAAGAATCGTCTTACAATGCCAAAAGCAGAGATGTACATGTCCGATTCTGCTAATAATCGAGGGAAACATAGGCTCTTTCACTGCTTAAATGGATGGCATCAAATTTAATACTAATTTATCTTTGGGAATAAGTCCAAATCCATAGTCAAATCATTTGTAGCTTGACATGTCGGGAGAGGAAACTATGCAATTTTAGATAAGAATGGACGATTGATGGCGAACAAGAAATAGGGCACTTGAGAGGGTCCCAGCAAATTTCCACTTCTAAAGGATCTAAGAAGTGATTAGTTTACCGTTATTTACGATCAGATTGGGAGGGGCCTCTCGAGGGGACACTTTACTGATAAAATCGCTGAATCTAATCTGTAATCATCTCAATAGAGTTCACAACCTAACTCCAATTTTCTCCATTTATAGAAGTTTTCTCAAAATTTTCAATGACAGTCCTCAAATTAATTCTTATCAATTTAATATCACAATTTTTTAGTTGTATTAATAATGAAATGCATTTTGATTTTTTTGGAGTTGATTCTCATGTAATTATCATATTATAAAATCCCTCCCTTTTTAATTTTGGAAAGAATTCAATTAGTCATATTAGTAATGACTACAAATTTAATAGGTTGAATCGGGAAGATGTAGGTCTTGAACGCATGAATGATAGGAAAAGAAACTATTTTGCCCTTCAAAAATTCAATTAAATATGTGGTAGTTGAGTAAACTAACGATGCCCCGTATGTTGATGTTGAGAATAAAACTTTTTTATTGGCCAATTATGACTCCTAAACTCAACAGAAGTCATGAATTGCTTAAGTTAGAATTGTTAAGATCTCGAAAATTTGTAAAAAAGTTGTTGCTCTTTATGAACTTGTTAAAAATTTAGACTTTATGTTGTTTTAGTGAAAGTAGCAATAATAATTAAAATGAATCGGCTTACCTGAAATACAAGACGTAAGTAGGACCATCAACTTTGGTACACTCAAAAGGGTAGAGTAAGAACTGTCTCTAAAATTAAAGAAAGGTAGATAAATGCAGAATTTGTGTGTAAGAAAAAATACTTGTATAAGGTGTTTGTATGTAGAGGAAAATGCTTGAGTTGGATGGAGCAAATAAAGATGCGTGAGAGAAGAAAAACAAAGAAAATGAGCAGTGTTCAACGGTCTCATTATTGTGTAGATGCATGACTCCTATATATAACAGAAACAATGTATGCGTTGGCAATAGAGCATAATAATGGCTAAACATTATAACTATTAAAGGATAATAATGAGGTTGACAACTGTAAGGTCCAAGTTATGGACCAATAACACCAACAATCCCCCACTTGGTCCAAAAATTAATAAACAAACTGTAACAATTTAGGAGAAAAATAGGTGAACTAAGTCTTGAATCGGTTGTCTAAGAAAATCGGAGATAGTACCTGCAGAGAATTAACAGTCTCAAAATGTCCTGGTCTTATGATCACTTTAGAGAGATAGCCCCAATACTCTCATAGGAGGGTAGCTAGCCCCCCACAATCACGCAGGTGAGTCCATTAAGTGTGTACTGGTCACACCACCCAAACTTGGGCTATGGAACTCATTAAGGATTATACAATCCAACCTTATCAAACGCGATAAAGTCTTGCTAGGGATGCAATTCAACAACTGAATATATTTTAGTATTATTCTACAAATAAAGTACAAGTAAGTAATCACATCATAACTTCGTTTGACCCACTGAACTTAGTTTCCCAAGTCTGGTGTCCATCATGAGGTTACTACACAATTGGGCTCTAGTTTTCTACTCAAAGCTTTTGTAAACAGATCCGCTAAGTTTCTCTCTAACTTGACATAGTCTAGAGAAATTACACCATGTCTAATTAAAGTACAGATAATTTTATGTCTCAATCTGATATGTCTACTTTTGCCATTATATGCCTTGCTCTTGGTAATATGTGTAATAGCTGGTTTTCAAATTGAGATTAGAACCCTAGACTATTGCATATAAGCTATATCATTGAAAATTCATGAATTGCATTTCATTCACATGCATATCAATAATATACACACATGAATTATGATTTAGTACGCATTGCAAAGAATGTATATGCACTCAATTGACTTATTCCAGGTATGAAAAGTTTAAAATGATCATGATGTGAATTGTGCATTGTTTATGCCTGGCATTTTGGTTTGATTGATTGCAAGTAGTAAATTTGGAATTAATTTGGTACAATTGGAAAATTGATGAATTTAAATGTACATTTGGTCTAGGAAAAATGCCAAGTGGTAAGATAAATAGATACTTGAAAAATTAGGATGATTAAGCGTATGAATAAGTGATATTTGGCATAGATGAATGAGTGACATTTGACATAGCTAATTAATTGACAAATAGCATTGATCATGGAGTGACAAATGGACTAAGTAATTAAGTGACATATGACAACATATATACATGATAAATGGAGAACTTGCCTATAGACATATGTCAAATTAATTTGGTGACAGCTAGCACCTAAAGTGTTAAGCTCATACAGGAATAATCCCAGTTATGTTCATTCTTCATCTTTCTTCTTCTCATACACCGCCAAAATCCTCTCAACCTTTACATCCCTGTGTTTTGTTACGTTTGTGTCCAATTGCTACATCAATAATCCAAACTTTTACCCTTTACAAGATAGTTAAACAATCATATTATTGTTGTCTCTTATCCTAGCTGAAAATCATCCTATTGCTACCTTGAACATATGATGATCTTCCATACATATAAGCCAAAGTTGACCTGATGAATTGAGCTGGAATTGGAGCTAAATAAGTAAGTAAAAGATTGATATTTATGGCATGTTATAATAGAGAATTTATGATGATGAAATTGGGATGAATTGTATATGATATTAATAATGAATTATGCTGAAAATTTCTACATGAACTTGGATACTTTTCTATTGTTTTCTTGATGTATGAACAATAGGTTATGGATGAATTAGATTAGGATTTGAGGAATAATGAAGGTGGATTTATGTTAAAGAAAGGTGGTAATATAGTAATCTTGAAATGGCAACAGAACTAGGATACATGATTGATAGTGAATGATAGTTTCTGTTTTAATTTTGATGTGTGAAAGATAATGATTTCTAAGTTTTCTAATGAATGATTTTTGAACTGGGTTTGGTCATGAATTTGATAAGGGATTGAAGTATAAATAAGGTTGAATTGAAGTAAAATTGATGAACTTTGGTGAAGGTGTGTTGGATAGAGTATGAAGGAGTAAAAATGAGAAGCAAAATGAAGGTTATGGGATGAGTGAACCGAATCGTGGGATTTGTAAGGCTCCTTCCCACGGTCGTGGAAAGTACTTTGAAAGGAGAAAAGGTTAGTTTTGGGCAATGTTTGGACTATATAATGTTAAGACACTTTCTAATTGTGTAATTGGACTTGATTGGGGCTTGAAATGAACCTAGAAAGTTGCTTGATTAAATGATTAAGTGCTTGATAAGTTTAAGTTATTAATTGAGGTTATAAATAAAGGAATGAAATGATTGATATCAATGTATATGAAATTGAGAAGTATAAGTTGTCAATGGTATAAAGATGTTCATATGAATGCAAATGTGATTCAAAGGATATAAGAAATGAATTAGGTATGATTAAATGAGAATTGGGAAATTGTGTGAATATTTAATGCTTGGAAAGAATTGATGAATGTATGATTGATGAATTTAAGCTAAACAAACTTACCTAAAGTATAACCTAATTGCAAACAAGTTATATACGAGCTATGATGAATGAATGAGCAAGATTTGTGAATAAGGTTATATATCCAGGATAGTCAATTGAGTATGCATTGAACAAAACACATATACATGTGTATGAGTACTTATTTGATCAAACAAGTTAGTAATGTGTACATATCTATGTATTGCATGATTTAGAAGCACAAATTGACCGACAACATCCAGACATTGCCGACTCGTTAAGGCAATAGCTATCTGGAGCATACTGTGAGTTAACCTAGATGTTTATTCACTATATTTAAATTGTTTTTAATTAACTATTAGATATTAAACTATTACTGATATGATTGTGATAATTCCAGACCATCAATTGTTCGAGGAGTTTAATATTCGGGACTGTATTGAAAGTGTTTGCAAATTGAATGTGAATATGGAAATTGTGTTCTCAACTATATGTTGAATGCTGGACTTAAATTCGATGACTGTGCACACTGAATGAGAATTATTGATAGCATAATATGTGATTTCATGCATTTTCATTACATTAATATGCATGATCAGATAAAGAAGTTGTGATCGGAATGACCAATATGAAAAAGAGCTTAAAGCTCATAAATGAGCACACAGAGCCACAAGCTCAACGATTAATGAGCCTGGTATCCACAATAGGTATGGGGCAACATTTGAAATGAGCCTGATATTCACAACGAATACGGGACAGTTAAATAGATTCTCGATCATAACAAAATAAAAATGAAAGTGGAGTCTCATATGCATTGCATATATATCTTTACATGTATCATGTGAACCATTGTAAAGAATGATTAAATTGAGTTGATATAATGTTATGCTATGTTTGTGTACATGTGAATGATTGTGAAAAAAAGTACTGAATTGTGTTGATGTGGTGATCTGAAATAATTGTATACATGTTGATGATATAAATGATTGAGGTGAAGGATTGGATTGTTCTGAAAAGGTTATATGACATGTTGTATTATAATATGCTCATTAAGATATAATGTATAGTGTGATTTGGTATACAAAATTGTATGGGAATTGATTCAAGCTAATGTGATATACTTGTGATGTTGTGTTTTGACTCGAGTGAACACATAGATGATGGTTCATTCATCGAGTTCGCAAAACTCATCAAAATTGTAAATGTTGATTTTCAGGTACTGAGGAGACCTAGCTTCTAAGGCAATCTAGTAGTAGTCTAGTATTGTCAATTTTGGAAATAAGAAAGGCTCAAAGGTTTGGTCAGCTGATGTTTGAAGAGTTTAGTTAGAATGTTTTGTTAGTATCTCATTTCATGTTAGACATTTTGTATAGAATAGTGAACTCTCGGTTGTTTTTATAATGTAAATATATCGATTATGAAATGTAATGATAATATAAGCTTATATTTGAGAATGAAATGAGGAAAAGTTGATCTTATGATTACTTATGTTATATGTCATGCCATAATAAGTGATTGTGATTTCTCTAACATGTTATTCTCATAGGGTATGTTCTTAAATGTTCTCTGGATGTTCGGGTAAATGCTCTATGAGGGTGTTACTATATGAATGTCAGCCTGCGAATCACAATGAAGGAAAACAAAAGGACTTAGTTTTTCCCAAAGCGTGATATCTACTAAGAGATTCCTTAGCCACTTAGCTTCCCGTCCTGCTAACTTTAAAGCCATAAACTCAGCCTCCATTGTTGATCTCGCAATACATTTTTTCTTGGATGATTTCTAAGACATTGCAACTCCTACTAAGGTAAAAACATAACCACTAGTAGAGTGTATATCATCACTCTCCATAACCCAGTTAGCATTAGAATACACCTCCAAAATAGGATGATGATCATCAAAAGATAATCTATAATGCATAGTACCTTTCAAATACCTCAACAAATGAATCAATGCATTCCAATGCTCTTGACTAGGATTATTAGTATACCAACTAAGTCTACTCACGCAGTATGCAATATCAGGACGAGAATAGTTCATTAAGAACATCACACTACCAAGAATTTTAGCATATTCAACTTGGTTTAGACTGTCACCAAGATTTTTTTAAGCAACACTAGCATCATAGGGAGTTTTGACTGGATCAACATCATAGTAACTGAACTTCTTCAAAATTTTCTCAATATAATGAGTTTGATTCAACCTAAAACTAGAGTCATTTCCATCAACTTTGATTCCTAAAATAAAGTCCACAGGTCCAAGATCTTTCATATCAAAAGAAGACTTTAGTAAACTCTTAGTAGTATCAATAACAAATAAACTAGTACCAAAAATAAGCAAATCATCCACATAAAGAGCTATGATTACACAATCATTGGCCTCATATTCACATAAATGCAAAAATAAGCATCACAAGAAGTGAAACCATGTTTGAAAATCTCACATTCAAAATTTTCATGCCACTGTTTGGGATCTTGTTTAAGTTTATACAAAGACTTAACCAACTTACAAATCTTTTGCTTTTGACCAGGCACTCTAAACCTCTCGGGCTGGACCATATAAATTTTCTCATCTATATCACCATTAAAGAAAGTTGTCTTAACATCCATTTGGTGCACATGAAGCTTAAATACTGAGGCAATATCAAATAGCATCCTTATAGATGCAATTTTAGTAACAGGAGAGTAAGTATAAAAAAAGTCCAATCTTTCTTTTTGTTTAAAGCCTTTAATCACAAGTCTTGCCTTGAACCTCTCAATGGTTCCTTTAGGTCTCAATTTTTTTTTGAAAATCCACTTATACTCTAAAGGCTTACACCCTCAAGGTAGATCAACTAAAACCCAAGTTTTATTAGACATGATTGACTCGAATTTATTATTTATGGCTTCCTTCCAAAACGTATCATCCACAGATCTCATTACTTCCTCAAAAGTTTTCTGATCTTCCTTAATAATATAAGTCACCATAAAAACATCATATATCTCCTTAGGTTTTGTCACTATAAAGGAAGTAATAAAGCCAGAACTTACTAGGGTGGAGTAAACTATTGGAGCAAATAAAAACTACAACTCCATTTAACAATACATATTATAAGTTAATCTCATAAGTTAAGGAAGGTGTTGTACACAAGTTATGGCTTAATGATGATGGGCTATTGATGACTAAAGGTATTCAAGTGTATATGCAGAGTGTTGGTGGCTTGTGGAGAAAAAAATATTGAATGAGACGTATGACTCAAAGTGGCTTGGTCACCCCAAAGTTCAAAGGATGATAGCGCTCCTAACTCGTTCCTACTATTGGCCGAAGGTAGAGAATGACATCAACTGTCAAGACATGCTTTGTGTCTCAATTGGATAAGTCGAAGAGGAAGAAGGAAGTCGGTTTGCTACAACCCCTATCAATTCTCGAAAGACCATGGATGTCATTTTTGATGGATTTCATTTGTGTGTTTCCAAAGGTGAACAACATGGTGACAATTATAGTGATTATAGATTGATTCTACAAATATGCAATCTTCATGCTAGCACCAATAACGTGTCCCTCGAATGTTATGGCGGAGTTGTTGTATTAGAAAGTGGTGAATTATTTTGGAGTCTCTAGAGATATTATGAGTAGCTGATTTTGGATATCCCTTTTTAATATAATGAGAAGCAATTTGAAGTTTTCAATAGCAAATCACCTACAGACGGATGACCAACTGAAAGGATAAATGGTCTATTAGAGGAGTATCTAAGTACTTAAGGCATTACATAAGTGCAAGTCAACGTAACTGGTTAAGTTTACTTGATACTGCACAATTTTGCTATAATTTACACAGATCTTCTACTACAGAGAAGAGTTTCTTTGAGATAGTCTTGGGACAACAACCTCTCACTCTACTTGAAATTGCACAACAAAGGATAGGTGACAAGTGTCCTACAATGTACAAGTTCATAATGGAGAAGCAAGAGATGTTAGATGAGGGGAGAGATAGTCTTTGAAAGCTTGTCGACAGATGAAGAAGAAAGTGAACTTACAAAAGAGACCGTTGCAGTGTAACGTGGGAGATAAGGTGCTATTGAAACATAACCCACAAATTTGGAAGAAGATCTCAAGTAAACAAGTAAATCATGCATTGGTGTTGAATTACAATGGACCATTTGAAGTGCTAAATAAAGTGGGAATGTGACATACAGATTGCCCAAAAGATTGAAGGTATATTACACTTTTCATGTCAGTTTTCGTAAACCTTATCGTGAGGATGCATTAGATATGAATAGGAGTTAGGTGAAGAGAGCTTCATCAGTCGTGAGGAAACAGTTTAAGGATCAAATGGAGAAGATCTTAGATAATCAAACAATGGGGCAATATAAAAAAAATTGGATGATCGAATTCTTAATCTAGTGGAAGGGAAAGTTGATCAAATGAATGTCTATCTTTAGAATTACCTTATGGTAGTTCGAGGATCAAATGAATGTCTATCTTTAGAATGGTTTGACGAAGGCGTCAAATTCACCTAGTGGGGTGGTTTATTAGCTCCATAACACATGAAAGCATTTCACACCTAGCTAGAAACTGGCCTTGGGTCAAAGGTTAGCTAAGTCACACGCATGATGGTGGCATGCGGAAGGCCAAGGTAACTTAGAAAGTTAAATAAAGCATGGTGAGAGTTTTGTTAAAGTTTCGAACTTTGTACGGACCAACTTGGCTAAGGCTAAGCTCTTGATGGACTAAAGGGCTTCATGTATGCTCAAATGAATAGACCATGACTAATGGATTTAACTTGGGTAAGCATATACCAGAACAGTGTGCTATAAAAGGCTTTGGGCTTAGATAACTCATCATCAACAGATAGAGATCGCGGGGAGATCTTGGAGGATGTGGCGGATAAGATCACAGTAGATAGACATCAACTCTAAAAGATAAAGATAATGTGGGAGGATCATCTAAAGATAGTAAAGATATTCATGGATATGAATGTATCTTTCATAATTAAATGTAATCTCTTGTTAGTTGGAGTGTAGATAAATCTTATCAAAGTCTTATTTAGATGCGATGCCATCTTATCAGATAATGTGAAATCATTTAATTATGATAAGAATATTGGATCGGAAAAAGAAAGCATGCCTTATTTGGAGAAACGGTAGATTTCAAAACTTTTAAGAAATCAATTTGTAGTGGAAGCAACATATCCAAAACATCATGCCAATCCATACATGATATGGTATAAGGATAATGAAAACATGAACAAGATGAAGATAATTACCGACTCCTTTGCTACAGCTTTAAATCCTCGCTGCGCTATCCTCTCATTCTTCTTGTATCCAAATCCTTTGCTTTTGAATCTTT
>JAOQMR010000213.1:11876459-11899182 GCA_027563865.1 Erythroxylum pelleterianum
AGATAAATCGCAACACTACAGTTTAAACCATAATCAAGTGACCAACTTGATTATTCAACTGTGAATCAATTAATTCATATTTTAATAATATACATGTTTCCCATACATCTCTATGTATATGTATATTATTTACAAAAGAATCTTGGTACCTTTTTGACCATATATATAATGCTCATACGAATAAAACCAATCTTTTTTGTTTTATTAATAATACATATTTTCATTACAAAACTGTAACTGAAGAAAATAATTGCTTTCTAGGGCACTATATTTACATAACTCCAACAAAGAAGTGATATGGCTAGTTGAGTTCAATTAGGATTCTAACTTAGCTATCAAGCCAGAGGTGCCTATAAATAACTCATTTAAGTTTTACTCCTCATATAGAGCATTCCTTTGTATAATTTTAGGAAAGTAAAAAAGGTTATTTTAGGGAAGTACAAAAGGTTAGCATTTATGTATCTCTTTTGTGCTCCTATTGTTTTCTTTATTAGTTTAGTTCTTGCTCAATAATCTTCTAGAATTTGAGAGTCAAACGGTCGAGAGTCGTGAGGCATTCGAAAACAAGTTATTTTGTCAACAACCACACGGAAAAGGCTAAATCTTGCTTAAATGAATCTAAGTGAGATTGTCGTGTGAAAGAGTTGGTGCAACTTACTGTATAAATTTGGTGCTTAGAAAACCTTTGTAACAATAACCATCTCATCTTTGACGAGCTCGAGCAATGAAATAAAAAATTATAACTATACATGAACATTAGTGACGAGGATCAGAAGTTGTCAACTACTATAAAAATAAAAGTTAACTTAAATGAGGATATAATTAAGTTAATTAGGTTAGTCAGATTATATTATAATTAAATTCAATTAAGTTTTATAAAGAATGTAAAATAAAAATTAAATTATTTTAACTTAAATTTCACGCATGTATCCCATGCTACAAATTATAATAGGATCCACACAAATTTAAAAAAAATTAAATTCGTAATCAGTTAGTGTTGATGTGATATGTAACGGATAGAAATTTAATTGTCTAAATATTTTATAAATATTAAAATTTATTGTAAGCGTTTCGCATTTTGGTGAATCACTTGTTGGTAATATCATATGGATATTAAAAAGTTCACGTCCATTTTGTCAAGCTCGTTAGTTCTGAAATGGAAACAAGACAATTAGGAATAGGGCGAAGGGACAGTGTGGGTACTATAGGCACCAAAATTTTTTTAAAAAATTTCATGTAAATTATTTTTTATTTTTTTGTTTT
This sequence comes from Erythroxylum pelleterianum, assembly GCA_027563865.1. Taxonomy (NCBI): domain Eukaryota; kingdom Viridiplantae; phylum Streptophyta; class Magnoliopsida; order Malpighiales; family Erythroxylaceae; genus Erythroxylum; species Erythroxylum pelleterianum. The sequence goes on from JAOQMR010000213.1 coordinate 11,877,723, forward strand.
TGGCCCTACAAATTTTTTTTTTAAGTTTTCCCCCAGCGCCCGCTGGCAAAACGTCCTGGCTTCGCCTTAGGATCATGGGAAAGAAACAACTCGCGTCCAAATTCCTAGTGCTAGGGTTCAACATGTTCAAATACTATGTTTGTGGAAATCCTAGAAAAGGAATGGAAGAAAAGAAGAAGGTATTTACAGAAATAACTCCGAATTCATGTTGACGAAATGATCGACGTCCTTTGTTTCACTTATTAAGATTAAATTGACAATGGAAAATGTTTATAAAACTAGGTGAAGATTACTGGAGAGGCTGCTAATGAACTATGACCGCCTTTGCAACTTTGATGAAAACATCCTCCAAGGTGGTGTCAGAGAAACCCCAGGCAAACACCGGGAATCTGCTTTTAGCATTCTCAACTGCATGAAACACATCTGCAATTCTGACCTCATGTTTTGGGATCTCAAATTTCTGTGTTCCAGAGATATGGTAAGTCCTTTCAGCATTAGGAGAGAGATGTCTGATCATCTTCATAACTTCTTTCTCATGTTCCTCCGTTGTTGTCATAGTAAACACGTAAGATCCCCCATATCTAGCCTTCAACTGTCATGCATTAAAGAGGTTACTTTCATTTTTGTGTAAAATCCACATACTACTTGAGGGAGAAAATAAGCATTAAACTGAAGAAATTAACGAAAAGGACAAATGTGAAGCAAGTTGTAGAAGTAGCAAGGAACATTTTTTGCAAAGTTACCTCTTTAGGGTTTCCTACGCATTGCAGGCTGCCATCAGCAAAAATACCTAGCCTATCACAAAGGGCCTCTGCCTCTTCCATTGAATGTGCTGAAAGAGGCATGTTCAACCCAGTTAAAACAAGCTCTTAACGATCAAAATAGATCAACCATACAAAAGAAAAAGAGTATGTACTTGTGAGAAGGATTGCTCTATCTTGCTTTGCACGCTTCACTACATTCCACAAACTGTTTCTTGAAGCTGGATCTAGTCCAGTGCTGGGTTCGTCCATGTAAACCACCTAGAAAAGTTTTCAAATTATTAGGCAGACCATAAAGATTTTTACAAATGCAATAATCCAGTTTGATAGATACTCACTCTGGGATCACCAATCAGTGCAATGGCAACACTTAGCCTTCTCTTCATGCCTCCACTGTACTTCCCAGCTTGTTTGTCAGGAACCCCACCATTAAATAAATTGACACTCTTAAGAGATTCTTCTACAGCCTATGTAAGAAATAATAATGACAGAGAAAAGTGAAACTTGGGAGTTCTTTCGTATATGAAATTATAAAACACATCTTATTTATTCAAAACAAAACCAAGGAAGAAATACGTGATGATGTTTCCCAATTTAAAGAGTCGTTCAAAACCAGGTCTTTTCGGTGCAAATGCTTAATAGAAATGAGAATCACGAAACTTACTCGGTTCAGTGCAGAGCCTTTTAGGTTCTTAAGTCTACCATAAAACAACAAGTGCTCCCTTCCCGTTAAAGATTCCCAAAGCAAGCTAAGAATGTCAGAGAACAAATAGGTTATGATTTGAAAGACAATGTTGAAAATGAAGTTGAGGATGAAATTGAGGTCTTTAGGATTCTGACTTACTCGTACTGGGGACATACACCAATGCAGGTGTAAATGCAATCCATCTGAGTCTGTAAATCCAGACCCGAAATGTATGCTGACCCTGAAGTAGGTTTTGTGAGCCCAATCATCTAATTAACAGAAAAAGTAAATGAGTGAGTCCTAAGTACATACATCCGTTTACATAATTCAGGAAAATGTTGACTGACCATGCTAATAAAAGATGTCTTCCCTGCGCCGTTGGGACCAAGCATACCGAAGCACTCAGCTCTAGGTAAAGCAAGAGATAATCCTTTCACTGCAACTTTCTTAGGGTTTCCGTCCCTCCCTGGATACACCTTTCTAAGGTCATGGCAAACGATTCCATGGCTTGCGCTTGGTTCCAGTAGTAAACGCTCAACTTTCTCCCTCTGCATGCATTTCAGAAAAGAAAAAAATAAATGCGAGTCTTTTGGCCCTTGGAAAAGAAACTCAGCTACTTCTACAGATGAGATATTACTTCCCGAGCGACATCCGGTTTCTCCATATTAACAACTTCGGATCCCTGCCTCTGCATACTTTGCATCCGAAGAGATAACGGATTTTTCTTGGTAGAGTTCTGCAGGAAAAACAGAGGACTTTTCCCACTCCCAAAAACTTGGTCCATGTAATATGTAAGAAAAAGCGAGAATAACCACTCCAGAAACATGATAATCAATACATCTTTCATCCCATTTTCTGGATCATCCAAATTTTCCCATTTCATGCCACCAATCCCCGCCAAATTTGCGTTCATACTATATTGCCCGAACTCATATAGCCCTCGAAATAGAGCGAAACCAGGATATAGCTCCATTACAATGATCCAGACTCCTGCAACCAGCAGGAAATGAGTCACCATACTGAGCGAAATCTACACACTAATCTGTAAAGATTTTTACATCTGCAAAGCATCCATGCGTTATTCCCTTTTGCAGATAGCTGCCACTTACCGGGGAATTGTGAATCTTCAATGAAATTCTGGAATAGAAAAGCACCTAGGAGCCCAGTACCGAAGACACTTATATAGCCAACAACTGTAACCCATTAAAAGTCAAACCATCATATTCATGAACATTAATACTGGGATAGAAGCCTAAATAACTTCTGATTTATTTCAAACCTGTGGCAGTCTTAACATTTGAGAAGAAAGTAGACATCAGGAAAGCCACGGAAATTTGCAGATTTATGTACATGAAGTAAAATACACATTGGATGCTGTAGGCATTCGTTGAAAAAAATTTCAAACCTGCAATTGCGCCGAAAAATCAGAAACTTAAGGCAAATGACGATCAAAGATAGAATGACTGGAAATTACCTATAACAACCCCAAATATTACAAAAACCAGCATGTACAGCGTGGATATGAATAGAAAATACATGTAGGTAATCAACCAATAAGGCCCATCACCAAGTCCGTGCATTTTCATCATAATCCTCAGTTTTTCTTGTTTCTCGTAAACCAGAGATGTCATCACCACCTAAAACGTAAAAACATTAAACAGTAGAATTTACACATTGAAATATTACATGTTCAGGAATTTGTTATCATAGGGTTCAAACCTTATGATAGATTAAAATGAACCAAGTGTTCAGATGCTTACGGGGAATAGTTGTAGAACAACCCATGTAAAGAAGATTGTCCCAAGAAGAGATGCAATATCTATGTTACCATTGGCAAGAGGTTGATACATTCCTTTGATAAGTTCCAGTAGTATCTGTGCACCAGGCCCTTTTACAAACTTCAGGTACGCATTTGACGCCTGTGGATGTAGAATTGTAAAATTCAGGCAATGCAAAACTGAAAGCAATTTGTCATGAAACATGAAAGAAGGGAAATATTATGTCATAAACTTATGCCCCTTTTACGAAGGATGGACAACTTTCCAGAGAGGAAGAGTTTAAAAAATTTTGAGAAATAGTGGAGAAACGATAAAAAGCAGCCAGCAATTCCAAGAGGGAAACAAAAAAGAAAGCCAAAAGGAGCAGTAGTCATGAAAAGTAAAAAAATTTCAAGGACTTTATGATTTTACAAAACTTTCAATAAAGAAAATTCTCAGACTAAAGCCTCGAACCCGGCAAGTACTAAATCAATATGAATAAATACGGAACATCTATATTTCCAGTTCATACCAGATTCACCGTGGCCGGAACAGAGAGAAAATTAATGCCCATATTGTTGTCTTCAGAGGTTGCGTTGTACCAGATGCTCAGATTGAACGTTTTGTGATCAGAGTTTAAGAAATCGTAGGCTGCAGGACATTGCAGATGTTATATTCCAAAAGAAAGCCATTACAGTCCAGAGATAAAAATAACAGTCAACTAAGGTAGGTCCACCTGCTAGTATCTCATTAATCTTCCCCTCTGAATTTCCTTGGCTATAACCTTGGTACAGTTCTTTGTTCACCTCAGAAGAACTATTTCGCCACAAGTTTAAGGCTTCAGCACATGTTAGCCCTACATTTAAAGACCAAAACAGAAAAATCAGAGGTTACAGAATATTCCATACAAATTGTCCTCGAAAGTAAGAAAAATAAGGTTTCGAGTAACAGTTCTCATATTCAGATCCATAATTGCCTAACATGTAGGTTATCTGTATTCAAACATTTGTTTGCAACAACTAAATTTCCACCACTTGCTAGTTGGACGATATATATCATTACATACTTTGCATATTGTCTAATGCTGGGAACTGGATGAGAGCGCTGGAGTCATTTAAGCACTTCGGCTGAAGATAATACATGTTGCCATCCAACACCGGACTTATGTTATTTAGGTCAGCGTCGCCATCTACACCCTGAACCATTTAAGGTTGACAAGAGATAAGCAAGGTAGCCAATGACTATGGCATATACAAGAAAATTTGAGAAAGGTAGAAACAACTGACCAGCACATAGTTGTCTACCATATCTGTATAATTGGAAGGCCTCAAGTTGAGAGAATTTGAGAACATATTCCCAGCCAAGACTATCAAAAAAGAATGAATTGCACATAATGATAGAGGTAATTCTTTCGTATCCACTTCATTTATAAAATTAAAAAAAAAATAAAAACAATGATGCAACAGTTGAAGGCAGGAGGACAAAAGGTATGCATACTTTCTCCAAGAGATTGATTACTTCCAGTCATCAGTACCGTTACAGGGCAGGAACCTTTAACAGTTCTGCATGACTCATCTGGCAAATCTGTGAAGGGAAGAACATTGGTCTTCACAGCACGATACTCGGTCAACGGAATTTGCAAGAGAGGAGGCCACTCAGGGAGCCTAGGCGCTGGACACCCAACTTTATTTGGATTTGAGAGACAGTTGCTGTCTTTGTCTCCAGGGGGGCTCTGCCCTTTGTTAATTAAAGCTTGAATGAGAGAAAGCAGCATGCAGAGTACAAATGGAAAGCTAATGAGCCGACAATTTGTCATAACCTTGCGTTTCTGTAAAAGAAAAACAAAGGATACATGACATTCGAACATGTGTGCAAGTCAACGCATTGGCATGCAATTCAAAATCACCCGTTTCTCTCAACCATTACATCTCCAAGATCTCCACAATGAATGGAGAACAAAAGCAAAAGTGGGTTAACTTAACCACATTCACAATGAGATCTGGATAGAATTTTTACCTTAAGCACATATATACTAGATTTTCATGTCATTTTATCAATTATGAATCGTGTTACCTAAAATCCAGATTCAACTACAAGAAAACAAAGCTTAGGAAATTCTAACTTAGCCCAAATAGTTTCCGTTCCAAAAGAAGATAGACCATATGAAGACAAAAGATCAAATATTCTCAGGAATTTAACACAAACATGTTAAACAACCGAAATCAGGTGAAATCAATCACTACAATCACCGTCACAGGCTTATAGATAATCAGAACCAAGATTACATACAGACACGAACACCGATATAGAAAAATATAGAACATAGTGCTAGCGACCTGGAAAGTTAAGTTCTTTCGAAGTAAAGCATTGGCCTGAGTCCCGAAAGATGCACGATTACGTGGCGTATTCGCCATGGGAATACCAGGTAGGTCCGTTTGCGGCATTGTAATCTAAAGAACACTCTCCTTCCCGACAATCTATATATATATACACATATATCAATCCCTACTAACTCCTCTCCGTCTGGATAGATATGAAATACAGAGTGATGAAACAAGTTGTGTAACAGACTCCCTTTGTCTCTCCCACCGTTTCAGTGCTTTTTCTCCCCTTTTCCTAGACATGAACGCACCTTAAATGTCATGCAAGGGAAGAGAACGATGAGTAAGATACGAAATGACTTTTCTGCCCCTGTACATCACATTGATTATCGAAAAGACCCCATTACTACCTTCTCAACGGCAACTTCGAAACCACATATTCTTTCCAGTTTTAATCTGTTTTATTTCTGTCTCATAAAATTTTAGTCATTTATTTTATGAGATCCACGTAAGTCTCATGCGGACCTCACATAAATAAATAGCTAAGATTTATTGGACATAATAAGATACCAAAATATTAAACAGGAGATTTGGACTCATATATTTTTTTTTTTGGCTAAGATAAAGCCTAAATGTTTGTCTGTAGATACCCACATATGCCCTTGGTATTCCATCTGAAATTAACAAATGCCATTCTCAAACTTTTGACAAGGCTCTATGCCAATGCCATACAACATAATGGACGGTCTTGCTTTGTTTGGGTAGGATAATATAACTTTTAATGAGTCAGGATTTTCCATCCATTTTATTTTGTTCCTATCATGTCTCGTGAATCTCAGTCATTTATTTGTGCGAGTCTCGCATAAATATTGCATAAATAAATGATTGAGATTCATAAGACAAGATAATAACAGAATAAAATGGACAGAAGATTCCGTTCCTTTTAACGGGCACAATCAAATCCAATATGGATTATAATTTTTGATAGTCAATAGAAGATATTAATGGGCATATGAAGAATTTGGAAGGTTTATTGGGAAGTATCTTCAAAATACTGGAATTAAAGTTGTATTTGGTGAAAGGTATCTTCAAAATATAATATATAGTAGTCGATCATGTTCACATTTAACTGTAAATAATCTAATTTTCACAATTTGAGTATCACAACAGATAAATCGGATGCAAAATGAAATTGAAATCTGCCTAATATTTATAAACTTGATTTGATTGTTTTCATTACAGTCCACTGTCTATTTTGGAATGCGTAATTTACTCTTCGTAACACAACATTTAATGTACCAAACAGCCCTTATCGGGGAGTGCGGCAAATGATTCGGTACCATAATTAAATTGTTTTATTCACAAAAGGACATGCATTGATACAGGCGCGTACATCTCCGGTTCAAAGGGAATCCGTTGACGATCCAGGGATTGGGATTTCTGGTGGTATTAAATAATTGAATTTTTGCATTTAAAGAAAATTGCTTTTTAATCCAGAAAGGATCTGGAGACGCGTAAAAAATCCTAATTAATATTTTCATCATGTACAAACGACAAAACACGGTTTTGGAGATGGAATCCCATCCCGGATGTTGGGATCCTACTCCTAGCGTGGGAGTGGGAGGATCCCGCATGAATCATCTGCTAGCTGACGGTGGCGAGATGGGTCGGTCAAAGATCTCCTGAAAACACGTTGAAATTTTTAAAAAAGCCAAAAAAAAAAAAAAAAAGAGCGTGTCAACAACCATATCATACCATAACCCCCGCCCAGCCCAAGGCCAAGGCCAACCTACCTTTCCACACTTTTTGTCCGTAGAGATGTTGCAACAGTTCAAGGCACTGTTCCTCAAGAATTTGCTTCTTTCCTGGAGGAACAAGCGCGCAAGTTTCCTGCAGATTTTCTCTTCCTTCTTCTTCATCTTACTACTCTTCTGCATCAACAAGGCCACCATGTCTGGAAACGACAAAGTCACCGACCCCAAGCCTCTGGTGTCACCCCCTATACCTCCTTGCGAGCAGAAGTTCTTCGCGAGGACTCCTTGCTTTGATTTCATTTGGAGTGGCAACGACACCTCTCGCTTTCACACTCTCGCGCGTTCCATTATGGATAATAACCCTGGTAGGCCTATTCCCGCGAGTAAGGTATGTTATCAAGGATGTCAAATTGTACTTTTTACACGCATCAGACTTCTTCCAGATGGAGCCAGCTGGCTGCACTTCAACAAGTGATCATGTCAAGTTTTGTTCACTTTTGTTTATGCAGGTGACGTCGTTCAGAACACGAGAGGACGTAGATGCATGGCTTCTTCAAAATCCCATGCGTTGCTCAGGAGCACTGCATTTTAGAGAAATAAATTCCACTGCAATCAGTTACGGCGTACAAACTAATTCCTCTACAGTTACTCGGCGTGGAGATGTTGAAGATCCTACCTTCAAATTTCAAGTCCCACTTCAAATCGCGGCGGAGCGTGAGATTGCTCGCTCTATTCTTGGAGGTGTGGACGTCCTCGCAAATGGTTCAAGTGCCTGAAAGATATTTAGTTTCTATTTTATCTGATCTAAAAATTGATTCATATGTTATGTTCTGGGATATTCAGATGCAAGTTTTGGCTGGACTGTTGGATTTAAGGAATTCCCTCATCCTCCCAAGGATGCTGTCGTTCTATTGTCCGTCATTGGACCACCCTTTTTCCTGGCCTTTGCCATGTTTGGATTTGTATTACAAATGGGTTCATTGGTTGCAGAGAAAGAGCTCAAACTTCGCCAGGTTTTACCTCCATTGGCTTATGGATTTTAACTAGTGGCTCTTGCTTAGCATCCTTTATATTCATGATTTAGCGATGTTAATTAAACTGCTTTCCCTTCCTCAGGCAATGAGCATGATGGGTCTTTATGACTCTGCATATTGGTTCTCCTGGATCACATGGGAGGGAATGATTGCGCTTATTTCATCACTTCTTCTGGTTCTTTTCGGGATCATGTTTCGGTTTGATTTTTTCAAGAAGAACAGTTTTGAAGTTGTGTTTCTGGCTTTCTTCCTTTTCCAGCTGAATATGGTGAGAACAAATTTTTCTACTTACTCAAGAAATGACTAATAACTTATACCTATCCATAGTTAACCCTTTCAGTTTTCTTCTTTTGACGCCAGATTGGTTTTGCATACATGTTGTCAGCCTTTCTTAGCAAGTCATCTTCAGCCAATACCGTGGGGTTCTCAATGTTTCTTTTTAGCTTCTTGACACAGGCAAGATTCCGTTATAAATTTAATCATCAGAATTCAAGCTAGAAGTATCTGTGGGTTAACCAATCTTATTGTTGGTATTTCAGCTTGTTACAGTGTCGGGATTCCCGTATACCAAAACAGTTTCTGTTACCACACGAACAATATGGTCATTATTCCCACCTAATCTTCTTGCGGTTGCCGTGAACCAATTGTCCTATGCAAGTAGTGATCCTGAATCTATTGGAATTAGTTGGAGTACTCGGGCTAACTGCTTACCAAGTCTTCCAGAATGTGTTATTACAATTGTGCGTAAAGTCTGAACTTTTCATTATTCTTAATTTGGGGTCATTTATGAGACTGACTGACCAACTGTCAATCAACTGCAGAATGATGTCTACATGTGGCTGACCAGCACTTTCTTTCTCTGGCTTGCTTTGGCAATCTACTTGGATAACATACTTCCAAACGCATCAGGGGTTGGAAAACCTTGTTTTTACTTCTTAATGCCCGAGTACTGGACTGGGACATCTGTAAACAAGGTCAAAGGTGACAAGGGTTACTACTTTAATCGATAGCTCACAGCTATATTCAATTTCCTGACATCCCTTTGCTCCCTTCTTTTAGAGGAAATAGATTCAGCCCCAAAGGAGGAGTACAATGCTCTAGATGATGATGTACTTGAAGAGGAAAACATTGTCAAAAAAGATGCGAGAGCAGGCACGGTTGATCCGAATGTTGCAGTTCAGATACGAGGCCTTGTTAAGACGTATCCTGGCACCCGCAGTGTGTGTAGCTGTTGCTGTTGCAAAGGCAAAACGACTAAACCTTATCAAGCTCTTAAGGTGAGCAGAAAATTGTCAACTTATGGAACGAACCCAATTGAATTAGTTTTAAATGAAACTAAACTGGGAGGTCCGGTGGGTTGTTTTAAATGGAAGGAACAAATTTTCTTCCTCAACTATGAATATTAGATGGGCAAAGACACACACTGCTGACCGCATGTTTCTCTTAGGGTTTATGGGTAAACTTCTCAAAGGATCAGCTGATCTGTCTGCTCGGACCCAATGGTGCTGGTAAAACTACAACAATCAACTGTTTGACTGGCAATTTACCTGTGACTAGTGGAGAAGGTATGAGCTAATTTCCATTTTCCTTTTTTTTTTCTTCAATCCAATTACTGCGGAACTCATCTTACCTGCCTTATTAACAGCTTTGATTTATGGACATTCCATTAGAAGCTCAACCGGCATGTCAAACATTCGAAAGATTATCGGAGTTTGTCCTCAGGTGAACTCTAACAAATACACACATTTCTACCGTGGTGTTTCTATTTGTATGCTAGTGTGAGTTATGTTTATGCATGTATAGCAATTGTCAAGCACGACGTATAGTGTAGGCCTTATATTTCCCTCCTGAATTATGTATGGCTTTTGCTTTATTTCATAGTTTGATATTCTTTGGGACGCATTGACTGGCGAAGAGCATCTCCACCTCTTTGCCAATATTAAAGGTCTGGCCAAAGATTCAATAAGTTCGGTACGTTCCAGTTGTTCATGTAAGCAGTGAGTCCTACATTTCTTGTTCAAGAGTGTCGTTTAACAATAACTATTACAATTCCAGGAGGCCAAGGAGTTATTAGAAAACGTGGGACTCACTGCTAAAGCTAAAGTTAGAACCAGGAGCTATAGTGGAGGAATGAAGCGTCGCCTCAGTGTTGCTATAGCTCTCATGGGTGATCCAAAGTTGGTGATTCTAGATGAACCGGTACGGGAATTTGAATACTTCTTTTGATTTGACTGCACAAGCATATTTTTATTATCTGGCTCTTCAACATATAGACAACTGGTATGGATCCAATATCGAGAAGGCAAGTATGGGACATAATACAGAATGCAAAGAAGGGCCGCGCCATTGTTTTAACAACACATTCAATGGAAGAAGCTGATGTCCTAAGTGATCGCATTGGAATCGTGGCCAAGGGTAGGCTTCGATGCATAGGAACATCAATCAGATTGAAGTCAAGATTTGGTACCGGTTTCGTTGCTAACATCAGCTTCTCTGAAGCCACTGGAGAACCTGCGAGTGATCATCTGCCAGTGACGCAGTTCTTTAAGGATGTATGTTGAGTAAATAACATGATTGACCAAGTTGTTGGCTTAAGAAGTTTGGTTTGTTTTCTTACTTTGGGCTATTTGTGGCAGTTTTTGAATATATCACCTGCCGAGGAGACCAAATCCTTCCTGACTTATGTCATTCCTCGTGACAAAGAGGGGCTTTTAATGGTAAGCACTAAGCATTACTTGAATAGCCCTTATCCTATTAGAAGCATAAAGGCTTTTACAGGAGTTCTTAGCCTTTAAACTCTTTTAACAGGAGTTCTTCGCGAAACTCGAGGAGAGGAAAAGCGAATTTGGTATATCAGATATCCAGCTTGGGCTTACAACTCTTGAGGAAGTTTTCTTGAACATAGCAAAACGCGCGGAGTTGGAAAGTGCAGCAGAAGAGGGCCGATTAAAAACACTGACTCTATCATCTGGGACCTCTGTACAGGTAAGCATTAACGGACGTCATTTCTGCGCAACCCTGATGACGAAGTCACAGATTTTGACTGTTCTACTTCTGCTCATTTATAGATACCAGTAGGAGCTCAGTTTGTGGGCATCCCAGGAACAGAAAGTGCAGAGAATCCTAGAGGCATTATGGTTGAAGTATACTGGGAACAAGACGATGGTGGTAATCTCTGCATTTCTGGCCACTCTGCAGAAATGCCTATACCTGCCAATGCTAGGTCACTTGATTCTGCTACAGCAAGTTCCTGCACAAAGCTTGGAAGGAAGGAAGGGCCAGTTCATGGGATTGTGATTGAAAGCAATCTGGTTACCAGCGCTCGTCATTCTTTCAAACGCAGCAACTTTTGATTTTCAACACTCTTGTCTTTTGGTTCGTCTTCACCATACGTACAACATTTAGTAGCCATATGAATAGTAACGTTTACTAGAATATGGTATGGTATCTTCATTTGATAAAACCACCAGGGTTGCTCCCGTTCTTTTATGTCAATTTTTTGGATTCGTTTGTCATCATATTTTTCCATTATCCTTATTCCATATACTAATGTAATGTCTTCATTCTGTAGAATATTAGCAAATGAAGTAAATGCCCAACATAAAATGAAAACCTACATATAAACTAGATGTGAATATATCAGGCGAAGTCTAAGCCTATTGGTGCTAAAATTTGCAACGGCAACTCTTGGCGTTGGAGCTTCTAATATCGCATCGTTTATGTATGTGACGTTTCCCGCCGTTAAAATGGTAGCACTTAGCACAATATGTAACATGTCGTAAGTCCAAATCTAACTTGTGTTTTGTCTAATCAAAGTATCTCACGATTGAATTGGTTAGACTGTGCCGTCGTCTGGTTGGGTAAAGTTGAATTATGACGATAATTCTATTGTTAATTTTGGGTTGACTAATGATAGAGGGTTGTTATGCAATTCATTTGGTCGTTGGCTGAGGGGGTATTCGTTTCGACTTAGTGTTTCAACTATCTTGGTGGGGGAATTATGGTCCATTCGAGATAGTTTGATTTTTGCATGGGATCACGGTTTTCGACAAGTCGTTGTAGAATTTGATAGCATGGAAGCGGTGCGGATGGTGACTTATGGTGTTATCTCTTCACATCCTCTGTCTATTTTGGTTGTAGATATTCAAGCTTTACTTGCTAGGAATTAGAGCTGCTCTATGTGCTTCGTGAAGATAACTTTGCAGCAGATTATCTGGCTAAATTAGGTCATAGCATCGATTCAAATTTTCAAGTTTAGGATGCTATTCCTGAAGACCTCTCCTTGATTTTATGGACTGATACTTGTGGTATTTCTTTTTTGAAGTAGTTTCCGTTTCTCCTAGTTGCGACCACAAAAAAAAAAGTATCCCACAATCGAATGTGCTTCATTTCATCACATTAGGATGACAATCTACAAGTTTTATATAAATAAGCCAATTTACACATAATTAAATCATCCCCCTTTTTAATTGAATTCCTTTCCTCTTGTTTATAAATATTATTTTTATCTATAAAATTGAAGTACAAAATTTTTAATTTTGTTTACATTTCTACATAACTTTAGATTATTATTTTTATTATTATATTTTTATAAAACATTTAGTATTAGATGATTAAATGTTTAAGTATAATTAATATTAATTTTAAAAAGATATTACACTCATAACTCATTAAAACAAATTTTATTTAAATTACAAAATAAGAAAACGAAAACCATTTTCATAAGTTAAAAAAATTCAAAACAAACATTTTACTTGAATGATAAATTAAGTTGTATAAGCAGACATTTTGGTTAGCATTTTGGAACAATGTTCATTTTGGATAAAGGTTGAATAAGATACTAAACGAAAACGTTAAAGATGAAGGTTGTAACTAAATTAAAAACAAGGTAAATAACAACATTCAAATTCAAAATATCCAACTGATCAAACAAAAGCCAATAAAAAATTCAAGCAAAGAACATATCTAAAGAAATAAAAGGGTCTATTCCTGAAAATAGAGATCCAGGTGTTAATCAAACAGACCGAAACCCATATCATCATCAGATTCCTCAACTGGTTCTTCCTTCTTTTCCTCTTCTTTGGCAGCAGCTGGGGCAGAACCAGTGTCAGCCGCAGCAACTGGGGCAGCAGCTGCGGCGAACTTGCTAGGGTCCTGCAATCACATTGATAAAAGATTGAGGATGATCACCAAACATATTACTGTGAAAAGCATGATGATGATTCAATAATCAAAAGAAAAAGAAAAACAAACCTTGAGGAATTCCTTGACTTTTTCTGCCTGAGGGAAGGTATACTCAGTGGCAACAGCAACAGCCAGGACGTTTTTGTAAGCATTGATGAACATGTGTGGTGCAGCAGCCAGAGTTGGATATGACACGGCCAATGACAATGAGGTGACCATCGAGACACCAACAGCAAACTTCTCGACAAGGTCATCCTCAGTCAGGTCAAGAACATCTGGGCTGAATACAGACCCATTGTCATAAACAGACAAGACAACCAAACCATACGAGAAAGGCCTTATGCCCAACTTCGCTAACAGGGCAGCCTCAGAAGACCCCACCTTGTCACCCTTCTTAATCAGTTCAACAGGGGTGATAATTTCGACGGTACCCTTGTTAATTTTTGTAGGAATATTGAGAACCTGAAACATGTCAAAAGAGATTTGTTTATAATTCGGCAAGCAGAAGCAGAAAAGAGAAGGGCGGGGAAAATGCAAAACTGGAATTGCAAACGACCTGAAAGAAGGATGTTTGAGATGGATCCAATCCAGTGTTGCCAGGAGGAACAACCACATCAATTGGGGCAACCAAGCCAACACGAGCAGGAGCTCCAACCTGCAACGCAATATATGCTTACATTCCCCAACACAAAGGGAACAGAGAAAGGCAACAGTTTTCATAACAAACTCTTTCCCACTGGTAAATCATAACCCTTAAATTATGTCATTCTATAAATACCAATCTTCCAAATTACATGCTGCTTTAGAAACCTTCCTAATCTACAACCTTTAACCATAACAACAAATACAATTTTCCAGATTATATCAGAGTAACCAGTTTCTTGAAACACTCCAAGAAAATTCATTGCCCAATGGGATAACAGTTTCTTTTGGGGGGGAAATGACCTGAAGACTACATTAGATTGGCATTCATGTTAGTTGACCATGTTATCAGATCGCCTGCATAATCTAAACATCAAACTCCAAATCAAAATTAGAGCAAAGTACAGGTAAAGAAAATGAATTCGTATCATGTGCACCTTGTACTTGGCAACTTCTTCGCTGACTTCCTTGAGGTCACCTTTTGTGAAAATGAGTCCCACATTACCCTGAAGAAGAGGGATGAGGTTAAGGAAGACAGTGTTGCCAGTTTTTTCAGCATGAACCCTAATTGTCCTCTTCATCATGGTGTTCTTCCCCATCAGCACCACCGAGTCACCTCTCAGACCCCTCCTGATGTTCTGCAGCTGATTGGATCCCACATTATCAGCGGCGGCTATCAGGATCTGGCTGTACTCGTCCAGCAACTTGCACAGCTTCGCGTCGTACGCAAGCTTCTTGTCGGCCTTGGATAGTTTTCCTACCATTTTCTGATTTCAACTAAAACAACTTGTCGATAAGATTACACAAAACAAAACCAACCGAGGGCCAAAACTAAGCTAACGGCTTGGTCAAGGCGGACAGCTCTGCAGCGCCGTCTCTTTAACCTCCCTGCTACGGTTGTCTCTTAAAGAGTTTTTTCTAGCGACGCTTGCTTGGAAAGCACAAGGGTTTCAGTTTATTTATATACAAAGTTGGTAGGGTTTACTTCTTGCTGACCTAGATCCGGCGACTGCAGATTCCTTTGTGAGTGGGCTTCGATTTAGCGATGGCCTACTCAAATAGTCCAACATTCAATCAAACTAAGCCACGTTTCCTTATTTGTCAAAAGTTGGAAATGGGCTGAATCTCAAGGAGTGTCAGCTACGAGAATTGAGGTTATTGGGTTGTCATGGCTAGTGGCAAATAGTAGTTGCCATGGCTATGGATATTGGGTTCGCTTCTTTTATTAGGAAAAAAATTGAGCCAGCTCATTGAGGTTGCATTATAAATATTACTTATATATTTATGTATTTCTTATTATCATTGTTGTATAATTAATCTTTGGAATTGTCTCATAACAAAGTAATTAATGTCAAAATTATTTTGTTCTCGTGCTACTTATAACATATTTTGTTTATGATAACTCAGTTGATAATACTTAAATATAGTATGAACCATATAAAGATAGTTGAATAAGTTAATAAAAGATTCATCACTCTAAATTAATTAGGGATAATATTCTACTATTCTTGATTAGTATTGATTTAAAGAATTTTCTGACCATAGTAAATTAACATATGAAAAGATTGTTTTTAAATATCAATTATAAATCAATTGCTAATTAGTAAGCATAAATATGATTGAATTTGAAATTGTAGATATTAATTTCATACTTTATATCCAATTGAAATGTTGGCTGACGAAAAAATTAAATTACACATCATAATGCATTGAATGTTGAGTCAATCCACTTTGACATTCTTGAGTGGTCATGACATGTTGTTAAATATTAATATATTAATTTATAATTATAAATTATTTAATTGAATAATCAAAGATAAATTTAAAAGGTTTTAATTTATCTAATCATTATTATGAATTATAATTATAATTTATAATCATTACCAACATATTAGGAACCTAATTGGTCGTAAGAAAAATCAATTTGGATTAAATTGGACTTACTATGAAAATTGGAAACCTTCAAGAATCAAATATGAGATATTTGATTTTATTAAAATTAAAATGTAATTATAACTAGAGTTGGACTTTAATTATAATTTGAATTAAGTTGGATTTAATTATGAAGCCTAAAAACTTCAGAAATCAAATATGAGATATTTTATTTTGTTAATATTAAATTATAATTATAATTATAATTAGACTTTAATTATAATTATAATTATAATAAAAAAGAAATCCTAATGTCTTTTTCTATAAATAAGAAAAGGTATAAGCATTTCTACCTTTTTCATTGAAATAATTAAGCTATTTTTAATATGTGGATATCGTTAGAGACTAAACACATAAATTTTTTGCTATTAACAACTCCAGAAAACATTTTGTATTCAAATATAATTTAACTCGTTTATCTATGCTTCATGTTCTCAAGTTATTCAATTGATGAGATCATAAAATTTTGAAATGTTACTTTTTTCCCTATATTGGTGATTCGATCATGGTTAATCTACTATCAAAAATCAATGATTAATGTTGCATCTTAACCAAATTACATCAATTTAGTGGCTTTGTAATTAAGATATTTATTGCTTCATGTTCTCAAGTTATTCAATTAATGAGATCAGAAAATTTTGAAATGTTACTTTTTTTCCCTATACTAGTGATTTGATCATGGTTAATATACTATCAAAAACATGTATAAATTAGTGATTAATGTTGCATCTTAACCAAATTACATCAATTTAGTGGATCGGTAATTAAGATATTTCCTGTTATAAATCTTTTCTTAATTATCTCCATCGTCCTTATGGCCTAAACTTGACTACTAAGGATCAACCAATAGAGTTTTATTTCGAGGGATCTTCATCTACTTACGTCCAATGTAATTCTTCAGCATACATAATTTACCATGTATTGGGATATGTAAATATAAATATAGATGTCAGTACCTATAATATTCTTGGTATATTTCATGTACCTATTTAGGTCCTATATTTTAAGGATGTATATACTGTATGTAAACCTCTTTTACAAGAATGAGAAGGATACACAAATTCTTTCCCACATAATTATTTATGGTATAAGAGTAGGGAAAAGAAAAAACATTATATTATATTTTATTTTTTTAAAGTGTAGTATAAACACCATAGCTGGAGAAGATAGTAATAGAGGGGACAAGGGCAAAAATTTGTCACCCCTTGATCCTACTTCACCATATTATCTACACCTTTATGACCATCCTGGCATGAATATTTTTCAAATGGTCTTAAAGGGCAACAATTATTAAGAATGGGAGAAGAGTATGCATTATGTTTTTCATGGAAAATGCAAACTAAGCTTATTAAATGGTGTAGTGATGAAACCAAATGATGATGTAAATGAGATCAAGGATAAGTGAAGTGTTAACTCCATGCTTGCAGCATGGGTGTTCCAATTTGTTGAGCCCTCCTTTTGCTTAATGATCACATATTATGAGAGGGTGAAAGAGCTTTGGGGCAACTTGTACCAACACTAACTCTATGCTCGCAGCATGGGTGTTCCAATTCGTTGAGCCCTTTGCTTAATGATCACATATTATGAGAGGGTGAAAGAGCTTTGGGACAACTTGTACTAACACTTTTCCATTGACATTAGACCTTACATTCAATAACGAAGGTTAGATATGGCATATTTATAAACAAAATGGTTAGAATATTATTGTATATTATGGGTGTTTAAAGAAGATTTGGGATGAGCTTTCTACTTATATGAAGGTGAGAGGATGCACATGTGGAAAGTGCACTTGTAACTAGGTTGCTAATTTGAGCTAAGAGCGAGAAGATGACTAGATCCATCAATTTTTAATAGGCTTAGATGATGATTTATATGGAACTCTTCAATTCCAATATCATTGCTCAAGACCCTCTCTTTTACAAGAATAAGAAGGATACAAAAATTCGTGCCCACATAATTCTTTATGGTATAAGAGTAGGGAAAAGAAAAACATTAGCTTTTTATTTTCTTTTTTCCAGTGTAGTACAAACACCATAGCCGAAGACGATAGTAATAAAGTAGACAAGGGCAAATATTCTTTAGCGTTTGATCCTACTTCACCATATTATCTACACCCTTCCGATCATCCTGGCATGAATATTTTCAAATGGTCTTAAAAGGAAAAAATTACTAAGAATGGGAGAAGAGTATGCATAATGCTTTTTGTGCAAAACGTAAAGTAAGCTTCATGAATGGTGTAGTGAAAATGCCAAATGATGATGTAAATAAGACCAAGGATAGGTGGAGTGTTAACTCCATTGTTGCAATATAGGTGCTCCAGTTTATCAAGCCCTCCCTTTGCTCTATGATCCATATTTGGAGAGAATGAAAGAGTTTTGGGAAAACTAGTACCAACAATTTTCCATTGGCGTTAGTCCTTACGTTCAACAAAAAAGGTCAGATATGGCATATTTATAAACAAAATGGTTAGAATATTGTTGTATATTATGGGTATTTAAAGAAGATTTGGGATGAGCTTTCTACTTGTAACTGGGTTTCTAATATGAGCGACACGATGACTGGGTCCATTAGTTTTTTGTGGGTTTAGATGATGATTTATATGGAACTCTTCGCTCCAATATTATTGCTTAAGGCCCTCTCTCTTTGCTAAGCTGAGTCTATACACTCTTGGCTCGAGAAGAACATCACAAAACCATAACAAAAGGGCGTGATACTTAAAGTGAAGTGGTTGGTTTTACGATGTAGGTTGCCTTTTCTAGTCAAGGTGCAATAAGTAGTCGTATTGAGAAGCCTTTTGGCTCTAATTATGGATGGCCTTGGCATGAGGTTAGCTCCAATCGCAAGCTTATAGGCTTATCGAATTGATGGAGTAATGGATTTGGGAAAAACAAAGGAAGTGGGAAAGGAAGAGGAGTTGCTATTGCTTCCACAGCTAGCTATAGCAATAGCGCTATTGGCATTGCTAATGCTACTCAATTAACCGTGGCTTCTTCCTCTGCTTATTATAATTGTCCACCAATTACATTAACCTCTCATGACTACAAGGCTTGTTTTCCTTCTTTAATCGATGATCAATAGGGTATGATTTTTAGCATGTTAAAATCTTTTAATATTAAAAACTCCTCACCTAAAAAGCTCGTAGGTAAGTTATTGTCTTTTCCTTAATAGATATTAGATACCAACACTTCTCATCATATGACTGGTGATAACGACTTGCTCGAGAATCTCTTTGAAATTTTTCCGTCTCCTATCATGTTATTAGATGACACATACTAATGTTATTTAAGAAGGGACATAAGTTTTTGGTGATAATATGAAAATTCAGAATTTTTTATATGTTCATAGTTTAAACTACAATTTGATATCTTTCTCCTAATTGATTAAGAATTTGAATGTATAGTCACGTTTGTTGGATCGCGTATGGCCCGAGTATTCACAATATACTGCGGAAAAGACCATACAACAACATGAAGTATAATCGAAAATACTTAGGATGTATGAAAATACCTTTTTGTCGTGGATTGGTTGTTTCTTTTTTGGATTCCAAGACATTGCAATATGCGAATGCCCTCTACAGGTATCCACACGAGTATGCACGATCCGGGCTGCGGCTATGGTGTGCTAGCACGTCCTGAAACTCTTTCTGAACGCCGCACGATTTTCCTCTCGGATGGTGGCTAGGGTTTTGTATCACAATAATGTCTCTTTCTAATGAGACCTAAGTTTCTTTATTTATAGAGAAAACCTAATCCTATTGAAGCCCAATAAATTTTGGTCCATTATATCTCATATAATAAAAACCCGATAACTTAATTCAATCTAACCCAATAAATATATCCACATATAATTATTCAATGCCTAATAGATTAGGCCTAAGAGAATAAGCCCATATCACATCACTCTTTGTGTGCGACCCTGTAGGCTCATTTGATGTTGGCAATGGGCTTGATCAAACTTCAAAGCCCATAAGTCATATGTTGGCCCCCGAATTCGTTTCTTATTGAATAAGCATGAGTTTTAAATTTTATTTTGAGGTTTAGATTGAATTGTGGTTTGAAGGAGGATTATTGTTTAAATAAATAGAATAAGATGTATTAATTGGAGAAATTGAGTTTAAGTTAGAATATAGTGGGGTGTAGGCAACAATTAAAGAAGAAAATGTACAAGGGCATTGTAGGAAGTTCACTTAAGGGTAAGAGGTTAAAGGCTTATAGTAAGGGGCATTTTAGACTTTGTGTAAATAGATAAGAATAGAAAATAGAAGAAAGAAAAGAAAATAGAAGAGGAAGAAGAGTGATTGTCGTGGGAGAGAAGAGGGAAGAAGAGAAAAATAAGGTTTTGAGAAAAGTTGGAAATCTTGACAAATTTGAGGCTAAAGCAGGTAAGTTTGAGTTGATTTCTTCTTGTTTTGGCTAGATCTACTCATTTATGGCTTGGTTTGATGTGTGATGTTGTGGTTGTTTGAAGAAAGAAAGTGTTTGTGTTTTATGATTTTTTATTTAAGTTAGATTATGATGTTTGTGTGATGTTTGTGTGTTGGATGAGGTTAGAAATAACTTAAATATGATGTTTTAAAGGTTAGATGTGTTGTTTGGGGAGAATGGAAGAGTTTAGAACGAAAGGGAAAAAACCAGATTTTCTGGGTTTTCGGCCGCACATCGCGACGTGCAGTTGCAGACGTCACGACGAGTCTCGGCTGGTACGTCGCGACGAGTAAACGTTTACAAGTCGTAACGTGCGCCAACGTCGCGACATGCGTCAGGCTCCTCGTCGCGACGAGCCCCAGATTCCAGCGCAAATGCAGTTTAGTCTTTTGAGCATAACTTTGGCTGTGCATGTCCAAATGAAGTGGATTTTGATTCGTTGTGAACTAGGGGCATAGGGCTATAAGTTGTATGGAGGAATTGGAGTTCAAATTCAGTCCCTATGAATCTTCTGTTTCAGTTTAAGTTTTAGTTAGGTTGTTAAGTTTTCCTTTCCAAGTTATACACCAAATTGATTGGAATTGTTGGTTGTTGTTCAAGGAACTCAAGTGAGGCAAAACGAGGCAAGATGAGCAAGAGGAAGAATTCGATTAAGCAAGTATCGCGCAAGGAGTCTCAGGTGGGTTACAATTTTATGATTTAGTAATAGACCACTAATACAAATGATTGACATAAATGATTTCAACTACTTCATGAACATGCTTTATGATTTTTTGAATGCATTGAGAGATTGTTACATGCTTACCATGAGTTTAATTGATTGATGAATCATGAAAATGATTTTTGAAAAGGATCAAGTTTCGAAATTTGCCATTTTTGGGCAACAAGCTTACAAGAATGTGAAATACATGTTATGTGGGTCTGTTTTGGTCCATCATGTTGTCAAGTGCACTTTGACTTAAGGCT
>JAOQMR010000213.1:11924792-11939051 GCA_027563865.1 Erythroxylum pelleterianum
TAACAAGGAAGGAAGAGACGGGAAGGATAACGGTGGTGTTAAATGGGAAAGGTGGGAGAATATCATAGATTAAGTAGTCAAGAGTCAGAAATAAAGTGAGAGACAGAGCATATTATGCAAAAGGATGATAAAGAAGAAGCAGAGTGAGAAGATGAAGATAGATATATTTAGATAGGTCCCGCCATCCACTAAACACATTTTAGAGGTGAGACTGAGAACACACACCTTCATTGACAGGTCACAAGAAATTACACGCACATTGGTATTAGGTACTCCCAACTTTTGACTCCCCAGAAAAGGGTTGGCTTGCCAAATTCATGGCAAATTACTCTCTCTCAAAAACAGAGTGGATCTATCCATTAAAACCAGGAAAAAAAGAAAACACATAACAGCTAAAAGTTGGCTCCATTAACATTCAAATTGGAGTCACAATTTATGAAGATCTTTAGCTTATCATTGTTTATGTATTTGATTAGGGTTAATTACTTGACAAATCATTAAGTTTCACCTTTTTAATCACGCTAACGAGTTGTTGATGTGTTTGGCTTATCATACACACATCAAACGGAAAACTAACAGGGTATGGCCATGTAAATATACGTTTTTTTTGGAACATGAAAACCATGTAAAAGATGAAACTTTTTGTTTACTGAGTTTTGTTCAGTTTAAATCTTATTTCCGTTTTATGTTCTTAAAAGTAGAATTGCTGCATACTACTTTTTTTTTTCAGTGGTTTAATATAAATTTATGAATAAAAAAAAAGAAAAACGAGTAAAGAAAGTGGATGCAAGAGATACAAACTTTAGAAGATTGAGAAAAGGACATTAAGTGCCATGATTGAATGCTCTACTAATTACCAAATATCAACTCATGCGTTAAGTCTATAAAGAGGGTGGCATGGGAACCACCCCAAGCAGGAAAAAGAAAACTCAAAAGTTCTATAGCTGCCTGTGCCTGTGCCTCTATTCACTCCGTAGGCACAGGAACTGAAATATTTGTTCCTGCCAAAAGCACCTCCTAGTTCGCCTGTCTCTCGGGTGTCTTATTTTGGTCAGATCTTCTCTTTATTGTCTCTTCCTCAGAGCCTTCCTTTTAGGGACTAGAAGCCCTTTTATTGACAGACTATCAGTGGTAAGAGATTTTGGATGCCAAATTCTTTCAGGTAAAGCAGGTATTTAACTTGACAGAGGGCAATTTGGTGCAGTGGAAACGGACATTTAATGCAGTGGCTAATCCTTGAACAGTGTCCATTTTAAATGCTCTTTGCACATCTATCTGCAGGGTTGAAACGACTCCTGCTAAAAAGCTGTAACTCTTGTTGAAGTACACTCAATTCACTTATCTTTTGCTCTTTGCAAAGTCGAGAAACGAGAACTGCACCGCCTCTCTTTCTGAGGAAAGCAATTAAAGAAGAAGCAGGTCTGTGGGACGGTCGCACATTTGTCCATAAAATCTCTATTTATTTTATCCGAGCTTTCCCATTACAAGTCCCATATTGAACTCCAAAGCCAGGTACTGATAAACTCCAGGTTCTTATCTTCTCCATACCCTGTTTCCTTTTTTTTTTCTTTCTTTTTTGGGTTCTTGTCTCTGGTCTGCCTTAGAAGTTAAAAAGTTTGTGTTACTTTGTGCTGCATCAATTGTTTCAGATCTGCAGAGCAGTGGATCAAAATGTTGCCCCAAAAGGAAGCAGAGGAAGTCATGGTATCTACATTCACTGAGACTGAATATGAAGAGAAAGAGGAAGAAAATAAAGATCAATCCTTCTTTAGCTTCAAAAGCCTTCTTTGGCATGGTGGTTCAGTATATGATGCCTGGTTTAGCTGTGCATCAAACCAGGTAAAAAACAGAACCCTGAGGACTTCTGCTCATACAACTTAAATGCAGTTTCTGCTCAGGGATAATGGATTCTTTTTTCTTTTTTCTTTTTACCGTTATCGTGGTGGCCACAGGTTGCTCAAGTTCTGCTGACACTTCCATATTCTTTCTCGCAAATGGGGATGCTTTCAGGCATAATTCTGCAGATATTTTATGGTATAGTTGGAAGCTGGACTGCTTATCTCATAAGTGTTCTCTATATCGAGTACCGAACCAGGAAGGAGAAGCAGAATGCTAGCTTCAAGAACCATGTCATACAGGTTAGCATTCCAAGAAGAGCCTTAAAATGAACTAAGCAAGTATAATTAAAATATTTGCATGAAGTATGATTCCAGGTATATCAATCTGATTTTGTCTGAAATTTGGAGCTGACAGTGGTTCGAAGTGTTGGATGGATTACTGGGTCCAACATGGAAAGCTGTGGGTTTAGCCTTCAACTGTACATTTCTTCTCTTCGGTTCTGTTATTCAGCTTATAGCATGCGCAAGGTCAGTTCTTTCCCCCCTCTCTCTTCTCCTCATCTGTTTTATGTTTAAATATTGATGTTATTGGTGGGCAACAACAGCAACATATACTACATAAATGACAAGTTGGACAAGAGGACGTGGACGTACATTTTTGGGGCGTGTTGTGCAACCACTGTGTTCATACCCTCTTTTCACAACTACAGAATTTGGTCTTTTCTTGGCCTTGGAATGACCACTTACACTGCCTGGTACTTGACCATTGCAGCTCTAGTCCACGGCCAGGTAACTTTAAGCTAAAATCAAAAGTGAACACTTACATCGGATTTTTGCTTTTGTGCATCCTTTTTCCAAATTTGACTGATCTCAGGATGAGGGAGTGACTCACTCGGGCCCAAAAGGATTGGTTCTTTATTTCACCGGCGCCACCAATATACTTTACACTTTCGGTGGACATGCCGTTACTGTGTAAGTACTGCGTTTCTTTACTCTCTTCTTATTCACCGTTGGATTTCTACTGCTTCTCATCTTGATGAGGTCTATTTAAAGCAAATAATGGACTGTTAGTTTGGTGTTGGTATTAATAATGATAAGGGTTAAGTAACTTTACAGGGAAATAATGCATGCAATGTGGAAGCCTCAGAAATTCAAGTACATTTATCTTCTGGCAACCTTGTACGTCTTCACCTTAACAATCCCATCAGCAGCTGCCGTGCATTGGGCTTTTGGGGACAAACTGCTCGACCACGCAAATGCCTTCTCTCTTCTACCTCGCTCTAGATGGCGTGACGCTGCAGTTGTTCTAATGCTAATCCATCAGGTTCTTCCCATTAAACTTTTTAATAATGGTCTACTGTTCCATCAGATTCTTAAATTTTGTTTTGTAGCTATTTGACCATGGTTGATTTTGTTCTCAGTTTATAACATTTGGGTTCGCATGTACACCGCTGTATTTTGTATGGGAGAAAGTGGTGGGGATGCATGATACCAAGAGCATATTTTTGAGGGCACTCACTCGATTACCTGTGGTGATACCTATATGGTTCTTGGCTATTATATTCCCTTTCTTTGGCCCCATCAATTCAGCTGTTGGGGCTCTTCTCGTCAGCTTCACTGTCTACATCATCCCTGCTTTAGCTCATATGCTCACTTACAGATCCGCTTCTGCTCGACAGGTAAAATTGTCTAATGCCTTATTCCACGTTTTGAACTCGGTTAACTTGGTGACAAATGTTGAGCTTGGGAGAGGGACACAGTCAAAGACAGTTAGTATCATTATTGTTAAAAAGATGTCACGTAAATAGTTGGGGAGCTAATCTTTAAAGCAACAGTTAGATGATTGGTCAAAAATTTGGTCAGAGTTTTTAGAACTCACTTCATAATCTAGGGTCTAGACCCACCATGGGAGCTTTATTGGCTGGAACTTAGACAAAGATCAGGTTGGTGGCATTTCCTTGTCATTCAGCTATAGTTTTACCCTTATGTACTAACCATACCTTGGAAATAGCTGGCAGGACAGGAGCTCACCTGCCCTGCACTTTCCCTTGACAATTAAATCCTGAAACGACATCGTTTTCTGAAATGCAGAACGCAGCTGAGAAGCCACCGTCTTTCCTGCCCAGCTGGACGGCAATGTATGCAGTTAATGCATTTGTGGTGGGTTGGGTCCTCGTGGTCGGCTTTGGATTGGGAGGATGGGCTAGTATGTCCAATTTTATTAAACAGGTTGACACTTTTGGTCTCTTCGCTAAGTGCTACCAGTGCCCGTCTTCTTTAGCTGCTGCCAAACATCACTGAGTTTTTTAATTTTCACTTTTCTACCATGTTTTGCTGCTACTTTTTACAACTACTAGGAGCCTTTCTAAATGAATATTGCCTTAATGCTGTATTTCAATTACAAACTAATACTTGTGTTATCTACATGTGTCGTTTTCTTTTTCTTGAGATAAAATTTCAAGTCTATTACTTATTACTTAAACCCATAGTTTATATTACTAATTAGTGAAGGTATAAGATTATATCAAAGTGAACTTGGCCTTTAAGGTAACAATTATCGGTCGAGACATTTGAAAAAAATTGGAAGAGACCATTTCTATTTAGGAAATTCTTAAAATCTTGCATTATTCTGTTTGTTGCGTTTCTGAGTTTAATGAGTTTTAGTCAATGTTTTATAATTATTAGACCGAACATTGAATTGGTCGGATGAAAGGTTTAAAGTTTAAAGATTCAATCGGTGGTAAATTGCTATAAAATCGGTATATAATAAATAAGAAGTAAAATTTATAAGAATAAGTAAAAGTAAAATATTTTATTGAAATAAAAATATATTAATGTCTATTATTATATAATGAACTAATAATAAATAAATATGAATCTAATATAAAATTTAAAATGGCAATAAAAATTAAAACTATATTTTTAAAGGAGATTGTGTTTCATCATTATCAAAAATTTCAAATTTTCTAACGCTATTTAAAGATTCGTAAAATATGTTTTTATTCAATGTATTTGTATTAATTTCTTCTATTGCATTAAAATAAATTACAAATTAGTAATATATGAAATTATGCTCAATTGTAAACTTGTAATAGAGTATACTTAACTTAAATATGATTAAAATAAGATATAAACTGATCATTAGTAGATGTTCTTAATTCAATCGTTGTGACAAAACATTTTCTTCATAAATCGTCTTTTCAAAGTTCATTATAATCAAGATCAGACGATCGTTCTTTTTTTTTGATCCAAACATCAGTATGTTCAATACAATCAATATTAACCAGATCGTATATTCTCTTCTTACTAAGCGTTCTGAATACATAATAGAGAAATTATAAAGTTAATAATCAAAATAAAATTATTGAAATAAAAATAAAGCTATAAAATACATGTTCTTTATTCTCAGATTATAAGTAACGTAAATAAGGTCATAAGTCTTCGATGTTCCAAAAGATTTCGCTTCTTTGTATGAGTACGTTCAAAAATACTTCAATTTCATTCACAACCTGATCCAGAAGTTGTTTGACTGAGTAACCTAATAGCGAGTTTTCTTATTATTGGAGCACTGTCACCAAATAATTTCCACCACTTATCCGTATTTTAAATTAATAGTTATGATAAAAATATATATTATTAATAAGTAAATAATGAATTAAAAGTATAAAACTTACCTGGCTATATTTTTTATCATAAATTCTCTCTTTGCTGATAATCTAGCAAAACTCTCTAAACCTTCATGATATAATTTAATTTCATTTATCTCTTATGATTGATCTCTTATGATTGCTCTTTAATCAAGAAAATACCTTTGTATTCAATCACATCAAACAAATCACCCATAATATTAATTGCACGTGCTTCTCCACTATATAAGCAATAGGGATTGAGGAACAAAAGCTGCGAAGTGGATTTTTTGAGTAAGATGCTTATCTCATCGTCGATCAATAATATTTATATAAGATTTGTACAATTTCTCCTTCCCTTGAAAAAGATTTATAATTATTTTGTGAGCTATATACATACCATCATATATATATCCCAAAGATGGCTTCTCACGTAACAGCCCAGGCCACCCGCTCACAAATATTGTCTGCTTTGGGTTGTTCTTTAGGCCAAATCTCTCACAGTTTTGCTCTTCCCACCCTTAGGAAAACGCGACTTGAGGGGGAGAGGTATCCATACCCTTATAAGGCGTACTTCGTTCCCCTCTCCAACCGATGTGAGATCTCATAATTTACCCCGTTAAGGCCCAACATCCTACACTGGCACAATAGTTCGGGAACCGGCTCTGATACCATTTATAACAGCTCAGACCACCCCGCCCACAGATATTGTTTACTTTGGATTGCCCCTCGATCGAAGGCCCTTACGATTTTGCTTTTCCCCCTCAGACGCGTCTTCCCGAGTGTGAGAAGGGCAAAACTGTGAAGGGCTTGGAGCCCAAAGCGGACAATATTTGTGGAAGGGTCATCTAGGCTGTTATAAGTGGTATCAGAGCTTGTTCCCAACCCGAAGTGCTAGCTTAGGATGCTGGGCCCTAAGAAGGGGTGGATTGTGAGATCCCACATTGGTTAGAAAGGGGAACGAAGTACACCTTATAAGGGTATGGATATCTCTCTCGCATAGATGCGTTTTTTCAAGAGTGGGAAGAGCAAAACCGTGAGAGGTTTGGCCTAAGAGACAACTCAAAGCAGACAATATCTGTGGGTGGGTGGTCTGGGCTGTTACATCTCATCTGAATCAACAATCCTCAATAGCCTTATAAGCAGAGCCACAATCTTCACAATGATCAAGCAAACATACCAAAATTTATTATCTAGAATAATAGCACAAATTTCATTTCCTTTTCACTCTTTGATAATTTATGACCTGAAAAGTGTTTACTTGTCCCTAAATTTTGAAGTAGTGCTTATGTTCATAAACACTTTTCAAAGTAATAAAATGTAGTTGCAAGCTTAGTAGCAGCAGGGCGCACGATCTTAACCTAATCTTTTTGCTTTCTTAACTAAGGACAAAAACGTGACATGATTATACACAAAAATTGTGATCTTAGATGTGCATGAAGCAAGACTAGAAATATAGCCCATACCATCAATATCTTTTAAAATAAGATTTATACAATGAGCAACACATGGAGACCAATAAATATGCCCATATTTTGACTGTAATAAGTACCCAACTGATACATAATTAGCTTCATTATCTGTAACAAAATGCATAACATTCTTTGGTCCAACCCACTCGATAGTTTCAGAGAATAATTCAAATAAAGCATTAGCGCTTTTTTTATCATGTCAGAAGCATCAATAGACTTGATAAAAGTTGTTCCAATATTACAATAAACCAAGAAATTAATTAAGGTTCTTTGTCTTTGATCAGTCCACCCATCTGCCATAATAGTGCATCCTGTTGATTCCCAACTAGATTTATATGTATTCACAATTAATTGACATTCCTTTTTTAAATCTTGAAGCAGAGGCACACACAACTCGTAATAAGATGGTACCTTAAATCCTGGACCTATTTCTGTTGCAATATCAATTGCTTCTTGAAAATACAGTGAATTTAAAGCATTTAAAGGAATACATGAATGATAGAACTATCTAGCCCATGCTCTTTTACATTGCAAAACAACATCCTTATCAACCATAAAACTTTTTAGGATAGGTTGAGAACCAAGATTAGTTCTTGAAGAAAAATAAGAATCTATATCAATATTAGCTTTTCCTTTTCCTTTATCTAATAATTGTGATGTTTCATCATCTCCAAAAGATATATCACGAGCCTCTTTATTTTCCTTTTTTTAAAATTGTTGCTTCAAATATTTTCCAATCATATCACATATATCAAACGGTACTTTTTTGCAAGAAGCAATATTATCCTTAATACCAGTAAGATGTTATTTCTCTAAAAATTGATCCCCCTTAAATATTCTACCGCAAATTATATAGTTATATTGATATTCCCATCAGATGCTTGAGAAGAAGAAAAATAATTCCATGCTGAATCAGGCTTATCATGAGTAGATGATGATTCCATATTCTTCATTATGATTTATCTTAAAAAGTACAAAAAATAATTGGGAATACTATTGAGGGAAAAAGTATACAACTTAAATAATTCTCATTATTAATTGTAATAAAGAAGACCAACAGCAACACAACAGATACACAAAAGACCAACAAATGTTATTCATTTATTAAACTTTGCTCTAGCAATTGCTTCACTTCAAATAGCCTAATTGAAATATTGTTAGTTTTCAATTTTGGTGCTTTAGATCAACAAACTGAATAGTTGAAAGAGTATATATAACCCAACTATCAAAACTAGAAATTGATATGAAATATAGTTCTAAATATTACAAAAATTTGTAAAAAAAAAAGTTGGGAGTTCTTTTTTTAAATAAAATTTTTAAATATTCATTCTTTTCCATCAAATAAAATTATTTAAATTAAAAATGCCACTATTGGTTGATCAGTAGCACTCATATGATCAACCGATGTCGCTTTTAAAATTTTGATCATTCTTTTTGTTACTCTAAAAAAATTCGTATGCTAATAAAAAGGCTTAAAACAAAGAAAAAATTACAGATTAAATACAAGAAACAATAATTAAACTATATGATAGACATAAGGCATAAATTTCAAGAGTCTTACATGTATTGTTAATACTAATCACTTATACTTGTTCGTAGAATAAGTTAAGCTTATGACATATAACATGTGTATGTACTTGGAAGTGAAATAAATGACAATCTAATCAAATGTTTGCTTAAAGTGAAGCAACATATAGACAGACAACCCATTTCATTATATTAATGCTTAAAACATAGGAATTCAAGTATTCCAACTCTATATATGTCATTTTAACCCACATATTGCAGTAAAACAAGCTTAGATACATATTCACGACGCAATGCTCGTAGACAATAACATGATCATAGAGCAAAACAAATTAGGTCTGAGCATAGGAGATCTCCAGAGCGTTTACAAGATTGTAAGTTGGATCTTTTAATAATACCCTTTGGAATGCAAATGTAATCGAAAATTAGAATCCCATTATATATTTTTAATTTTCTTGTTTAATATAAACCAAAACGGAGTACAGGGAATGGAATTGGTAAAAGAAGAGCACACTGAAACTAATGATATGCCCTGAACTAAAACGAGAATAAATGTATACATGTACACTTACTAAATATTTCTCATATTCAAATTGTACGCATTTCCCAAATCATGGGAAAAGGATGTCATCATGTCTAAATATTGCACGTGTTTTGCAAAAACTGAATTAAGGAAGTTTATTTTAGTGAATAAAAATTAAAACTGAAAGTTGTGGAACAACTTGGTTTGGTTTTAGTTTAGATGCAGTTGACTATTTCTATTTGGGGAAGCCTTTTATTTAAGGTACGAATTGAGTTGTACTAATCAAAACTTTGTCCTTTTGCCTGAAAATTTAAGCTTCGATATCTTCTGATACTTCATTAATTAATATAAAGCATGAAATGCACTTGTTTAAAGATTTGATCAACTCTTCTTAGGGATTCCATCTGTGTTCGTTCAGTGAGTAGAGATTCCTAGGATCCATAGAACTGTACATACCTGATATCCAACTGGTGAAACTCTGTCCTTTATGATACCCAAAACGCTTTCTAGCTTTAAGAAGCTCACGCTTGCTATTATATCGACATTACAGCCCTGTAGCATAATGCATGTTAGAAACATTCTTCCACTCAACCTACAATGCAAGACATATTTAATTTGGCTGACTTCTCACGTCAAACTCTATCAACTCTCAATAAGGTTGTCAAATGATCTCTTAAAATTAATGATTTAGCAAGACATGTGCACGGATTGGTCATGTTATGTGCTCTAGTAAGGTGTAAATTGTGTTTAAAGTTGAAAGTTAGCTGGTATATTAACTAGTAGAAGTGTACTAGCATTTATTCTTAAAGATATACTTTAGCCATCTATCAAGAACAAAATGACCCATTATTATTAGAACATAGAAAAAGGTACTTGATAGATCAAGCATTAGCACAACCACAAGAGAAATGAATGTTCGTCACCCATTTTAGGAGATGAGTACAAACTAATACTTCCCGAGAACTGAGTTGTCTCAATATAGTAACAACCTTGTCATGAATATGCCTTAAGAGATATTCAACTAACGATCCAAGTCTACTTTACGGGTTCACCAACCTTGTACAATAGAGAAGAAGGCATAGAATCAAGTAAACAATTCGAATAATAATGCCTCAAGCTTTGCTAATGTAATCATGTTATTTTGAGTACCGTAGGAATCAACTTAGTTTGCTATAAAATTTACAATACGTTCTAATTCAAATGGAATATTTTTGTTGTTGAACCAAATAAATGGTAAAATATTTTGTGCTCTGCATATTATTCTACTATATTTGTAGCACTCACATACCCTCTAGAAGGATATATGGACGTTATACAAAACATTACAAACAAACCAAAGCATACGAAATCTTCCCTAAAACATTTCAGGCAAACATACATGATATTACATTGAACTTAATACAAACTTGTTTTAAATCCCAATCCAAACTGAGATATAGTTATTACAAACTTACAAGCACATTCACATTTATACATATAAAATACAAGCCAAAATCAAACTCAAAATTACATTATGATCAAAACAAATGTCAGACTCCTCTGGTCATTACGGTTGATTTGTCCCAGTCTTTGCAAATGTCTCTTAGAAACTACACGGGACAAATCCACCGTACTAAGCATATAGCTTAGTGAGTAATAACTAAACTATGCATAAACTGACAATTAATCATACTAAATCAAGTTATAGCATAAGCATTCATTAAAAGTTTGTCTTAATGAACAATTCAGACATCATGAATTTTCAAAGTAGTTTACATAGATAATAGAACTAAGTATCAGGAGGCATAATCCCTTCAGATCAGAACATAATTTTGTTTATATCAAAATCAAACATATTTAGATTTATTTACTTTTTTCTTATTCAATCAATAATAACCATTAACCTAGCTTATTAAGTTTGTATATGATTTGTAATTTACCTATAGTCCTTATGGGATCAACTTGTATTTGCACGTACTAACAACAACTACACCGTATACTTAATGGTAGAACATATAATCTAATTCCAACCTTATAAATCCTAAATTACAAATTAGTATTTATAACTTATAATTAGTGGATGTTTGTACTAGAACTAATTTTCTACTTATAATGATATTTTACTTCTACTAATTCCTTCTATTTTAATTAATTTGTGATCTTATTTTATTCACATAATCATTCTAGTTTCTTTATCTAAAGATCTTTACAAAGCTAATTATAACCCAATATTAGGATAGACTCCCAATAACTAATTGAGTTGCTTCTAAAGACTGAGATTTTGATTAAACTTGCTTAAACCCCATCTTAACCCAATGCAATATGTAATAACCGTATAAATTCCCCCAATCACTCTATCAGAATGTTGAATGCCTTCTCCTTTCACATATATTTTATGACTAAACCACTTTTCAGATTAATTAATAATCAATAAGTAGTAAGGAAGAAGATATTTTTTAGCGCAAGGTAAGGTCAGTAATATTAGCTCGATTTAACTCCTTTCGGTCCAAAATCAATGAAATAAATTTAAGTTATTCAAGGTTCAAATTTGGGGTAACTTGAAGTTCAGATTGAAAGTTAGAAAGTTCTAATCCCTCACTAACAAAAATGATATCAATTTAATATAATTGACCAAAACAAAATTATTTTGATTTATAAATTTAATAATATAAAATAAAATAATATCATTTTAATAAATATTACTAAAATATTATCATTTTAGTATGATTTGAATCTGATTGAACTTGAAAAACTGGAAATAAGCATCGGGCTGAGTTAGGCCTAATTTAGGGGGAGTTAGTGCTTTTTTATTCCATATGGTGTAACTAAATATTTTTCACTAATTCCTAATAATGAAAAATTATTAAACTATAAGCCCTTCTACTTACTAGTTTCATTAGATAAGAAAATTACGTGTAAATCCAACTCTCTCGTGCTTTTAGGTTGGCACAAAACATTCAAAACTTTTATCTTGACTTTGCGATGTCGAAATCTTCTATTTTCAGCATCTAGCAAACACGATGTAGATTTGACAACTTAATTTGAACATAAAATGCTTGCTTGCTAAGAAAGTAGTTGAATGACAGAAGAGTTGTATTCACCAGTTTGCAAAATACAAGAGTTAATATACAATTGTACACGAAATCTAACTCTATCTTACAGCTAAGGATATTAAATTTAAACTTCCTATTTTGTAGCTAATAAATGCCAAGAATCAATCCTTAATCAGAGCAACCATGTTAGCAAGGTCAATATGGTTGAGCAATACACGTGCATGTGTATGACCTACATGCCCCCCTCAAGCTTGGTAGTTGAAACAACTACCAAGCTTGGATAGATTATGAATGAACAATGATTTTGGCAGCGGTTTGGTGAGTGCATCAACGAGCTGGTCATGAGCAATAACATGAACCACACTAAGCTGTTGTTGCAAGACCTTGTTACGAACGTAGTGAAAGTCAACAGCAACGTGCTTCATTCGAGTGTGAATTGCTGGATTGTGACTCAAGTATAACATACCAACATTATCACAGAGGACTGTAGGAGGTCGAGGAAGAGTTATACGCAGCTCATGAAGCAAGTTTTGCACCCAAACTACCTCAGAGACAGCATTCGCAACAGCTTTGAACTCAGCTTCAATCGAAAAGCGCGCTATCGTTTGCTATTTTTTGGACGTCCAACCCATCGGATTGTTGCCAAAGAAGAGAATATGTCCAGAGGTAGAGTTTCTTTCATCTACGTCTCTGGCCCAATCAGCATCGGAATACATGGACAAGGTGCGATTACACTCCTTTTACAGATGCAAGCCGTAGTGACAGGTACCGCGAAGATATCTTAGCACTCGTTTAAGTGCTTTCTAATGTAACTCAGTTGGCGAATGCATGAACTGTGACAACTTATTAACAGAGTAACTAATGTCCGGTCGTGTGAGTGAGAGGTATTGCAATTTGCCAAGCACCTGGAGAAACCGTGTAGCATCACAAGCGACTGAACCATCAACCAATTTCAGGGAAGAGGAGCTGCTCATGGGTGGCAGCAGCGTTGCACTCATGCATATTCTCTGCTTGCAGTAAATCATTAATATAACCAGCTTGGGACAAGGAGATGCCATGAGATGTTCGAACAACTTCGATGCCGAGAAAGTAATGCAGACTACCCAAGTCTTTAATCGAGAAGCGTTGTGCAAGAGAAGCAATGATCCAAGTGACAGCTGAGTCATTGTTCCCTATCACAATTATGTTATCGACATAAACAAGAACAACAAGGTGAACAGGTCCAGAGTGTATAATAAACAAAGAGGGATCCGATTTCGATTTCATAAAACCAAGAGACAACAGATGCTGAATAAGAGCCATATACTAAGCCAAAAGAGCCTATTTCAGTCTATAGATCGCTTTTCGGAGCTGACAGACATAATCGGCTTTGTTTGAGCATTCGTAGCCAGGCGGTTGAGCCATATATACCTCCTCGTGCAGCTTGCCTTGTAAAAATGCATTATTCACGTCTAGTTGCCGAAGGACCCAATTTTGATTTACTGCTATCGACAGAACCAAACGTATAATTGTCGGCTTGACCACTGGACTGAAGGTAGAGTGATAGTCAATGCCAGGGCGTTGAGTGAACCCTTTTGCAACCAGCCTGGCCTTGTATCTGTGAATGGAGCCATCTGGTTTCTGTTTTATCCTGAAAAGCCATTTACAAGCCACAACATTTTTGGTTGGATCGCGAGGAACCAGAACCCAAGTATTAGTTTTTATTAAAGCATCATACTCAGCCTTCATGGAATCACGCCATTCTTGGTATTTCATGGCCTGCTTAACCGTGGAGGGTATGACAGAGGGTGCAGTAGTGGCCAGGTAGTTGTGTTTGATTTTTGGCTTGTATATGTTGTTTTGTGAGTGTGTTACTGGTCGACGATGGACATTTTGTGTTAGTGTAAGTCGACTTGGACTCTCATGTAAGTCGACTTACACATGCACAGTACTATAAGTTGACTTGGATTCTCCTGTAAGTCGACTTACACTTGTACAGTACTGTGAGATTGTTAGAGTAGTGCCCTAAAGGCAATCGCTTTCAGCGCGTTTTGTACAAAGTTGTCTTTATGAATAAATAAAGAAAGACATATTTCATTACTTTGGCGTTCATTATTTATGAACTGATGGATATTGATCTATAAGAAAATTAATGAAGTCCATGATATATGACATAGCATGAAGGAATTATGATGTGATCATACTACTGAGATTCCTATCATGTGCAATTATGTCAGTATCTAAATTATCCCTAGTCATAGG
>JAOQMR010000213.1:12006680-12019140 GCA_027563865.1 Erythroxylum pelleterianum
TCTTTTTTTCCCAGGTGGGTTTCCTTTGAAATCGCAAGGCCTTTGCTTGATAGAAAGCCATATGTTGTCTTGTCAGATAGTTCACTTTTGCAAAATGGAGAGTCCTTCCTGCATGTTCCCGAAAATGAGGTGGGAGAGCTGCACAATGAAAATGGTGATGAGAACAGGAATGATCCTGCGATGGATGAGGATGAAGAAATGATAGAATCAGAATTTGAAAGCTCTGATGATGAGTTAGATCCGGAAATGGGTGATCAAACACCAAATGAACTGGGAAATGAAGATTTAGGTGGTACTTTAATTGGGATGATGGGATCTCGTCTCAGATACAAGGTATAAATAATAATTAATTAAATGAAACATGAAGTATAAATTCGATGGTTTCGATGAATAAAGGGGGTCATGAATATTATATTGTAAAACTTGTTTATCATTCGAACTGACTTTTCTCTATTACCTAGATGCAATATTCACGCCATTGTTGATTTTGTTAAAGGATGTACAACGAGCATTTGGTACCAATGAAAGGAACTACTTGGAAGCACAGCTGCGTAGATATAAGCGAGTTGTGGGTGCGGAACTGTCTGAGCGCATAGTCTATTCACTTCGCTGATACGATTCTTTCAATGTGTTTTCTTGGTTCTCAAAATACATGACAGATGCATGTTCTTCTCAGCTGTGATGCAGTCTTGGGTTCCAAGCCGATGTGCATTCTCTCAGTTTGAGCCATATTCTTCAGCATTGTGAAATCATGGACGATCTTCTTGGACATTTCATCATAAATTCGATCATTGCTGTGTTCCTAACTAAATTCATGCTTATGAGTTATAGGAATATCATACGTTTGCCTCTGCGGTAAACGGAAATTGCTTTTGTTTATGGATTATGGTTACTTCTTTGACAACGTACGAACGTTTTGCATATCATATGAATGTGAGTTCGCTTCTACTTTTCCTCTCGTCTTCCCCTATATTTGCTTCTACTTAGGTCTCGTTCTATTGCCTTCTCTGGAGTTTCCGTCGAAGTTAGGTAAAGCATCCTATGCCTGGATCGTGTTTCCGATGTAACCAAAATTTTCAAAAAGCTCCAAACTTAAAATATCCTTTACGGTAGCTGACTTCGTTTGTATGGAAGCCAGAATGGAAGATTTGAATGTAGCAT
The DNA here is from genome assembly GCA_027563865.1 of Erythroxylum pelleterianum. NCBI lineage: Eukaryota > Viridiplantae > Streptophyta > Magnoliopsida > Malpighiales > Erythroxylaceae > Erythroxylum > Erythroxylum pelleterianum. Next base: position 12,007,842 of record JAOQMR010000213.1, read on the forward strand.
TGGGCTTAATAGGAATCTATTGAAACAGAAAGCCCAATAAATTATTCTTTAGTTCATGGGCATACAGCGGGAATCAGCAATTTCAATCTACCGAATCCAATACACTCGAGTCTCTCTGCCGTTGTTTATTATTATTATTTCTCTTTCCTAGTGCCATGAGGTCTACATAAGACATATACGACAGTGACAACCTTTGATTAGCTCCAAATTGCGATCACTTGTCAGCGTCGGAGAGTTGACTTTCCTAATTTGCCTGTCTGTGGAAGTAATCGTATTACGTGTAAAGAGGAACACATCTGTGTGTTAATCTTAATTATTCGCTTTCATTGGTCGAAGAAGAAATGACACCTAAAATGACTGGGCTGTAGCAGTCTACCGCGAAAACATTATGATTTGACCACCAAGCCAGCTCATCAGGGTTCATAAAATGATCTCCAGTTATCTATTTGTACACGAAAAGCAAATGTATTCTTCCCGCAATTTGGAAGGTCTTTGTTCTGAAAAGAACAATCCTGCAGTCTTCCATATCAAAAAGAGACAATATTTTTAACAGTTTAAGTCATCTTTACAAATATTAAGGACCATTTAGATTTTAGTTGTGTGACCTTTCAGTTTAATTGACTAAAATTCACCAGTGGCAGCATATACAAAAACCAACAGCCTTCCCCCCTGAATTTGCAATCAAATATTAACCAATTGTTGTGTCATTAACATAAACCGACACTTTCAGAGAAAGATGAACTGAATTAGGATCAACAATCAATGTTTCAAATCAGGTAGTGAAGCAAGATACTAAAGCTGTCAGAACAAGGATTTCAGTTCTATCATTCACAAGAGTTAAAGAAGTGGAGGAGAAAGAATTTACAGTTGGGAATGACAATTGATCAAGCATCATCTCCATCACTTGCACCAATATGCATTTCATGACTGCTGCAATAATTGCTTCCATCAGGACCAGACACCTTAAACCTGCTCAACATCAACACCCATAACATCTTTAGTCGTGTATGATTCCTATCTAGAATCCTAGACTTCCTCTGAAAAAACAAGTGCATCACTAACCGCTCTAGAACAGATTTTCCTTCCTTGTACTTCTGGTTGCTCTCATAGGCAGTTTCCTGCAAGAACCATCAACTTAGCTAAAACCAAAAAAGCATTCACAAACTAGAATTTTATTGCCCTGGTTATCTTACATATTTCCACCCCACAATTGACCCACACACGATGCAAAATATATCAGCAACTGTATGCAACCCCGTCATCATCATTCTTTCCTCTAGTTTTCCAACTGAAGTGTTAACTCTGTCAAACAAGGAAAGATGGTTAAACAAAAATAAGTGATGAGGGACTAGTCATTCATTTTGGCCTGTAGACACGTTTGGCTGAGATAACAGTCACCTGTTTTCTACCCAGTCCACCAAGTAACCATAAAACTATATACATGCAGTTATCCCATTATGCATCATCCATCTCCGCCTGGATTTTGAGATATATGGAACGATACAACAGCAGAAAGACACTGACTGGACGTCAGCTATTGCCTTTTTTGTTTCATCAACACAGATTTGCATTTTAACAAAATGAAATGAGGATTTGCCAGTGCAGATGAGAACTAACAACATATGCATGCAACCGTTAGCATTGTGTAATCAACTCAAATTATATTAAGTACAAGAAAAGTAGAAAATTAAATTAAGGCTGTAAACTAAAGGTTAATTTCTTAAAAGGCACCTATTAGCAATGTGTAATCAACTCAAATTATATGAAGCACAAGAAAACTAGAAAATTAATCTTAATTTCTTTAAAGGCACCCCAAAGTCTTAGGGTTATTCACTGAATTTGTGATGGTGTCTACTTGTTGATGACGTGATAGGAAGACAGATTCCTCAAGACAAGAAGTACTTACACCTTACTGAAGAGATAAGCTTTTCCATGCCTGCAGCGGAAATCCTGAATAAAGAACACAGGGAAAACAGGAAGTCAGATTGTGTTGGGTATGGTATCTCCAAGAGTCATATTGTCTATTGCGACACATAAGGCCTACATTTGTATATCACATTACGCTTACTAATAAATGGCCATGCATAACTGTTGAGAGAATTAAGTTCATATATATGAAAACAATGACCAGACGATACGAAATAGTAATATCCATTTTACATGCGATTTAATGCATGGGAAACTATGTTTATAACAATAGATTATGGCGCTGCCCTGTATGGATAAAGAAACACAGTTATACTCAGTAAGCTTCAAAGTACAACTTAATCCATTAAAGGGACTCGACGTAGGTCCATATCAGTCCAATCTATGAAATCTAATCTCTAGCATACAGTCGGAGGTGGAGAAAAGAAAAAGGGCAATGGTCTACAATGTAATCAGAATATAAAAGAATGTCACATCCTTATCAAACATAAAAACAAGCAGAAAACGCACCAAACAAAAACTCAAGGCTATCACCAACAATAGTCAGCTATAGATTCAATCATAAACCAAAATAACAAATATGTGATTAACCAATTGAATCATGCAAGGACACAACAGGAATGTTAATGATCTTTTTGCTTACGTTCTCCAGGATCCATAGTTGGCCAATGGGGACACAATCCAATATAAGAAAACTAGTAAACTATGAACTCAACTTCCAAAACAACCGAGATTGCAACTCAATTAACCATCACAGTAACTTAAGCGTCATCTAACAATCCAAAAATAGAAACTTCACCCTGTTGGGTTTTCTTCTATAATTTCACTAGTACGGACCAAAGGAACCAAGAAGTAAATCACCAGACAACATCTTTAACATAAGTTTAAATTGATGATCTCCTTGAAAAAAACACGTAATATAACCACTGATCAAAAACATCCGCAATTAGATTATAGTTGACTTATTCTCCATCCAACCCACCTACATTAGGATCAGTGCATGAACGTATCGAAACGTGCACTTAACCCATCAAGGATCTCGTCAAAGAAACAACCACTTAAAACAAACAAAATGAACAACACCCAGATGAGAATTCCAGCAGATTATAAAAAGAACTAGAAAACCAATCAATCGGAAGGTAACCGACAGATACCTTAGAAACAATATCTTCAGAGAGAGCAAGATGGGTTTTGCAGTGCTTGCAACTGTAGATCTTCCCTTCTAGACTCACCACAAATAGCCTTCCCATTTCGTCCCAACAAGATCTTCAGACCAAAACCTTTCAGCAGTGAAAATCGAAACATATATGCCAAATAAATTTTTTTTATAAACAATAACTAGCACATGGATATCTTCTGAATTCTTTTGACGGATTGCGTTACCTGTTCTTTCTTCTATTCTTCGTCTACTTCTAGTATCGTGTTTTTTCTTGTTCTTGGTGCATGAAATGCGAGAAATTTGGGCCAAGAAGTTATCAACGTTTCGCATTTATATTGCCTTTTTCTCTGCTAAAGTGAAACCTGACAAGACGTGCATTATACGGGGTTTTTCTTTTTCTTAATTAAAATAACGTCTTATCGGATTCCATTTATAGTTACATTATATATATACACATATACATATACACATACATGCTAATGCTAATGGGTTGTAATAATAAATAACAATCTAGGAAATTAAAATAACTAAAACACAACCGTTCTGTTCCATTTTGGGATGTATCGCAATTGAAGCATCTTATCATTTAAGTTTCTGATTAGAAAATTACAGTACTAAAATTCGTCATCAATCACCCTTTTATAGTTTTAATCAAACGACAGTATTGTATAAAAAATATATTGACGATAAGTCTTTTATAGTTTTAATAATTGCTTACAAGTTTCTTTTTTTCTGCACGTCTCTTTCAAATATGTTAGAATTTTAATTAAAAAAATAATCAGTTTGATATTCAATAATACGTAAAACTTAACATGAACCTTAATTTTAAGCCCAAGATCCACCATGAACTTGTATAAACGGAGATAATATCAAAAAATACTTATTTTGTTATCCATAACTAGATCAACAAACTTCTCATCTACTTGAAGAAGTTCTTGGATTATAAGCTTTTTAATGTATAAATGAGCTTCTGCAACTTCCTTTACACGTTATTATCTTTCTACACCTTTCTGAACGAGTGAACCTCCTAACAAGTCACAGTAACCTTACGTTCATAAATTTCTATGAGTATGCTAAATCACAAGCTCAATAAGTACATATGTCTATACTAATAAGGATCCATTTTCCTTGCTGAACTTTTGCCCTATTTAACTAGACTTTTTATTGGGCTCATTTATTATCTTTAATCTAGATCAAAATTAATTTATAAAAACTCATAACTAATAATCGTCTAATAGGAATTTTAGTTCTAACATTCTCTCCCTTAGATAAATATTAATAACAATAGTTGTAATGAAAATGAAAATGATAAAAGTGGCTGAGAAAATCAATATAATGGTCAACCAAAACAAAACATTTGATTCATAGATAATGCAAGACTATCATTCGGTCTTGTGAGGCTTTCAATGCCAAAAAATATCAAATGGATGTGTTATTTGACAACACAAATCTGATGCAATCACACATATGTATTACCTTACTGACATGAATAAGAAAATTGAGTGTGACAAACTACAATGATACCTATATGATCTTAAATGTATCATTGTTTCATTTGTCAATCACAATTTCTTTAAACTTGATGCTAAATTGCATTAGATAAATTTGTTTTATCTCACTTGATGCTAAATTGCATTAGAGAAAACCTTTATATGATTAAACACTTATATCCCTCCTATGTCTTGCCAAATACATGGATTTATCTATATATTTGTATATTTCCTAAAGACATAAGTTCATGGTCAATTTGTATATATGCCCTCACCTTTAAAATGCTTAAGATCACCTTTAAAATGCTTAAGATCGACATAAATCTTAAGACTTTCACCTATATTATGACAATGTACCACAAACTAAATGGTTGAGCATAAAATGATGATCATCGATATACATATAAAATGTACAGTCATAATACATGAACAATAAAAACAACTATATGAGGAGCCAAATACAGTGATCCCTAACTAGCAGTGTCTAAGGACTTTAACAAGTCCATACTATATACACGTCTCATAAAATTGATTGGGCGCACCTTTTTAGTTAGTGGATTAGTCAACATGTGCTTAGTTTCTATATGTTTCACCGTGATGTCACCTTTTTGTACTAATTCTTTTATAATCAAATATTTGACCTCCAATTGCTTAGCCTCTATGATATTTTTTTTTACTTTATTAAACAATATAGCAGAGAGATTATCACAGTACAACCGAATGGATACAGTTACTGAATCAACCATAGATAACTCTGAAATCCAATTCCTGAGTCAAACAACCTGTGAAACAGTCTCATAGTATGCTACAAACTCTGTATATATAGTCGAGGAATTTACTAGTGTCTGTTTGACAATCTTTCACAAAACAACACCATTTACGAACATGAAAATGTACTAATATGGACTTCATATCATCTGACACATAGTAAATTTCGAATCCGTATAACCAATAAAGTCAAGATTGTCAACTTTCTTGAAAGTTAACTTATAATCCTTAATATCCTCGAGATATCTTAAAACGTGTTTGACTACATTCCGGTGATTTATTCCTGGGTTAGCCAGATGTCTGATTGCATCAGATTTGTGTTGTAAGATACATATGTGTAATTGCATCAGATTGGTGTTATGTTGGGTCTAGTGCACACCTAGGCATACATCAGGCTGCCAACTGCACTAGAATAAAGAACATGTTTCAGCATTGTCCTAAAGATAATCTCTCACTATAAAAGATAGGTGTTGCAATAGGTTTACAATCAACCATATTAAACCTTTGCAATACTCGATCAATGTTATGCTCTCTGTGAGAGATACAATAAGTTTTAAATATGTCCAGGTGAATCTAAATATCTAGGAAAAAAGATGTTTCACTAAGGTCTTTTATGTCAAAATTCTTAGTCAAAAGCTATTTAACCTTATGCAATATGGTCACGTCATTTGATGTTAACAAGATATCATCCACATATAAAAGTAGAAAAATAACCTTTCTCTGCCTTAACATGTTATACAAGCATGTTTTCAACTTTATTTTCTATGAAGAAAAATGAGTTAACAATCACATCAAACTTTAAGTACCACTTTCTAAAAGCTTCTTTCAAACCATATATTGATTTTCTCAATTTATAGACCATGTCAACTTTATCTTAATCTTGAAATTCTTCATATTGTTCCATATAAATCTCTTCATAAAGGTCTCTGTTCAGGATGGCAGTTTTGACATCCATCTGTTGTAACTCCATAGCATAATGAGCAATTATTGCTATAATCACTTTAAATACATCTTTCTCTCTGATTGAACCCTTTGACAACCAATATGTCTTTAAACTGCTCAGTTTTACCCTAAGATTCCTTTTTTGGTCTTATAAATCCATTTACGACCAACACGTTTATAATTATGATGTAAATCCACAATCTCTCATACCTTATTATGCTTTATAGATTGCTTTTTCTCCCTTATTACATCCCACCAAAAATATGCATAAGGTTCAAAAATAGCTTTCGTAATAGTAATTAGATCCACTATATGTCCAATATCATATTCTTGTTCACCTAGATAGACAGTGTAATTAGATGATATAGCATGTCTTCTCACTCTAGTGGATCTACTTAATTGAATTGGTTCAATATGTACACGTCCCTCAGGAACCTTAGTTTGTACAGGTATAGGTTCATGTTCCTGTATTGATAGGGTATTGAGTCTTAGATCCATTAGTTTTGACTGTATGAGTGATGTATATAAAATAATTGTAGTATCTACCCTTATATCACCTGAAGGATGAGAATAGTCATCCTAATCAAAATGAGATGGGCTAGTCTCATAACAGACATTATGCTCTCTAAAAACTTAACTGTTTGTGATCCCACTATTATAGATATCCATCTCTACAGTAAAATCTATAACCTTTAGAGTAGTCGGGGTTTCCATAAAGTAACAACGAGTGAAATGAGAATGTAATTTATTTTCATAAGAATTATATAAACTTACCTTAGCAGAGCAACTCTATACATGAAGATAAGTGAAACTAGACTTCCACCCTTCTAAATTTCAAAAGGCGTCTTTGAAACTAATTTGTTTAGGACTCTATCAAGGATGTACAAGGTAGTCTTTATGGCTTCATTGTCAAGGTAATAAGGTAAATTAGTCCTACTCTACATTGACCTGATCATATCCTTTAAAGTGCAATTCGATTTTTCGGTCACATCATTTTGCTTAGGACTACTTGGAATAATGAACTAAGCCATTATTATATATGATTCTAATATATGGAAAAATGAACTATTTCTTGTCCTGAAGCTCCATGTCTGTCATAGTATTCACCTCCACAGTCAGATCTAACAATCTTAATTGAATTTCCCAATTAATTATCAACTTTAGTCCTAAAGATTTTAAATTTATCAAGAACTTCAAGCTTTTCTTTAAGCAATAACACATATTCATAAATGGAATAGTCATTAATAATTTCAAAAAATATCTTAAACTACAAAAGGTAACTTTAGAAGGTCCCCATGTATCTATATCTATGAGTTTTAGTGAGCCAAAAAAACGAGTGAGCCTTCTTTTTATTTTGTTCGACTTATCCCTACAGCAGTCAACGCATGTTTAAATATCATTATATTTTAGAGTTAGGAGAATGTTATCCTTTGTCAATCTCTCAGCCTTTTCCCTAAAAATGTGGCTCAATATTTTATGTCACAATATGTATGACTTTTTTTATCAAAGATCTTTTTTTTATCAAAGGTCTTTTTCTAGTAACATGTTTGATAATATATGAAGAAGCATATATCTCATCAGGGGTAAGACACATTCTATATAAACCTTATGATAAGAAGGCCATACTAATATGTTTTACATTGAAAGATAATTTTACAACAAAATTTTCAAATACAAAATTATAACCTTCTTTATCCAAAATAGATGCAGAGATCAAATTTTTTTCTAAAAGGTTGTATATAAAATATGTCAAACAAAATAAGTTTGAACCTTATATCTAAGTTCAAACACATCCCCTATAGAGACTACATCTACTTCTTCATTATTTCTTACCATCAGTTTTTCCTCTTCTTTATTTGACATTTCCTCTTCTTTATTTGACTTTCTCTTTATCATGAATCCCCGCATTATGGAAGCAACATGATTAGAAGCTCTATTATCTAGCCACTAAGAACTTTATGTGGCTATAGCAACATTAGATTTATGTATCTTATAGATCGAGAAGTTACCTGATAGTTCATGCCTTTTTTCTAAGTTTTGTATTTCTAGCATTCTAGCTTCCTATGTCTCTTCTTTTTTCAGAAGAAACATAGCATACTTATATTAAATGAGCCCTTTATTGTCCTGGACTGACCTATATCTTTATGTGGAGAAATTTTAGATTTTTTAACCTTAAACTCCTGAAACTTCATCTTTGTCTTTCCCTTAGTTGTTATTAAGGTTGTCTGAGTTGTATTCTTTAGCTTCTCTTCTTTAGTGACACACTGGGTAATTATTTAATTTAAATCCCAAGCTTCATCTTGAGAATTGCATATGGTAACCAGAATACCAAAGTCTAAGGAAAGAGTAGTTAGAGCTTGGTGTATAATAAAAGCATCAGGAATACAAATGTTTAACACCTTCGGCTTGGTTTGAAGATGGACCATAATAATTATATATTCCTTTACTCCCCCTACTCCATCATATCTCATAGAGTACCTTTCCTTTAATAAGGTACCTATTTCAGCATTAGAGGATACCTTATACCTCTGTGAGACATTATAGAGGAAATCTCTTACTATGTTTGTCTCTAAAAGTCCACTCAGTAAATGGTCTAGAATGGATCTCTTTATGCTCGAATAACATATTTTTTTGGACCTTTCCTAGGATGCATATACTACTGTCTCATCCTCTGAATTGATGGGTTTAGGTGTTGATGGTTTTTTCCTAATCACGACTATATTGATATCATCCATTTCCAATGCCAACTCTACATGTTGCTTCCATTTCTTGAAGTTAAAACTAGTAATGGTTTCAATGGTGACATTATTATTGTTTATAGAAAAGGTGATTGCAACATTAATAATGTAAATTATCAACATAATGTAAGACAATAGTGATACTCAAAGCCATAAAATAATATTTGTATTGAGCATCTTATCACGCATATCATGAAAAACGTATGGGCTAAATGCATAAGATATGCAGATAAGACCTCCATATAAAACTTATCAGAGTACACCCCATCAACCTTTATGATTATACCACTCATGGGTGAATATATCACTTAAACAATGGTTTTGCTCCACTAAATGCATTTATACACACCTCAAAATATCATATAAGGTCAACACGTGAGGGTAGAATAACCAAACATGAGACTAGAGACATCCCCTAACATATAAGCAAATAGTCCAAATACTAACTTAAAAGGCTACTGTTAGACCTTTAAGTCCTAATTGTAAAATCATGCAAGCATTAGAGAATCTTGACCAATGTTTGACACTCGGAGCAACTGAACAAGGCAAAACTTGCGAGTAGGTAAGGAAAATGGGCATTGTCGATGAGTTGGCATGCACTGGTGCACATTGGCAGAAATCTTTGATGAGATGCAAGATTCAGACGTGAGACCAAAAGATAGCTTGAGATCGACCTTGGGTTGAAGTTTAGTTGGATCACATGTATAAGGAAGACATATGAGATCTCTAAAGACTTAATTTGTGCTCAAATAAATGGATCATAACTAATGGACTTGAAATGGGTAAACATTAGATTGGATTAGTGTATTATGAAAGGCTTTGGGCTTGGATGACTCATCATCAATGGTTAGAAATCAAGCATAGATCTTGAATGATGTGTCAGATAAGATTATAATAGATATACATTAACTCTAAAAGATAAAGACCATGTGAGAGGATCATTTGAAGATGGTAAATTTTTTCAGGATATGGATATATCATTCTTAGTTAAGTGTAATTTCTGATCTTGTTAGTTTTCATATAGTTAAATCCTATTCAATATAGACCTATTTGGATGGGTGTGTCATACGATTGGTTGGTTTGATGTAATCTAATAAGGATATATGTGATCTTATTAGTTCAGTTTAATTGAGATTTTGAATGTAAAGCTAAAGGTGCCTATAATTAGATTTTTGAGTTTTGCTCCCAAAGAACAAAGACAGGTGGGAAAGGAGCATATTAAGAGACAACATTCCTTTGTATACTTTTGGGGAAGTAATAAAGGTTAGTTTTTACCGTAGCTCTTATGTGTATATTGTTGCCTTTGATTATCCATTATTTACGTAGTATTCTTACAAGAGAGTGAGAGTTAAACACTATAAGAGCCTACGAGGTGGCATTTTACTCCTTCAAATAGAAAAACACTAAGGATTAGCTACATTCTCAATCTGATTTCCTACATGTAAGCATGTTATGCATGTCACTTAATGCAATCCAATCAATTCGTCCTGCAACAAATTCACATAGCAGACAATTCCTACGATGCATTCTACGCCTAGGAAATGAGCCTAATGCTCTGATACCAAAAGTGTTGGATCCCGTTACCGGAAACCCAACTATTCAAAACGGAATCACAAACGGAGACTATTGGGCCCTAGTCCCGAATCTCCCGAGGTTGAACCCGGGGTACCCCTTCGGAACAAACGAAAGAGATAATCTGCGGAAGCATACTTATCTCACTCAAACATACCTTCGTTTAAAACATATTTATCAAACCAAGCACGGATATCCAATATGTCATTAGAATTGCAAAATATTCAACAAACCCATGCTGAAGACAAAATACATTAAGATGCTCAATGAACTATCCAAAATATAGTTACTAACTTAGTACAAAAGTCTCTAACTATTAAGGAGCGCTCGATGCCTGGCAAAAGATCAACTGTCGTCGGAAGTTGCACTTGAGGAGGGAAAATAATGGGGTGAGCTACACAGCTCAATGGCTAACATATTTATAGCCATCAGTAACCAGTACAAATTCTGGCATATGTACAAATATATGTACTGCATTCCTAGCACTCACACTGTATCCACGCAAACGACACATTCATCACAATTTACTTCAATTTACGAGCAAATTATATCACTTAGCAATCAATATGCATCATGTTAAACAAATTCATCTACGAAATGCACACATTTGGCTCGAAGGTTCCATGAAACACAATGAGGAAACCGAAGTTTACCCCATAAACACAATGAGTCCATTCGGAGCTCATAAGTCACAAGCAGGCAGC
>JAOQMR010000213.1:12085967-12098414 GCA_027563865.1 Erythroxylum pelleterianum
AAATCAATTCATAAAGAACATTAAATTAATGAAACATGCCTTACATAAATATTGTACATAACTTTGTACAAGCGATTACCTTTTAGGGCACTAATCTAACAAATGTATGATCTTGCATTAGCCAAAATTTCACATGTACACAGTCTATGATATTTTGAGCATAACTCATTGAATAATGAACCAAATTGAATGATATTGATATCAATAGAGACCTAAGAAATAGGAAAATAATTTGTTAGAAGAAAGTGCTACCAAATTCCTTCACTTTCCTGATGAAATAAATTATGCACAATGGACCCCAAAATTGTATCTTTAGACAATTCTGAGTTAATCAATCAAAAATGGATATCCAAATGATTATTGTGACAAAATAAACGATAAGAAACCCGGAATGTCATGAACATGCATTGTACATAGTTATTATACACGAATGTGCATTAATGAATACAAAATTGTGCAATATTATGATATGTGTATGTATTGTATGTATAGAGGAGCGTGTTGAGCGACAGCACCCAGACATTGCCGAAACTTCAAAGGAATAACTGTTTGGAGCATATTATGAGTAACCTAAGATGGTCTCACCTTATTGTTTTATACATTATTGAACCGTATTGCTATCTTATTGAATTGTACTGTATTATGCAGATTGTGTACTAGATTCTGGACAATATTTGTCCGAGGAGATTTGATACATGAAAATGATATTAGAAGTGTTGATTGAATGTGAATGCATCTGCCTAAATGATTTTTTGATTCTCAACTGAAAAGTTGAATGCCAGACTTAGTCCGATGACTACTGTTATTGTGATTGATACTATGACTATTGAACTGTCATAATACTTGCAAACGAAAATGATTGAATTTGATTAGTGAATTATGGCACACATTTCATTTCTAATGCATGTAATATAAAGGAGTTGTGACTGATGTTACTACTGATATTGTTACTGATAAGAGCTTTAAGCTCCCGTATATGTGGGTCGAGCTGATGGCTCACTGTGATCAATGAGTCCATGAGTCACAGATTGACTGACTGAGCCCGATGCTTTTGGATACTGTTAAAAGCACACAGTTATAAAAAGATAAAAATGAAAGTGAGTATCATATATATAGCATTTGCATATGATTTGAATTCGTTGAATGATTTGCAAAGTTGTGTGAATGTTATTATATGATTGCACTGTTTAACTGAGAAATGATTTATTTATGATAGTACTTGATACTTGTCAAGTGGATTTGAACTGTATGATTACATGCTATAGTTGATCTTGTTTTATAACATAAGTGAACCTCGATAGTTACTCTGCTAAGTTCGCAAAACTTATCAAAATTGCGCTGTTTCTTTTCAGGTTCGAGAGTGAGACGACCTAGCTTCTAAGACTCTGTAGAAGCATATTTTGTGTAACAGTTGCAGTCAATTTTTGGCTTAGAGATCGGTTAGCTGGGATTGAGGACATAGTTGTTTCTTTCATGTTTATTGTATTTCGTGTGCACTGAGTTGTTTATGCTCATAGGATAATGTTGTAAGACATGGATGGTATAGTATTGTATGAAACAATGTAAATTATGGATTTGATATAACGTGATAACATTTTGGGTTTAGAAAATGTGTGATTGATGGTTTAGTGTATGATGCCATGTTATGTACAGTGAAGGTGAGATAGTTAACATGTTATTTCTGTCAGGCATGTACACATGTATCCGATGGACGCACATGCATATATCAGTTGGGAATGGTTTTAGAAATAATAAAATAAAATAAAGCTAAACTATCCAATAAAAGAAATTTAAAGAAAACATGTAAAAAAAGACAAAAGTGGGGAATTTAGTGGGGACCTGGTTCTTTGGTTCAATCTCGACCTACACTCTAATTAAATATGTAACGCCGAATTTTCGGAGCCCTTTTGTGTTATACTATATTTAGAGATACTACTGTATATTGATATATACATATGGTTGTATATGAGTTCAAAGATGTATTTAAGTCATTTGGGTGTATATGTTAATGATTTATAATGTTATATGCCCTTATGTGAATTTAGAATTCATCAGTAATACGGAATCTTGGACATTTTCGACATATGAGTTTTTAAGTGGATAAAACCGAGTCCATTGGATGGATATGACCATGGTGGTTAAATTAAATGAGTTCTAATGCCTTAGAAGGGATTAGACATGATTTATAGACTCATGGGACACTTAGAAAGCTTACTTGGAAATGTTGATGTATATAAGAGCTTATTTGCAAATTGTCAAAAGTTAAAGGACTTAAATGTAATTTTTCAATTCTTGGAGGACCAATTTGTAATTTTATAAAGTAAGGGGCTTAATTATAATTTTCAAAAGTCCAAGGACCAAAAAAAATAAAAGTTTTGGAGATTTTTAAACTTTGGGCTTAATTTCAAATTTAGGAAAATTTGGAGGGTAAAATGGTAATTTCATACAACCTAAGGGCAAAATGGTAAATTCATCATGTTTGGTCAAAGAAGAGTCAAATTTCTAGACTCTTCTTAGGTGTGGTCGTGCACTCCATTTTAAAGACTTAAAACATGTTCTTTTAATTAAAAGAGAGGAGAAAGAAGGAGAAGAGAGGAAAAAATGGAAGTTTTGGCCATCACCAAAATTTACTTATCTTTTTGATTCTTCAACCTCAATCAAGATGTTGTAAGCTAATTTAGGGTCAAGGAACTCAAATATATGATTAGATTTGAGAAATTATCAAAGGATTGGAAGATATCACCAAAGGAAGGTTTAGGAAAATTTTGTCTCATCTCTCTCTACATTATGATTTTGAGTTTGATGTTAAGATATGTTGTTCTCCATGCTTGAATATGCATGAAATATGGTTTAGATGAATGAAATGTGTCATAGAGAGGGTTCTTTAAGTCAAAACCAAAGTTGTCCCCTTTTGGTGAAAGTTTGTGACATTTTGATGATCTTTTGAAATTGATGGTTTAAATGAACTCTATGATGTTAATTATATATGTATGAAGTGAATTGATGATGGAAAATGAGGAAGAAGTACATTATAAGGAGGCTTTCAAGTTTATGCCTTTAGGTGTTTAATAAAATGCCTAAGTAAACTTGGTTTAGGATTTAAGGATTTTGATGGTGTGCATTGGAAAGAGGCTTTCATGTTTACTTAGAGTGAACTTGAATTGTTGCTTAGAATGACAAGTAAAGGCCTAATATGCTTGGATAAAGATGTGCTTAATTATGTTATGAAATGAGTAAGATTGGATTAAAGGCATTAAATGCCTTAGAAAATGGAAAAAGAGAATGTAACACCCCACTCTCCTAGGACCCGAACCCGACATCATGGGTGATATCCTAGTCCATAACCCGCGAGGGTGGCGTGTTAGAGCACTCAATTAGTCAAAATTCAGTACAATTTTTTTAAGATAATCAAATGCTCAGAAATCAGTAAACAATTTGGGCCCGCATTATTCCATAAACATTTTTCAAATCAACAGTAGTTTGTTTATCACTAGGGTCCATTCTAGAAACAAAACACCCATAATCATTATGTCAATACAACATGCTTATATTCATATACACATTGTATAATAATTTTAAAATAAATTCCTTAATATAAAATTTTCGGAAATTATAATTCATTACAAAAATAAAGAAATATAATGTAGACGCGAATTGATCCCGACCTCTACCTCTGACTTGTATGCAGTAGGTATACTCCCGTTTGCTTAACGGGGTATTCTTCTGATCCTAAAAAATATTGACAAATTTTGGGTGAGTTTTGCGAACTTAGTGAGTGACCATCCTCGATGACTCACCCAATCACATAACACAATATTCACATCATTACACATTTCACACTTCACATTCAATACAATTTAATCACTCATATTATGCATATGCAGTGCACATGAGACCCATTTTTCATTTGTTATTTTGTTGTGACCGAGTGCCTAAACTGTCCTATATGGGGCTCATTAATAACTGTACCTTATCCACTTAGAGGATACAGGGCTCATTAAACATTGAGCCTGAGGCTCTGATTCACTTTTGAGCTTGAAGCTTATTTTCACTCGTTGAGCTTTAAGCTCTGATCGTTGGCTACTCTGGTCACAGCTACCATTATATGTCATGCATTCATGAGATGGAATGCATCACTCACATTTTCATAAACTCATTCAATCACTTTTCCATCTCATCGGACCTTTGTCCGGCATTCAACATTAGAGTTGAGAATTCACACTTTCATTCACATGAAAATGCACATTCAGAACACATTTAACAATCACATTAAGTACTCTTATTTCATCCAATTCACATTTAAGTAGCACTTCAATATCCTAATCAAACATCACAATCATCGGACCTCATATCCGGAACCCAGTATTAGTCAATCACATTCAGTAGTCAATTAATACAAATTGAGATAAAGCAAACAATAAAGTGAGACCATCTCGGTCTATTCACAGTACGCTCTAGATTTCTTCCAATTTCTGGGAACACCTGAATACAGACATTTAGTCTGCACGACCCATTTATGCAAGATACACATACATCACAATTTGTACAATCATAAGTGTTTAATAATGCACATGACTGAAACGAAATATGTACAATGCATGTTCATGACAATCCCGGGTATTTTACCATTAATCTCTTTACAAAAATCATTCCCATTTCAAAACTCATCTAAGTATAATTTATACTTAATTTTATGCCTCACTAAACCCATTAAAATCTCTATTCCTTTCTCATTGACTCACTTCAGAAATTTTCCAATTCACACTTTCGGGTCTACTATTCACATTCAATCTGAAAGTGAAACTATTGGAATTTGGTCATACTCTCTTCTTAGAAAATGTCCCTCTATGTCTTATGTTTCCATTGACACCAAAATCACTCAATTTGGTTTAGTAATATGGAAGATATACCTTAACCATTTTTGGATTGTTCTTATCCAACAACAATGTACTATACCCAACTTCCATCTAGAAATTCAATATATTAGAGAAAAAAATCAAAATTCATCTTCTTCATATGATTTGTAGCCCTATTTCTCTAGTTTATACCAAATTAAAAATCATCTCAATTGGAATCCTACAGCTCAAGATATTATCAAAATACTGAAGTATGTTCAGTAAAATATCCAGTTCATGCTCTTCCAACCAATACCACTACTTTGATTCAATCAATCTTTTTCAAATTAATACCAAAAACTATATATTTTTTATGGAGAGATAGAGGAATGTGTTAAGAATCCAATACTTCAAAAATCAAGTCATTTGAAGGTCGGACGAAAACGTTATGGCTAAAATACTAAAACATGTTCAGGCAAGACATGTGGGTCACGGTCGTGATGTGCCAGTGCAACGCTGCGATCGCGAATTGTCGCGGTTGCGACTTTCCTCTTTTCTCTTTCCTTCCTCCGGCCTATGTTAGTAAAATACGCATAACTTTTGCTATAAATATTGGATTAAGGTAATTTAAAAACCATTTTGAAGAAGACTTCTAGGCCTACAACTTCTATGAAGACCTCAAAAACAAATTTTACCTTAAAAAGAGTTTAAAATTCAAATCAATGCAGCTATCCCAGATGCCCATCCCATGAAAAATCACAGACTTCTAAATATCATATCTCTCAACTCCAATGTCCATAATTTTTATACTTTATATCAATGGAAAGCTAAAAGAAATATCTACAACTTTCATGAAGACAATTTTATTAGAATCTGCCTAGATAAACACAGAAAAATTCATGAAAGTTTCAACTTGAAAATTCAACACTGTTACTATTTATTCCCAAAAAAATTTTAGACTTCTAATTCTCTAAAATCGAACACTTCAATTTTTTTTCTTGCTTTTCTACTCCATTTCAATCAACTCATTCACCATAAATTCATACCATTCCAAAATATACAAGTTTAGTCAAAATCCTCTATACCCAATTCATATTCCCTATTTGTTTATAAACACCCAAAATAGAACACAAACATATACATTCATCTAAAACCCACTTTGATGATCATTCAACCTCAAATATCTCTATACCATTACATGAATTATACTCATCCTACATATCCCAAAAACAAGACATGAACATAATTTTTTCATCACCCACACCACATACTTGAACATTGCATAGCCAAGTCATAAATTTTCAATTTACTCATCAATCTAGCTTAATTTAACCATACCCATAACATTTAAAGCAAAACTTACTTGGTTTAGCTTCAATTCTTAAAACTCTCACTCAACCCTAGCTCCCAAGCATCCCATGTTGTTCATCTTCTAAAGGTGGTAGGGTTGGGTTCTTTAATGCCAAAGTGAAGAAGAAGAAGATGATAGCAAAATGATGGTGGTAGTGATTGAAGAAAACAAAAATGATGAAGGAGGAGAGAAGAGAGTCACGAAGAGAAAGAAGAGAGCAAGACCTAAAACACTAAATGGCCTTCCAATTTTAAAACATCGTGAGATACAAGCAAAATGGTCTTTAAAGATTTTAAAAAATGGAGGGTTTTAAGACATGGCTTGGCAAGTGACACTTGTCACTTGCCACATGTCCAATTTCTATGAATACAATTATGTTTCTCTTATTAATCTAATCCATTCAAACCTAATTTCTATTCCAATTGTCTCCCAATTTTCAATGGCACTTGTTAATAAATCCTAAAGTTATTTATCTAAATTTCCATTGCCATTTGATAGTAAATTCTACTACCAGTTATCATTTGTATTGCCACTTGAGATTTTTTCTAGTCCAAAAATTATCCAAAATTTTTCAGAAATTTTCTTAAAATTCTCCAAAAATTCTAAATCAACAATTACACTCTCAAAATCAATTTTGCAATACAAACAAACCACAATTCTCAATACCAATCACATTTATTAACAACTATACCCAGAATGTCAATGAATGCATGTACAATTTTTTTCATGTGCAAAAATCTCACTATTCACATGTATCTGTATGACACATTATGCATGAGCATGCAAATACATTTCTAAGCTCTCATTAATCACTCAAATTTACTATTCTAACCTACCCATAGGCAATGGGATGTTACAAAGAAGCTAATGTGATGGTGTATAAATATGAAATTTATGTTTAAGTAGTAATTTCATTGTATGTCCTTTTATGTATAAAGGCTCAGGAGCCGTGAATTAGGAAAATTGTACTGAGGATTGTTGAGGTTAAGAGAGAGCATATCTTCTTTTAAGGTGAGTTGGGGAAATCATATTTCTCAAATAGGATTAGAACATCCTAAGTCAAGCATGATGACTTGTATGTGAATTTTGAACCTAGGCAACGTAAGGTAGAAATTAAAATTCAAATGAAAGCTAATACGTTTAGGTATTTAATAAACACCTTTGTTTTGAACAACTATGCATTTGAACTACAAAATATAACTTCTTTATTGTACGAAATAATGTTTCAGCATGGTTTTAGAAACCGATATTCTTATTACATAATTTGAGAAATGCTATTGTTTTCAACAACTCTGAGTTTAAAGTCCAAAAAACAACGTTTTATTTTATAAAACTACATTTTCGAATAAATTTGCACTATGATTGCAAAAGATAACTTTTATTGCATGAAATAATGTTTTCAAAATTACTTATCCATAAATGAGTCATATATTTTGCATGTATTTGTTCTCTTTTGGCTTAGAGCCACGACATCATTTTCATTTTATCGGTTGGATCGATAAATAAAGGCATAGTGCCTTACTTGATTTTTGTACTTAATTATTGTATATGATTTTTGTGATTGGTGAGGAAACTATTGGTTAATCGTGTGCTGGGCACAACTGATTATGATTAAGCGATCCCCGTACCCTTGACGCTGGTGCATGAAAGTCGAGTAGCCATATCGACACTTTTCTACGGGACTCGCAGGTGATTCCACACCTAGGGTCTGGACACCGATGAGGTCATCACCTAGGCTTATGATGCTCTTGTCGACTATCGTTCAGACTCACCACGGATGAAAATCGAGCCAACACCGATAATCGGTGGGTGTGTACATTAGTTTGGCCAACTAGTGAAGTCACACATGATTGTTTTGGCTTATCCTAATATTGGTTTTCCTATCGATATTTGATTGATACATATGATGTTCTTACTCTTTTATGTACTAAAACTGGGACCTATGTTCACTGGATAAGTGAGTTAACAAGCTAGGCCTATGGTTCCTAACCAGTATACATTGAGTCATAGGCTGGGCCTATATGTTTTTTATGTCATGTATATTCACTTCATAGGTTATCTACGTCGTCTTGGTATGAATCAAATTCTATTTGTGATATATGTTTTTCCTACTCACTGAGTACCTAGTGTACTCATCCCCCTTCGCTTTGCAACAATGTAGGTTAATTTAGTGAGTTTGAAGCCCTGAGTGGATCGTGTGGTCTTTTGACATTTTTAGGGTATTACTACACGTGGGTAACTTATTTTGTACTTTTCTTGTCTAGTGGCTCATGAACTGTGTTTATGTAGATACACTTTATGATTCTGTAAGCTAACTTTTGATTACCTTGTGCTTTGTAAAAGATTTTATGTATGGACTTTAAAGTCCTAAAGTTGTGGTTGGATGTGAATATAGAAGTGTGTTTAAAAGTGGTTGAAACTTTTGGGATTTTAAAACACAGCCATTATGTTGTCCAAATTTAAAAAAAATAGAAAAGAAAGAAAAGAAAGAATTAATATTCAGTAAGCCTTGCATAGTCGAATTAAGGATGCCGTTAGTGTCCGTAGTCTGGTTATGCTGTGGTTGCCATGGGTCCTATGTGGTATCGGGTTGTGACAAAACAAATTTCATTGATTTGTTATTCTTTTACCTCTCTTTGAACTATTAATCATGGGTTAATAATTAACCGAGTTTTCCCTTAGGTAGTGCTAACCAAGATACGATCGTTAATTAAACTTAACCACCAAATAATATTAGGATACAATCTCTAGATTCAATTAGGCAGTAGCATTATGAATAAGGAAAACCAATTAATCAAGGAAACAACCACATACGACGTGTTGTTGAACCTAGGTTATGTTATCCTTAATAATTACGAATCACTAATTGCTATATATGAATTTTAAAAAAAACAATTACGGATTATATTGAAATTCTAGCAACGGGTTTGTAAATAAACGATTTAATGAATGCATTAAAATCATCTTTTCACAATACCCAAATCTATACACATCGAATAATATAAACAATTTCTAAAGAGAGAAAGAAGCAATAAAACAATGGAAAAATACACTTAACTGGATTGTTAAAGTTGATGTTGCCTTCGAACTGGCGTCAGGTTATCTAGCCCTCTCTCATTGTGTTGCCCAAAAGCTCTCCCCAAAGATGAGCTTCAGCCCAAAAAATGTCCCTCCGAAGAACCACTATACTATGCCTCTCTTCTCTATTATGTCTGAATCATCCTGCTACAATGCCTCTTTTATTTTATTTAAAACCAGCACTTCCCAAAACCCTCCTTGCTTCTTGGACATTGTTGTGCTGCCATTTTGGTTTGTGTTTTATTCTTCTTTAATGTCTCTTGTTGTGCGTTTCAAGGTCTCATACCTATCGTCTACACGCCATCGTTTCCTACTCCTTGGCTATGCTTATGTGTTGTCGTTTTGGGCTCCTTGTTTCCCACTCTACTGGCGCGTTTTGGTCTCTCCCCACCTGTTGCATGCGTATTCTCCTTAGCTGTGTGTTTCATGCTCCACGTCCCTTGTATGTAAAAAAGATGCATGGGCGTGGAATAACTCACGCTCATGCATCTTGTTGCATAACCATGACACACACAATCATGATTGTGCAACTTTTCTAGTATAACTGTGAGGCATTTTAATGCTTCATTCTTCATTTCTTTTCATTTTCTTTTCTTCTTCTTGCTCCATGAAGACAAAGGACTGTGAATCTTCAAAAAATGGCCAAAATATCGTGCTTTCGGTGCACTTTAACTTCTTTGCTTCCGAATTATGCCTAAAATCACATATAAGTCAAAGTGAGAATCTTATGTAATTTCATGCCATTAATCACTAAGTATTATGCAATAATTATACAATCAATAACTCTTAGCTTTTCTTTCTTTATAAAAACATACTCAAATCTCATAAAAATACTAATGTTTTTCAAGGCTTTCCTAAATAGGACAACGTAATTAAATATCTTTCCTTACTTCAGAACAAGTCTCTCATCATCTGACTAGGAGAGAAAAAGTGTGGATATTTAGGTTTCTTATTCCTCTCCTTATTAGAACTGACCTCTAGGCTACTAATATCACCATCACCATCACCAACATTAACCTCATCATCACTTAAGTTAATATTCTAAATACCAATACACCACTCACTTATGGCAGGTAACCTTTCTTTTGTATCATATCCATAAATATCATTAGGAATTTCTTCACTTTAATATCCTAAGTCATTGATATCTATTGATTAGCTTTCACAGTATAATAGGTCATCTGAATCATTTGATGCTTCATATCCATATTCAACTTTCAATGTTTCTGAAATGGGTTGATTTGAGGGTGCATATGTTGGTGATGCAATTGGTGTATTTATGGGTACTGGTAAACCTTCCTCATCAACATCAACTCTAATTACTTCAATCAGAATATCAACCTAGTAACTTGGCTTAACTTGAGATACTTTTCCTTATCTATAAACACCCCTGCTATCTTTATTTTTCTTGCTTCAATTACACCAACCAAGCTCCTTAGATCATTGTTATTCTACAATGGCCTCAAACCATCTTTAAAGGACTCATATGGAAATTTATAGGTAAAATCCCACACTTTTCCATACCTTAACCTCTTACCATTAAGCATAAAATCAACCAAGGTAATCTTATCTACCTTACAAATAAAAAAATCTTTCTCTCCACCTTCATATACCATTTCTAGTTTAAATCTGAAGCATCCTTTACAAAATTACTCAAACCTAATTTTGGAATTTGAAGTACTTGCCATTTCTTAAACAAAATGTACAACAAAAACATATATCATATTATGCAATTGTAGTACCAAATATATGTAAATTTAATATATTACTCACTTATGTAATTATGCAAATGTTGTATGAGTTCATTTAATAGTTCATATTGATTGATCTTGGTGGCAGTGATATGACTAATTGTTCATTATTATTATGATATAAAGGAATAAGAAGACAATGCAAACTGATCATGTTGTAAACACAAAAGTAGGGTACAAAGAATTGAAAAACTATTTCTAACCAACACGCACATTATAATGGAAACTTTGATTGCTTATGACCTTAGTTGAATTCAACTAGACCATTATACATTCACTAACTAGTACATCATTGCTAGGAAATAATAAACCGTCATTTATTTATACACTTCATCTTAATCTTCACCCTAGATATACTAGTACTTAGCTAAACAAAGTTATAGATAATGTAAATTGCCATTAGTATAATTATCTAGGAAAACAAAAAAAGCAAAATATTGCAAAAGCAAAAGACAATAGGCCCTATATGTGTTTATTGCGTCAAGTATAAAATATTGTTCAAGTAATTTGATTAATATGCTTTATAGCCCACTATATGGACAAACAATCTAAGTAAACAAACACTTGAACAAGGTAGTTGGTCAAGAACTTGTTAACAGATGAACAAAATATTTAATAACTAGGTCAGTTTCTATTTTTCTATAAGGCATTAGTTAAACTCTTTGAAGAGTCAGTTCCTAGGTTAAGGAAAAAGTGTGGGTTATTGTTTGAATAAAACAACAAGAAACTAAATGATCTAGTCGTGTAATCAATTCTTAAATTGAAATGGCACAAATTAAAGCATAGAAAACATTATACCTAAAATCTAGTCTCTAAACCAAATTAAAGGGAACTTGAGGTGTAGGGTTGCAGTAAACACTACCTTGGCCTCATCTCCACCTCCCTACTCTTTACCTTGATGTTGGCTTGCTCGATTTGTGTCTCCTTGCACCAAATGAGATGCACTCCAAGATTTTCACCAAAGATTGATTAGAGAACCAAAATTTCCCAATGCTAGATGGTGCTTTAATGGCCTAACTTTGATCCTAGAAAATCCCCAAATTAGACTATTTAATAGGTGATTGATTACTCAACATATGAGTTAAATGGCAAAGCTAATTTTGGCCTTTAGAGAATGAGATAAAAGATAGGCAAAAATCGGTAGTTGGGAAGAAGATAACCAAAATCGGCAGCTAGGGATAGAGACAAGCAAAAATGGTAGTTGGGAAGAAAGGTTAGGTTTTTACGAAAATCATCTTATTTTTAGAGACAAATTAGAGTGGTCATACCTCTTGAATTATCTCAATAGTTGTAACATCCCGTTACTGGTAGCAAGGGTATTTTCGTAATTGGGACAGATTGATAGGATTGCACTACATTCATTGACTGAGCATGTTACTGGCCTCTAATTATAGAGGAATAGGTTCATTATATATGCATTTATCCATAGGTG
>JAOQMR010000213.1:12111707-12131196 GCA_027563865.1 Erythroxylum pelleterianum
AATGTGTGGTGAGGACAATTTGGCCTTAAGAGTGTATGTGGAAAGTATGAAGTTGAAATGGTTTATGATGTGTTTGGATGATGCTTGACATGGATCTTAGGTGAATTGTGTTGATAAATTGGAAAGAAAATGAAATGATAATATAAGAATGTGTGGTGAGGACAATTTGGCCTTAAGAGGAAATGTAGTGATTGGTGTGAGTTTGAAGTTTGATTATGGTTACGGTGAATTAATTGGATGAGATAGTGTTTTGAAGAAATTGATAAGTTAGAATGGGTAAAAGATGGTGTTGAAGTAATTTTTGAAGTTAGACTTTGAAATGGAGAATAATAGATTAGCTTACGGAAGTTAAAGTGAAAATACGATTAGCATATGTGTTACACAATTAAATACTAATCTCAAATTCGGTTAAGCCGAATATATGGTTTTTAATCCTTTATTTCGGAATTTGGAAATAAATGCCTAAGTGAAATATGATTTGTGTAGGTAAAGGAGAGGCACAGAATGCGTGAGTGTGCTTGGTGATAAATTTGCAAAATAGTTAGTGTATTTTAATTGTTTTATATGAATAAAATCTTTTCAAAAAAATTGATGACATGTGACTTTATATTGTATGATTATGAGTTTTATGAATATTACTAGTATAAGTGTATGTTTTAGCAATATATGAATTGAAGTTTGAAAGTTGAATTTCATACGATTTGAAGTCATATTGAAATTATGTCATTGGTTGATAAAAAGGAAATGAGTTTTAGCTTATGGTACATTGTTAGGTTTTATACATGTTATTATACCGATGTATAGCGGTTAACCTAGTGTGGGTAAGCAATGCAGAACTAACTCTGTAACCAATATATGAGGTAAAATTAGAAGTATTTATGAGTAATAAGAAACACAAAAAAGGTAATTATGAATAGACGATGAGGAAAATATGATATGGCAAAATATCTTATAGCGAGCATTATTCAATCTAAATTGCAAGAAGATTCATCAAAGACAAAAGGGGGATTTAGAATATAAATTCTTTTATTTCTATTTTTTCTTCTGAATAGTTGTCATTGGTTTTGTTTTCTATGTGTAGGAACTACACTGTTTAGTGCCTAAGTGTGATGAACCCTAATTTATGATGATAATATGATTTAATCTTTTATTGAATGCAATTTTATTGATTGATTTTTTACAATTCACCATGCTAATATATCCGGAATATTAGTTCATTATTTTATATCATATGAGTGAGATTGATACATTTTTTGTGTGAATAGATCTACCATAGCTAGAATGATTTACATATAAACCTAGAGATTGGTCAACATAAATCCTTTAAATTAGAGTCAAACCTAATAGTGAAATGCTTGAATTAATAATGCAATTTTAGGCGTTTTAATTAGAAAGAGATTTCGGTTAATCAATCGAGGGTTAGTTGTTAATAGTCTTGAGAAATATATTAACAAAAGATAGAAATTCCTATGATCTAATAATCAATACTTTAATTGCATGATAAAGGGTTACTATTTAAGAATTTTTAGGGGGATTCATTTCCTAAGTACTTACTTATTTAAAATTGACTTTTTGTAGTATTTTTTATCTGAGTTCATTATTGTGTCAATTTTAGTTTAATTTGTTTTCTTTATTTTTCAAGTAAATTCACAATCTGATTCATAAAATATTTTTAATCATCTGTCCATTAGAAATATAAGTTTGCAACTAAAAGAGGTGAAGAAAACTTTGTATTTATGTGTATATATAACTATTACATAAGGTGGTATTTATACATGAACTTACACAAGAATGTACAAAATAATATACTTTATAATTAATTACATGAATGACATATATTTTATACATTAAATTCCCCTTCAAAAAATTCCCCTTCACACTCAAAGTTGTAAGTAATTTGGCATCTTAAGTTTGTAAACAAGTTCTTGAAATCATTGAGATGGATGAGATTTAGTGAAAATATTTGCAATCTGTAATTGTGATAAAATAGGAATAGTTGAATTGTTCCTTTAATAACATGGTGTCGAACAAATCTCAATATGTTTGGAAAACTTACAAAAAGACATCTTTACGAGCAATTTGTATGTCACTATGATTATCACAAAATAGAAGAGTTGTAGAAGAAGAGAAAACACTCATATCTTGAAGTAACAATACTAGAGAAGTTCAGAAATTGTGTCCTCAGTACTTTGCTTCCGTGCTAGATCGAGAGATAACTATTTGTTTCTTACTTTGCTATGAAATAATAGATGTGCTAAGAAAGAAAAAAATAGCCAGTGGTTGATCGACGATCAATTGGATCTCCAGCCTAGTCAACATTAGATTATACTCTAACTCCAATAGAGATGAATGAAAGATGTGAAAACCATAAAAGAGAGTATCTCTGATCTACTGAAGGATATAGAGAATAACAAAGAAGGGAGTGGTATGAGGTGCTAACATAAATTGACTGACGATGTGAACATCATGAACAATATCAAGGGAAATAATGAGCTATAAAAGATTGCCAACTATGAGTACCATTATTGAGGAGTGGTAGTAGTCTTAATGTCATTGATATCTGATCGAGAGATAAGATTTTTGGCATAATTTTGGTTACAAGAGATAACAGCCAAATTCATCATATGAAACTTCGAGGCCTGAAAAATAACTCTAATTACCCAAATCTTTTATGTCAAACTACTGATTTAAAAATCAAAATAACCTAAATATCATTACCAGTAATTATCATGTCATTAATAGATAAAAAGAGTGTACCTTCGAGCTGTTTTATGAAAGAACAAAGCATTATCATAAGAACTAGAGTGAAAACTAAGGAGGCCAATAGTGGAATTAAATTTGGCAAACCAGGCTAAAAGAGCAATCCATACAAAGCTTTGCAAAGTAAAAAAACCTTATTAAGTGGATGATCATCACCAAGTGGAGGTTGCATGTACACTTCATTTATAAGATCATAATTAAGAAAGACATTATTAACAACCATCTAGAATAATGGCCAACACTCAGTGACGGAGCCAGAAATTTAAGATAGGGGAGTCCAAAAATTTAATTTTTTAAATTTTGAGGGGCCCAGTGCACCACTAACCTCTAAATAACCTCGTCCTAAGATATATATATATATATATATGTATGTATAATTATTTAATAATCTTGGAGGTGGGCCCCTGCCAACACTTGCTAGCAGTAACTACTATGAGATTACGGACTGGTGTTAAATATATTGCAGGAGCAAATGTTTCCTCATAATCAATACCATAATCTTTGGTAAATCCTATAGCAATTAATTGGGTTTTGTATCGCTCAACTGATCCATTAACTCGAATCTTAATTTTATAAACCCATTTATAGCTAACAACAGAAATCCCTAAAGGTGTGTTGACCTTGTTTAAGTATTGATGTTAGTAAGTGCCTGTAATTCTTTTATCATTCCTTGCTGCCAAAGAGGGTCAAAACTTTCCTCGTGACATATGTAAGGATCATATAAGAAGATAATAGTAGAATAAATATGAAAATCTCAAATACAAATAGAAGGCTAACTTACTCCATTGGTATAACATAGAGCAAAGTGAGTTATAGGAGATTCTAATGAATGAATGGATAAAGAGGAATCATCTTAACGAGGTAATGGATTTATAGTTGGTGGAGAGATAATGAGAAAAGACATAGGTTGTGTTGAACTATTATAACTATTATACGATCTTGCAAAAGAAATGTCATGAAATAAAGATATAGTATAATAATAAAAAATTGACGAGAAGGTTCATTGATATGGAAATTTTGAAAGAGATGAAAAAATCTTATGTTCCTAAAAGGTCACATTCCAAAAAATATGAAGTTTTTGTGACAATGAATCCCAACACGTATACCCTTTTTGTTATATCCCATACCCTAGGAAATAACATAATTGTGCTCGTAGTTCTAGTTTGGTATATTCATATGGTTGAAGAAGAACAAAATAAACACTATTAAAGATTTAAGAGTTTGGTGGTTAGGATTATAATTATACAAGCATTCACAATGAGAGATATTACCTATAACAAGACTAATAATAAGGTTGATAGTATAGTAACTATAAGAGCAACTTCTCCCCAAAAGGTTTCTAGACAAGAAGAAGAAATGAGAAGGGCTCAAATAGTATTAAGTATGAACTTATACTTTCATTCCACCCTACCATTCTATTGGGATATATCTGGAAAAGATCTTTGAATAACAATTCCTTATTGATCAATAAAATAAGTTAAATATTTTTATTTTTATTCCATGGAATTATCAATGTGCAAATTTTCAAATTTTGTAAAAAAAAAGAGTTTAAACTATATTTAAAAGGCGAGAATAAACATAAACTATTTTAAACCTATATTATAAAAGGTAAATCTATATGTATATATCAAAATCATCAACAAAGTTCATATAATATTGTAAACCTCCCATAGTGTCATAAGGAATAGGTCTCCAAATGTCAAAATGAATCAAATCAAAAGGTCAAAGAAATAGAATCACTATTGGTAAAAGGAAAAGTGCGATTTTTGAAAAGTTGGCATAGGATATAATTAAAATTTTCATTTTTGACTTTACCTAAAGAATCACTAGAAATTAAAGCATCAAGTCTAAGGTTAGAAAGAAGAATGAGACAAGAGTGTCAAATATTAGATTTAATAGCACCAATAATAAGTTTGAATGGAAGGTGTAGGCACGTAAGTTCAAACAATCATCCAACCTTATGCTCTGTCCTAGGATCTTGACTATTTGTGGATTCTGTTTAGTATGACCATGACTCAAAAAAGATAACTTAATACTAAATTCGCATAATTAACTAACAGAAATAAGATTTAATGAGAGTTTAGAAATAAGAAAAGACTCAGGATAAGTTAACATACATATTTGAATAGTGCCTACTTTTTGAATATTCATAGTAGAGTTATCAATTATACAGACAATATATGGAATTAAGGGAGTTTTTAAGGATTCAAATATGGAAGAGTTGGAGTTGTGGTTACAATATACATAATCAAGGTACCATAAAGGGGAAGTATTTAGTTTCACTGACAAAGCAAGAGAGGAAACAATGCCTGAATCTATCTGAAGTTGTTGCAGAAGAGTTTGAAGATCTTTTAAGGAGAACTTAGGATATATAGATGTATTTTCTACTACACCCTCTGTGGCAATAGTAAGGGCAGTAAATTATGAGGACTAAGAAGAATTAATTTGTTTAAGTCATTTTTTACATTCAGATATGTGGTGACCTTTTTTTTACAATAGTTGTAAAGTAACTTCTTCTCAGTTTCATTTTAAGAAGTTAGATAAGAGGAGGTCTCTGTGGCAAGAACAATGTTTATAGACGAAATAGATTTCTCCATTTGAAGAGTGTTTATTCGAGCTTCTTCCATAATCAATTCTTTGATTATAGTATCAAGATTTGACAGAGATCCTTGTTGAAGAAAAGAGTTATGGATGGGTGTAAAGTCATCTATGAGAATCATTAAAAGATGTAAAAATATGCTTTCAGTAACAAAGATTGGCATAGATTTGGCAACTTAGTTATTAGGGCAAGTAAGCTGTCTAAGTGTCAATTAATCCCAAAGTTCTTGTAATTTAGATATATAAGTATAGAAGCTTTGACTAGGTTATTTTTGCATGTGATGAAGTTTTCTGCAAAGTTGAAATTGATTAACATCATCATAAAAAAAACAACTTTTAAGAAAATTCCATACCCCTTTAGAAGTGTTAAACCATCAAAAATCAAGTTTGATTACTTTGGCATAGATATTTTGAAACCATGTTAGAATCTGATGATTTATACCATCCCAAGATATTAGACATTCTATAAACATATCCTTTGATTCATCTATCCTTTGAGTAGGTTTGGGTATCTCATCAATAACTTTATACCAAAGAAGTCTTCCTTTGAGAAAACTACACATTTCTTCAGCCCACAAATCATAGTTATATCCATTAAAGATAACATTAATTGGTTAAGGAATATATTGATGAAGCTTGCAAGTATCCATGTGCATTAAAGACAAAACAATCCTTAGTAACAAAGTTTGGAAACACACAAAAACGAAGAAATTGTCTTTAGATCTGGAGTTTGAAAATTTTGACATAGAAAATGAGTCCAAAACACTCAAAAACTTTAGGAACTAGTCTAATTTCTAATAAAACCAACAAAAAAAGATAAACATGTTAGTCAAAGTTTAGTAAACAAATTTGAATCAAACCAACTGAAGCAGTGATGATATAGGATGATGATGAAGAAGCCACTTGGGATAAAAAAGTTACGTGGCATAGAAGTAAAACCCACAAATGACATGTCACAATGATGTGGCAAGTAGATGACTTGGATGATGTGACAATGATATGGCGGTTGTCTCCAGTGATGTGGACCACTTAGAGACTAACATGTGCCACCTCTATTGATTGGATATTTCTGCTGCTTTAGTTTAAATGACATTGTTTTGGCTATGAAATAATTAAACTTATGTCATTTTGGGTTATATTTAACCTTCAAAAGTTGGAATTTTAGAACTTAACGCTAATCTTCTTAGGGCACATGGAGGCATATGGAGGGGCATTTCGGAATGGGGTTTACACCGTTATGATCATCATGAAGAGTAAAAGAGTTTGTGTTGCATCTTGAACTTTTCTAAATTTCTTGTAAATTGCTTAAATAGTTATTTATGTTTGTTTGTTAGTTAATTTTTTTTAGAATTGGGCCATTAGTTAGAACCTTGAGGGAAGGATTAGAAATTGAAAGTAGAAGGAAGTGTTAGAGATTAAGTTAGTTTGAGTAGTTAGTAGATCCATAAAAGACAAAAGAAAGGTAAAATGGGAAAGTATAAGTAAGTGAGGGGCATAATTGGAAGAATAGGCTAATTGGTGTCTTAAAATTCGAAGGAGGAGGAAGGGAAAATCGTGAAAGCCATTGAGGGGGGAGAGAAAAATGTAAAATAGAGAGAAGAAGAAAAGAAAAGAAGAAAAGGAAGGGAAATCATCTTGCCAAGGTAAGTCTATCTTCTTTTTCTTGCCTTGTCAAAGAAAGAACTAGAGAAAGAAAGTATTTCGTGTAGAAAATGGGTGTTGGATTGGAAGATGATAATTTAAAGAACCCATTTGATTTTTAGGATTTCTAAGTTAGGTTTTGGGTTTTCTAACCTAAGTGGGTCATGGGTAGGTTAGATTTGAGTTTCGCTCATATTTATTGTGATTATATGATTTTCTGAAGTTTATAAGTGCTATTGGGATGTTGTTTTGATTGGAACCTTGGTTGTGTTAGGAAACCAAGGGGAGACTACCCAAGAGCAAAGGGAAAGGCAAGCTTGACTTGGATTTCTGCAAGCTTAATAGGAGGGTAATATATTTATAGTTATTGTGTAATTGGAAAATATTCTTACCTATGTGTGTGTTTGTAATTATGAATTTTGTGTTAAACGAAAAGAAGACAAAGCATAAGGTATGAGCATATGAGAAAATGATTATGTGCTTTTGTTTGGGCGAGAGTGGAACCATTCTGTTCGTCACGTGCACGTTGACAAGAGCCTTCTCCCGGCTGCCCGTTTGTGGAATATGAGCTCCGAAATTGGACTCATTTTGTTCATGGGATAAACTTCGGTTTCCTCGTTCTGTTTCATAGAACCCTCAAGCCGTTTGTTGTGCATTGCATAGTTGAACTGTCAAGTATGAAGCATATTGAGTTTTATGTGTTATGAGTTGTTTGTGAATTGAGATAAATGTGATGCATGTGTTGGATGTATATATATACATACATATGCTTGAATTTATGCTAATTACTGATGGCTATATATATATTAGCCGCTGAGTTGTGTAGCTCACCCCCATCATTCCCTCCTCAGGTGCGGATCAAGAAGATAAGTAACCCTTGCAAGGCATTTGGATACTCCAAGCTAGCTAGTCGTCCTTTGGATTAAGTTAGTAACATTGGGCTAGCTTTATAAGCACATCAAACATAGAGCATTCATCTGTATTTGTATTAAGCTACTGATGAGCGTGTTGATTGTTATTAAAGTTAAGCCTAAATTGTGTTTGGTTTTGTTAATGAAATATGATTACTTTTGTTTATGATATTTCAAGTTTTATATTGCATTTCATACTTCAGGTCTTTTTAGGGGTAAAATTAGTGTTCAAATTCGAGGGAAAAATCTGGAATGATCTTGGTAGAATTGGTAGAAATTGTCTATGTGGAGTTGTAGAGGATTTTTCCAACTTTCCAACGATATAAAGTTTGTAAGTTTTGGATATCGTAGTGGAAAGTTATGATCATTTGAAGTTTGTGTTACTGCATAGGGTGAACTTTCGGGACAACTGCTTTGGTTGGAAATTTTAACCCTTATAGAGGTAAAAATTGTTTTTGAGGTCTTCATGGGACTTGTAGGTCTAGAAGTCTTCTTTAAAACGGTCCAAGAATGGCCTTAATCTGATATTTGTAGTAAAAGTTATACCCTTTTTAAAACTTTGTCTTAGCGTGACGTCATCTTCGTCTTAGTATGACATCAGCTTCATCTTAGTTTTTCGTCTTAGTATGACGTCAGCTTCGTCTTAGTTTTTTGTCTTAGTATGACGTCATCTTCGTCTTAGTATGACGGAGGCCACTGCGGTTGTCTTTGTCCCAGTCTTTAAACCTTCTTATCAGAACCTATACGGAGGCAAAACCACCATGCTAAGCATAAAGGTTAGTGGGGAAATAACTAAACAAGATATAAATTGGTGACCGTTCTAACAGTCGTCTATCATTTATATATACAGAATTAAATCACATCTTAAGCAATCTTTAATTGTTCATATTAAAGCTTAATCCAAACAATATATATCTCAGAACAAAATATAACATATCAAAACAAGATATATTAGTTTCAAAGCAAAACTTACAAGTATCATAATAGAATATCATAATATCATAACAGAACTTTAAAGTACCAAAACAGAACTTGACTGTATAAAAACAATATCTGATTATTTCAAAACAGAACTTAGTTATTTCAGAACAGAGCTTAATTATATAATAACTGAGCATGTAACAGGATACAAAACAAGTTAGCCTGCTAATCCTTTTTATAGAAGTAGGTAACGGGACCATAACAGAAGATACCTATGTTTGGTATCTGAAACAGAAGAGACTTATGTCTCAAAATTAGGGGACACCGTAGTGTCGATAAATAGGGGACACCATAGTGTCAATAATCAGGGGACACCTTGGTGTCAAGTTACAGGAGCAGCTGCAGAACCTTCTAGGCATGCCTATTTACCCACGACTAGGACTTGGCAGTTTTTAAAACAAAACATGTCACATTTCTGAATTCTCATGTAAAAGATATATTGCCAAACATATGACTCTATTCCACTTTACTCATCTTGAACTTCTTCATTCACATTTGATCAAACTCATCATGCCTTATAAACATAAGCATTTGCAATGATGCACCAATGGATACATTAAGGAATTACTCTTTACATGTACTCACCTACGTTCCCAATTCACAAACATTCATAACTAACACATCACTTATATCATTCAAAACATATTTGTGTTCGTAAGTATACTTCATTTATTTAATAAGTTCCAAATTAGATATTTTGTTATCTAATAACACCTTCCTTAAGTTATTACTTCAATTAAAAATCCAAATCTTATTAAACCTTTAATTAACTTATTCCACATCAAACTAGGTTCATTTTATACCTTAATTAAGTCCAATTACACCATTATAAAGTACCTTAACCTTATATAGTCTAACAATTTCCCAAAACCAACCTTTTCTCCTTCCTAAGTACTTCCCACAACCGTGGGAATAAGCCATATAAATCCTGTGATCATGGGGTAAGTGAACCGAAGAACAATGTAACATCCACATACCCCCGAGAAGGATATGCAAATGCCACACAAAACAAAACTAAAACATACGAAACATTTCAAAGCACTTCCAGAAACTCAAGCAAACATACATTACATATCATTAGATGTTATTTTATAAACAAAACATATCATACTTATTGTACAAATCAAAATACATGCTATAAATTCAAAAGCCAAACTAGTCTTCTAAGTAACCAACATAATTCCAAAATCCAAGTGAAACTAGGATGTTCTTAACACCAAGAAAACAATAACATAAAAGATGACAATGTCTAACTTCCTTGATGCAGCATCTTGATGTGGTAATTAAGCACAACATAAGTCAAAAACTTAATATTGGAAGAGTATGGTGTTTCGGCGGTTAATAAGAAAAGAGAAGGATGAGTTACAGCAAAAATCAGCTAATGCATAAGGCCATGCCATATGTAAGATGAGTGTCCTTACTCTAGGGACACTTATTATACAAACACACTAACCATATGTCCTTAAATGAAATAACCCACATGTCATACATAGAAATGAGCCACTTATCCTTCATTTAAGCTACCATATGCCACACTTCTATTAAGACATTTTTCACTTAATCTATGCTTCTAAATGTCATTCAATGAATAGGCTTAGTCATCTAAATTTTCATGTACCAACTTATCTTGCCACTTGACAATTTTCCTAGTCCAATTGTACATTTTAGTACTTTAATTTTCTAATGTTATCAGTCAATTCCAAGTTACTAATTATGGTCCGTCAAACCAAGATTCAAGACATATATAATTCACAGTCATATCACAATTTCAACACCTATCACTTTTACTTTCAAGAACATGTAACATTTCTACTAGGGTGCAATTTGGAAGAATTTTTTCCTCAAAATTTTTAACTGACTGATTCAACAGATGGAGGCTATGTTGTCTTATGTTCTCTTTAGTTTCCCATGTAGTTTCTTGTGCCTGAATATTATAATTATCTAAATCCAATATTTACTTCTGATTCGTTCAATATTTATCCATTCATAAAATGGAACATTTGGTTTACATGATACAACTCAGTAAAAGTTCTCATAAAAAGAGATTTCTTTCTTTAATTATTTGTACTGTTCACGAAATCTTTATCAATCAATTATATTCGTCGTCACTTTTCAGTTATTCACAATATCTCGATCAGATCATTCACTATCATATCTCTTATAATCAGAATGTTCTATATACTCAAGCTCGGTGAAGCGATAGGCATACGCTTTTACTCTTATGGCTTGGTATATACCATCAAGATCATTGCATCTTATCTAGAGATGTATTTTCAAAAGGTCACCAATTAATATGTTATGCAGATGATACCTTGATGTTAATTACTTTCATATCTAAGCATATAATACGTATGTACACCGTAATATCATTCGCCAAAGCAATCACATTATTAGATGTACACTCACAATAATTGATCAACTTAATCTTGAGCACTTCTATATATATAATTATCATTTAGTTCATCATACTTACATATGTTCTCAATCAATTTAGATATATAAGATACGTAACCATCATGAAATTCTAATATCAAATCTAATGTGATAATCCTATACTGAATCACAGACTCTCAACTTGATACCTAAACAACCATTGCAGTACCAAGTTCAGCCTTTCTAGGTAATAGAAATTTTGGTTTTCTTTCAACTTTGCTTGCACACTTTAAATCCCATCACTTTTACTTACATCTCTATTCTTTTCTTTGTCAAATCCACGAAAATATATTTACTTCCACTTCAACTTAAAGGTATACAACCACAACATAATAATAATCTCATATTCCTTAATATAACCACGAATACAAGTACACTGACTCTATGTCCAACATATCAAACCATGTAGTATCTCTTATATCAGGATATCAACAAACTTTCATTTTCTCACACTCTGATAGATCATCATTCATCTTGATTTACTCCAGAGGGTCCAGATATAGACAGACAAGATCGTTCAGGAGTATTACTCTCAGCAACCTCATTAACACCCTTATGAGATCTTTCCATACTTAAATCTAAAATCAAAACGTAGGACAAACTGCACTAGGCCAATCACAACTCTTATATCCAAGTACAAGCAATATTTAAGCACTAGTTAAACCAGAACCACCCAAACTATGCTCTGATACCAAATAATGTAACACCCATATATCCCCTAGAAGGATATGCAAATGCCACACAAAACAGAACTAAAACATACCAAACATTTCAAAGCACTTCCAAAAACTCAAGCAAACATACATTATATATCATTAGATGTTATTTTATAAACAAAACATATCATACTTATTGAACATATCAAAATACATGCCATAAATTCCAAAGCCAACCTAGCCTTCCAAGCAACTAACACAATTCTAAAATCCATGTGAAACTAGGATGTTCTTAACACTAAGGAAACAATAACACAAAAGATGACAAGGTCTAACTTCCTTGATGCAGCATCTTGATGTGGTAATTAAGCACAACATAAGCCAAAAACTCAAGATTGGAAGAGTATGGTGTTTCAGTGGTGAATGAGCAAAGAGAAGGATGTGTTACGGTAGAAATCAGCTAATGCATAAGGCCATGCCATGTGTAAGATGACACTTATCACATAAAGACACCAACCACATATCCTTCAATGGAATAACCCACATGTCATATATAGAAATGAGCCACTTATCCTCCATTTAAGCTACCAAATGTCACACTTATATTAAGCCATTTGTCACTTAATCAATGCTGCCAAATATCATTCAGTGAATAGGCTTAGTCATCCAAATTTTCATGTATCAACTTGTCTTGCCACTTGACAATTTTCCTAGTCCAATTACACATTTTAGTACTTCAATTTTCTAATGGTATCAATTAATTCCAAGTTACTAATTATGGCCCATCAAACCAAGATTCAAGACATATATAATTTATAATCATATCACAATTTCAACACCTATCACTTTTACTTTCATGAACATGTAACATTTCTACTATGGTGTAATTTGGGGCCTTACAATATATGCCAGCAAGGGATTAAAGCAGTTTTTGTTACATTAATGTAACTAAACCATCAATGGTCACATATATTAGTATAGATGAATGATATGAATCAAAAATGGATGTGCAGCATGAAAATTTTGTGCAATATGTTCTTAACATGGCTATTTCCCATTGGTCATCTTTTAAAACTTAATCTTTAAACTTTATTTCTTATGATAACAAACCAAAAAAATTAGGGGAAATAAATTGTAAACTTTATTACTACAATGTGTTAACTATAAAACAACCATAAAATGTGTCTATTATCTAAAAAATACTAAAGATACAAACTCTCACTAAACTGTAATATCCTTACAAGGTACTACACCTTTACTAGTGGTATAGTCAAGAAAGACTTTAGGTGGTAATCCCTTAGTGAGTGGATCCACAAATATGAAGTTTGTCCTAATATATTTAATAGACACCTGAGCACTTCGAACTATTTCTTTAACCACTAGAAAATTGAGCCCTATATTCTTAGATTTTTTCGAGCTCCTATTAATATTGGAGTATAGGATTGTTAATTATTATCATAAAATATCTTAAATGGTTTGTCAATGAAATTTATAATTCACAACCTTATGATAAAATTTTTCTGCCATATCTCATGATTGGATGCCTCATAACATGCTATGAACTTCACTTCCATAGTAGAAGAAGCTATGAGTGTTTGCTTATCACTTTTCTAGGAAATTGCTCCTTTTAAAGTAGATTTCCTATTATCTTGGCATCTAATAAAAAAGGAACTAAAATACCCAGTGATCTCAAGTTGACTCGATCTCCTGTCCGTGAGTTTGCACTCTTTAGTTTTCTATAGATACCTCATAACTCTACTATCTGATTGCCCATTCCAGGATTACTCAAATATTTCTATAGCATCCCAATAATGTATGCAATATCCAGACATGTACATACTTAAGGATACATTAGACTCCCTATTTTTGACACACAAGGAATCATTTGTAGCCATTATTAGGACACTGACTAAGTATAAATTTGTCTCCTTTAGATACAGGGGTATCACCCGATTTAAAGTTTTGCAAGCCAAATATCTTGAGAACCTTTTCATTGTAGCACTTTTGTGATAATTCAAGATTACCTTGAGAACAACCTCGATGTATTTAAAGACGTAATACAAAAGAGGTGTCACTAAGATCTTTCATCTTAAAATTTTGAGATAAAAATCTCTTAGTTTCATACAATAAACTTATAACATTACCAGTAAGCAGTATATCATCAATATACATAACTAGAAAAATATGTTTGCTCACACTAAACTTTATTTAACATATTCATCCCAAATCCAAATGAGATGACAACTAGATGAAACTTGTAATACCGTTAACAAGAAGCTTGCTTAAGCCTATAGATGGATTTCTTAAGTTCTCCTAAATTGAATTTGTATGGGAGGAATATTGTCATGATCTAAAATTGCTTGTTAACTTATTTCAAAAATATCTTGACAAATAATAATACTTTTCTCCTCCAAGACAAATTATTTTAATTTGTCTCCCTCCATCCCACAAACTCAACTTCCTCAAAGAATCAAGCATTCAATGTCTCAAAAATTTCTCTAATAGTGGGAAATCAGAATTTGAAACCCATGGATCTTTCAAAGTTTCCAATAAAATAATGATTAGCAATTCTTGAGTCCAGTTTGTTTTCATTTGGTCTATATAACCTAGCGACTATTAGACAACCCCAAATGTGTAAATGGTTCAAGCTAGGTTTCTTGTTTGTCTATAAATCATAAGGGTTTTTGGTAGCTACT
This sequence comes from Erythroxylum pelleterianum, assembly GCA_027563865.1. Classification (NCBI taxonomy): domain Eukaryota; kingdom Viridiplantae; phylum Streptophyta; class Magnoliopsida; order Malpighiales; family Erythroxylaceae; genus Erythroxylum; species Erythroxylum pelleterianum. The sequence continues at coordinate 12,126,384 of JAOQMR010000213.1, forward strand.
TTAGTCGGAACTCTATTAAGTAAACTACAGTCTTCAATGCCTTACCACAAAGGGATTTTGGCAAAGTGGCATGAGAAATCATACTCTTTATATATCCTTAAGTGTTTTGTTTCATCTTTTAGCTGCAACATTTATGTTAGAAGTGCCTAACGTAATGTACTGTGGGATAATTCCACATTCCTCTAAGTATTTGGCAAAGGGTCTTAGATGTTGTTCACCTGAACCATCATATCTATAATAGTATTCTCCAATGTGGATAGGTCTTATTCATTTAATTTTTTTCCTAAGTTGATTTTCAATTTCAACCTTAAAAGTTTCTAACACACAAAGATTGAGATTTCTTATGAATGAGAAATAGGTAACTATAAATTAAGTAGTCTTCTATGAACTTGATAAAATATTGTTGACATTTCAAGATGTCATAGAGAATGAACCACATATGTCTGTATATATTAGTTCTAAGACGTTTGTTGCTTTGTTAGCCCCTGATCTCTTTTGGCTTATCTATTTTCCCTTTATACAGCTAACAAATACATCAAAATTTTAAAATTAAGGGAACTAACAATTCTATTAGACACAAACCTTTTAAATCTCTTTTTAGAGATATGGCCTAAACACTTTTTCTATAGAGAAGAAGAATTCTTATTGGTAGATTTTGATGTAAGGATTCATTATCTAAAGCAATAGTATCAAGTATATAAAGGTTATCATTTACCATTAAGGAACCAATACTAATAAGAATTTAATTTTGAAAAAGACTACATTTTCCATTTCTAAATGAACTAGAGTAACCAAAATTTTCCAAAGCAGAAATGGAAACCAAATTTCATCTAAAAGACGTAACAACAAAAGTGTCTTTCAAATCCAAACGAAATCTAATTCCTAACAATTGCCAAAATGACCCTATTGCTCCCACTTCAACCTGCTTGCCATCACCTACAAAGGTATACCTTTCACCTTTGCTTGGATTTTAGTGACTCAAACAACCTTGCATAGACACACTTATGTGAGTAGTAGCACCGGAATGTATCCACCAAATATGATTAGGCACTGAAGCTAAATTAACTTAAGAAAAACCAAAATAAGAAATATACATTTCTTTATATACTAAGCATGATATTTGGTATTAATCCCTCTTCTTATGACATGTAACCTAATAAAAGCAATCAATAAATTATTCAACTTGATCTTGCATATGTTTCTTTCTTAAAAAATTGTAACATGTAGCTTCCTTACTCTTCTTTCTTTTCTTGCCCTTATCTTTAGATGTTATGGCCATATGATCACTCTCAATCTTTCCTTGCTTTATCATGTCTTCTTCTTGCACACATCGGGAATGGGCTCATTGAGGGACCATTTATCCTTCTAATAGTTACAGCTCACCCTGAATTGACTAATTTGTACAGAAAAAGATATCAAAATTAAATGCATAAGTAAATCTTCAAATTGTTCTAACTTAAGTGCCTTTATTATCAAGGTGAGACATCTCCGTGATCTACTACCTTATGTTTCCATTTCCCTTATACTTTATTGGTAAGAGGTTTGATAAGAGTGTACCAGTTTCTGTCTTTTCATTTATGAAAAATCTCTTTTCAATTTCAATAAGTAAAACCTTCGCTATAATTGCCTCCTCCAACATAGTGCCCCTAAATGCTTTTGGAATGGCACACTTCATCATCATGAGACTCATGCGATTAGAATGTTCTCACTTCTCCATCTCACACTTTTTTTCAAGAGTACTGGTAACTGTAAGAGGGGCAAGATATTATATCCTTAGCACAAAGTCCATATTTATAACCCTAAGAACTATTATGACATTTTTCTTACCATATCTTGAAGTTTATGCCACTGAGCATAAAAATTGAATAGATACTAGCAACAATATTAGCAATAGTAGAATTACTTAGATCACAAAACAAAACATGCTAACATCAGTAGCATATTGATACTCGATCAAATTCAAATTCAAATTATGGTAAAACTCCATCACAAGATACCCAGTACAACATTAGTATTTAGCCTTTGGACATAAATGTTGTTCACATAGGAAACCTGATAATTCTCATATATTTATTATCATAAGTGTGCATATAGTTGGGCCAAATACCAACCTTCCTTTGGGAAGATTAGTATTCGCATCAATAATATATACATAAACTTATTGATGTTCTGAAAAAAAAGTTAATATGTATAATAGAGATTACTATGGCAACACATTGCTTCAACTAAGTCATTTCATAACACCAACAAAAACATATTAAACCAAAATGTGAATCTTAAAACATAAAAATGAGTATTTCGTGGTCCTTAATTATATGGCCATATAGGCTACTTATATTGACCATACGAAGATTTCAAAATATTTGACATAAAAAACTAAAAAATTTGAATATAAATTTATAAATTTAATTAAACAATACTAATTCAACTAAGCCTTCTATGGACCTACTTTGACAAATGTTAAGAGAAGTTAGTGATTTTTCAACTACTATTATAGATCCAGTTAGGGAGAGTATTCAAAATCTGTCACTCATGCCATAAAAAGACTTTTCCTTTTTTTATAGACATGGAGTCTTTTTTCATTCTCTACTTTATGACATTTTTTAAGAAAACATTGAATCTAATAGTTGTTAAAATGAAAGTACTTAATAACCATAAGTTCTTTTGGAAAGTGGGAAATACATATTTTGTTAAGGCTACCCGTCTACAAAGTGGATCTCAAATCACATTTTACATATTATCTCCTTCTATAAAAATAAAGAGAACACATCCAAATCGATGGATGAATCTAAATTATTTTATTAATTAAAAAAATTATTGATTATGCATGGAAGGTCACAACTATTTCTTAAAAAAACATTAAATTATAAGTTCTTAATTATTCAAAATGAGTAGGCCCTCATACCACTTGATGGATTATATAAATCTTAAAACTCATGTTAAATCATCAAAACATAAAATTAAAAGCATACCTAAATCCATTGTTCTAGATTTTTGAGTTAAAATCCAGATTATGATATTCTAAGTTGGTATATCGGCTCTTATTTTATGATTTTTCACTAATGATGGAGATACTAAGAAAAAAACCTAATAGCTAGACATAGGTAAAACCCAAAACTAATGGATTTATAATTCTAGTTCGACCCATCATCAAATTAGAAATTGTTATACTGGTCTTTACATATAAGCTCATATCCTATTAGATGCTTTAAGCTTAAAATTTAATTAGATAAACTTAATTGAGCTCAATCTTAATGATGGCCCATAATATACAATATTCCTAGAATATACATATAAGCCCACAAATTAATTAGAATTTATTCCAACAATCTCCCACTTTGGCTATGTATATAAAACCTTAATTATTATACATTATGCCAAAATACTTATGCATGCAAATTTGCTATCATCACCAAAGGAATCTAGAACAATCTCATCGATCATATATACCAATAATGAAAGCAACTAAACCCACTAATGGCCACATATATTAGTATAAATGAATGACATGAATCAGGAATGGATGTGTAATATCAAAATTTTATGCAATGTGTTCTTAACATGACTATTTCCAACTAGTCCTCCTTTAAAACTTAATCTTTAAACTTTATTTCTTAAGAGAACAAATTGAAAAATACATTTAGAGTGGAAATAAAGTTTATACAGTGTTAACTATAAAATAACCATATAATGTGTCTATTGTCTGAAAATTATTAAGGATATAAACTCCCACTAAACTATAACATCCTCAAAAGGCAATATAACTATATGAGCAGTGTTCTCATAAAATACTTTAAGTGGCAATCTCTTAGTGGGTGGATCTATAACCATGAATTTTGTCTCAATATTCTCAATAGACACCTAACCACTTTGAGTTCTGTTGGACCCCGCTTCCGGAGCCCAACTTTCGGAGACATAAACCTTGAGCTTAATCCACTGTTGACCATCATCTATTCATCTTCATGCTCATAACCTCCCAAAAATTTGCTCACAATTTGTTCAAAGGTGTGCCCATATAAAACAGTTACTATGCTTAAACTCATTTCTCCTACTTGCCGATAGAATTTGGTAATCTTCAAATCCGAATTACAATTTGACTTCTTCATATAAATCATAGCTCTAATTCTCTAGTTTGTTTTGAAGCAAGAATCGCTTCAATCGGAGCTCTATAGCTCAAGATACACTTAAAAAGCCCTAGTCTACTCGTACCCTAAACATGCCCTCCTAACCGACCTCTCACTTACTTTAATGCAAACTCTCTCAATTCAACTCCAAATGGTACAAATTTATTATTCATAGAAAGGTTGTCTTATGAATTTATTGGTCCAATAATCATCCCAATTGGAGGTCGGATGAGGGAATTATGTCCAAAAGAGTAGACCATGTTTTCACCCAAAATCAATTTGAACCTCTCTTGGCGCGATCATTATAACTTTCAATCTAGAAGTCGGATTGAGTTCTTTTTGGACCATTAGAAAGAAGACATCTAGACCTACAACTTTCATGAAGACCACAAAACCTGATTCTGCCTTAAAGAGGGTCAAAAATTGCAATCTATCCCATGGATGCCCGTTAAACGGACATGGATTAAACGGACATCCATGTCCGTTTAACGGACATAGACTGGCCAATGGGTGTTTTTACACCCGAGAAGATCCGTTAAACGGACACCAAGTCCGTTAAACGAACATAGGGGCTCCCCAAAGTCCTCAAAACCCTCTTTCATGCTTTCTACAACCATCCTAACATCATAAACACTTATAATCTTCCCAAATTCACTTATTCTAATGCCAAAACACTTCATAACAACTCA